>JARWIR010000003.1:45601391-46201391 GCA_029959085.1 Nemophila menziesii | reverse complement strand
TTTAAGAGTCTAAAATATTGTTATGGATCTAAAATCACTTTAAGTGATTATTTTGAAAAGCAATCCCAAACGGGCACTTAGTCTACTTGACAGTGTTAATAAGAAAATCATCTTCTTTTACGATATTACCCTTTCTTACGTGTAACCTTTTTATTTTATTAGATGTTTCTTGAACACTTTGGAATGTGAAAATAAATCATTTAATATGTGGCGCTATTTGCTCGAGTAAGGATGTATAGTTAGTTTTCTCGAGGATTTGAATTATCCCAGTATATATGTATCCTTACTTCCCATTTTCTTCAGATTACTTTCCGAATTTGAATAAATTCTTCTTTGGGATAATATTTTAACAAATCCACATATTTTCCTCAGTAAGCTGCTTGTTCAGAGGTATTCTTCACTTTCTCTTTTTACCCACTTTCATTCAATGTCTGAAAGAGATATGTAGGTTGAGGTCTTGAACGATTATGACGTGGTTGATCCTTTGCCTCGTTCGTCTTTTATCGCCAAAACTTCCTTTTTGTTGGTATAAGATGGATATGATGATTACCCTCTTTACCTGAGAAGTTATTGTTCTTATTCGAAAAGTCTGGGAATTCCTTCAGTAGATAGCGAGAAACCATTTATATGGAAGAAATAAAGATCTATTCTTTTCGGTTGGAGGTGGCCCCTGCCCCTATTAATGGTGAACCCCTAGTAGAGCAGTTAGTGGATATTTTCAACCCCAAAGTACATTCAGAGATCGATATTCACTGATCTGCCAAATCCCCTATCTTTTGCTACCGATAGTGGCCCTTATCAGCTCAGTATCACTAAATACTTGAAGGTTGTCAAACACGGTGATATCATTTTTTGGTGTTGAAATTCACCATCCATTTTCGAAAGAACAAGAATGTCGTCCCTTTAACGAGGAAATTGTTGTATACACCTAAAGTTTGGATCGATTGAGAGAATCTGAACAAGATTAAACCCATAATCCGAGCTTGGGATTCGAGGGGAGGTGATCCTCGTGATCGATGTGACGATTCTGAGGCCATAGATAATATTTCCATCTATGCCTCCAGCCTATACCCCGTTACTTTTTCATCGGGAGGTCTGGCAAAGAGTTTGGGCCAATAGGGGCAATTCCAGCTATAAATATTCCCTGGATCTCTATTTTTTGGAATGTGTTTTTACATGTCAGCTATTGAGCCCGAATGTGAATTTGCCGATCCTTCCCATTATTTTCTAATTTTTTTTTGCTGGGCAAGTAGCAATTTTCTATTTCATCAAACATGTCAAAGTACATATGGGCCACATGGGCTATTACATGAGAAGACCTAATGGGCTATTACATTTTAGGCCTACTAACAAGTTACAAAATATTACTAATATCCTTATTGGACTTTTGGTCCAAAACATAATAAGACAAATTACTATACTTCCGATCTACTAGATTTCCAAAGTACAACTTGTACTTTGTCCTCCTTTCACCTACTCCACTTCTTCTTCACCAAATCTATCTGCTTCATCTCTTTCTCATTCTGAAACCTTGATAGATTCTCTCGGAAGGATGTAGATATATCATCGAATATTCTATCCTCAGCCTTAGATTCCTTCTTGAAAGCTCTGTTATTGCACTCGGTCCAAATGATATACACAGCAACCAATAGCAGAATCTTCAAGACGATGTCAGATGTGGTTGTGCCGCTATGATGCTTGGTGCACCACTCCATGAGACAAGGCCAATCATAAAGCTTTGTCCGAATCTCTTGTTTATCCATGCATTTACTCCATATGCCTTGTGTAACAGAACAACCCTAGAAAAGGTGATCTCTATCCTCGCTTTTAATACCATAAAAGTCACATAAAGGGTTAGATATAATACCCCATGATAGTAGCCTTTGTTTTGTAGGTAGTCGATCTATTTGAGTAAGCCAAGGTGTGAATTTATATCTCAATTGACTTTTTGATTTCCACACTACCTTGAACCAGTCTTTTTCTGCACTTCTAGCACGGATTTGATCATATGTCTCTCGAAAGGTAAACTTCCCATTTTTTGTAAAATTCCACTATACCCTATCATCTTTTGAGCTGTTGCACTGTATCTCTTTTGTAATTAACTCCATAAAATTAAATCTTGCAGGTCATTTCCACTTATTATGATGAATTAAATCTGATAGCTTACTATCAGTGAAGTAGCCTGATACAAGGTTGCTTCTCTGAATATCATTTAACCTCTGATTATTTGGTAACCACTAATCCCACCATAATGAGATATTTTTCCCATTACCAACATTATATACAATAAATTTCTTTGCTACTGATCTCAATTTGAGGATTTTTCTCCAACACCATGATGTATCTTGAGGGATTTCCACTTCCCTAAAAATATTTACCTTTTAGTAGGTTTTGTTGCACCCATTTGGACCATAAGGTGTTTATGGGGTAGCAACAGTTCCACAGTAGTTTAAGGATAGCTGTTTGATTCTGAATGAAAGGGTGTTTGATCCCTAAACCACATTCTTTAGTTGGTAAGCAAACTTTATTCCAAGCAACATTAACCCCTCCTCTAGACTCACTTGTCCCCTTCCATAGAAAAGAAGTGATTTTACTTTGTATCTCTTTTAAGATTTTCTTTGGGATAGAAAATATACCAAACTAGTATGATGAAATGTTGCTAAGCACCATTTTTATTAATTGTAATCTCCCAGCAAAAGATAAATACTTTGAGCTCCAGTGATCTATCTGATTAATCATTCTTTTGTGATGGGCTTACAATCATCAACACTCAGTCTTCCTGAGATAAGAGGGACTCCCGGATATTTCATAGGAAGGTTACCTTCAGGTATATGTAGTATATTCCATATATTCTCTTTAGTTAATCTTGTACATCCACCATAAAATATGTTTCTATTACTGTCACTTATTTGTAGGCCAGACAACCTATAAAAGAGATCCAGTCCCTGCTTAATCGAAACAGCTGATTCAAAATTTGGCTTGAAAAACACCATGAGATCATCAGCAAACATGAGGTTATTTAATTTCATGTTTTTACACTTCGGATGCCACTGAAAGCCTTTTTTGTCCCCAGTTCTTATGAGAATTGTGTGAGGACCTCCATACAAATTACAAAGAGATATGGAGAAATTGGATCTCCTTGTCTCAAGCCTCTTGCCCCATTAAAAAACCCTTTAGGGGATCCATTGATTATGATACTATAAGATATAGTAGTTAGACACATAATTATCCATTTTATAAATATCTCAGGGTAATAAAAAACTTGTAGTGTTTTGATTACAAACTCCCAGTCAAGTGAGTCATAAGCCTTTATGAGATCTAATTTTAAAGCGCATCTTTCCGAAATTTGTGTTCTCGAATATCCTCTCACCAGCTCTTGAGCTATAAGGATGTTTTCTCCAATATGCCTATCTTGCACAAACGTTGACTGATTACTTGATATAAGACCTGGGAGTGTAATTTTCAGTCTGTTGGCTAAAATCTTTGAAATACATTTGTAAATAACATTGCAAAATAAGCAATTGGTCTGTAATTTTTAACTGTTGCTGGGTTCTGAGTTTTTGGTATTAGGGTTATAGCAGCAGAGTTTATCTCTTTCAATAAAGTACTATCCTTCATAGTACTCATCACTGCTTTACACACATCTGACCCTGTAATATCCCATATCCTCTTAAAGAATGTTGATGTATAACCATTAGGACCCGGACTCTTTGAGTTATCTATTGAGGATAGAGCTTTCTTAATTTCATCCTCTGTAACAGGTTGACTAAGGTACTGTTTCTGCTCTTCATCAATCTTCTTATTACATATTTTATCAATAGCATTAACTCATATTCTTCTTGGTTTTTCCTTTTTGATCCCAGCAGGTCAGTGTAATAATTAACAAACTCAGGGGTTATTTCAGCCTCATCAGTTGTTATGGTACCATCTTCTTTTGTAATATTTGTAATACTATTTTGGGCCTTTCTCCCATTAACCCATTTCATGAAATAGGGTGCATTCAATTCTCCATATGTGACCCAAGTAGCTCGAGAATTTTGTCTCACAATTGACTCTTCTTTAATCTTCTCAGTTTGAAGGTCATCCAGTAAAGTATTCTCCTCCATGAGAATGGCACTAGATTTATTACCTTGTAGTCTAATATTTTGAATATCAACAAGTCTACTATTCAAATGATCAATAGTATTTGAATTATTCTTGAAATATAAGTTCTTTTTTAGGTACTTCAGTTTTCTTGAGAGAACATACATTAGGGAACCAGTAAAATGAGTTTTACATGCCTCTTCCACTAGTGGTCTGAACTCTTTATGTTCAAACCATATATTAAAAATTTAAAAGGTACAAGGCCTTTACCTTTTTTTTGAAATATTTGTAAGTGTTGACTACAGTGGTCAGATACACCTGGGGGATTTAAAACAAGAGAAGTCTGAGTAAATTTAGTAATCCAAGCAGAATTGACCAATGTCCTATCAATTCTACTAGCCCTCATATCATCTTCAGCTGCTCTATTAGTCGAAGTATATTTTGGTCCATTATACTTCAGATATGTAAGCTCAAGATCATTAATACACTGCATCATATCATCTGACCCTTTTGATAGAGCCACACGGTTAAGTCTTTCCTCTATAGAAGTGATTTCATTGAAGTCACATTAAATTACCCATGGATTATCTTGTGTAATTTTGTCCCAACCCCTTAATGTCTCCCATAAATGATGTCTAGGGTTTTCATCATTATGAGAATACACAAGGGTATAATAGAACTCAGTATTAGTGGCAATATGGACTACCTTGCATAACATTGCCTGGTTAGTCATGTCTAATACTGTGACATTTACTTGATTTGAGTCTCAGCAGGTCCATATTCTACCTTTGATATCATGTTGGTAGTTAGTAGCTACTTGTCATTTATTAAATACATAATTAATAACTTTCATTGACTTATGATGTTTGATTTTTGTCTCCAGGAAGCTAAAAATCCAAGCATCTTTATTGATTACTTGCTTCAAACAATCAACATGTTTAAGCTTTTTCTTCATACCCCTTACATTCCAATTAACAATCATTAGAGGAGGAGGGGTCAGGAGTCTTTCTAGCAGCCACCACTTCATCCTTATTAACTAACATATCATTTACTTCAGATATAGAATCATTGAGCACACTGAAACTATTGTTTGTTGACATTTATGTTTGACCCTCATGTTTATCTTGTGAATTGTGATTTTTTGCATTTGTGAATTTTCTCCACTTTTGGCTTTACCATCTAGATCAGCTGGTTTTTTTGGGACCCATATCTCTTTCACATTTCTACATGTGTTTTCTGTATGACCTAGTAATTTACACTTCTGGCATAACACTAGTTTCCAGGTATATTCAACTAATACAGTATCTATGTTACCTTCATCCATATCAAGGTCAAAATCTTCTATCATCTCCTTGTTTAGATCCATTTCAACACAAACCCTAGCATAACTCAGTCTTGTGTGGGTTTTTGTGATTTCATCCATTTGTATTGGCCTACCCAATGCACTAGCTACAATACTGAGGCCCTCCCTTGACCATAGTTCCCCTGGTACCTATCTGAGTTTGACCCATACTGGTACTTTGTCTAATTTGAATTTCTCAAAATGTGTATTAGGCTTCCACTTTCTAAGAAGAAGAGGCCTATTATTGACATGCCAAAGTTCACCTAACACATTTGAGCAGGCTTCCTCTGTTTCAAATTTAAAGGTGTACAAACCCTGTTCTGAGGTACTTATGATGAATTTGCCATATTCCTTCCACTAGGTGTTTACCATGTTCCTAACCATATGAAATGGTTGGGGTTTTTCTAAGAATTGTCCAACTACACAATTAACCCACGCTTTACATCCATCATCTTTGATTTTTTGTGATGAAGTAACTCGGATTCTGCCATTCATGATTGCTAGTTCAACATAATCTAGCTTGACATTTTCATTAATAGACCCATCAAACATAGAACTCCAGGACTTTGCTGGCGAAACCCATTGAGGATTTGCCCTAGTCTCTGGTGTTTTAGTCAGAACTACACTTTTTATAGGAGGATGATGAACTTTTATAACTCTACAACTGACACAGAAGGTACAATTTTACTTGTAGCTGTTGGAAGAGGAGTGAATTAAACCCTTGATTCTTTTTCAATTACTTGTTTGGGCCCATATATATTTGCAGGTGTTACATATTTAGCACCAAACTCAGGTACACTCTGTTTATTTCTAGCATTCATGTTCATACCAATGGCTTTGATAATTCCTAGATCTGGTACTCACCATCTGCTTTTGTTCTTTCAGGTCAATCTGTTGTACCTTAGTTGCTCTTCCCCTCAGCATGGATCTAGCTACTCAGAAGGATATAGCTAGAGATTAATGTAAGAAAGAGAAGAAAAGAAGAAATAAAAAGAAAAGACCAAAAAAACATAATAGATTGGATGATTCGAAGCAAAAAGTAGAGAAAATTGATGTATTTAGCTATTAATTGACACAAAATGTAATGTTTAACTAATTTGGTACACATTAGCAAAAGCTAACGTGCACTTAAGTGAAACGGACTTTGAGAGGACTTTTACTTATGAGAGAGAAAACTTAAAATTTCAGTGAATTGCGTATTATCTTCTAATTTTGTTTGAACTCTCCGTATGTAGATAAATATCCTCGGGTGTCTGGAGTGTGTGGAATGGGGGGAATTTGATCATATACCTCTCTTTTTTATTTTCTATTGATAGATTTCTTTTTAGTGAATAAAATTTTATGCTTTTGCAGAAAATATGTCATCTCGGCCAGGTTCTTCCCATCGCAAATGAGTCAATATTCCATTAGGGGTAACTGAAGAAGCCCCTCCAATTGATCTGACAGATACAACTAAGAAAACGTCTTTCGGTCCTATGCTAAGAAGCATAGAGTCACTATCCCATGCATATCCCATTTCCAATACGAAAAAGAGTAATAGAAGCAAGAAAGGGAAGTTATATGTTAGCGCTGAGGTAATAGGTGATAAGGCATGAAAAAACCTATGTTGTGCCACTGGCCGTGGTGTAGATGGCCTTCCTTTCTCTTAGCCAGACCATGTCGACAGATGTTCATTCGTCTATGTCTGTGATATCTTCTGATCTCACCTTAGTAGGGAATGTTTGTGTCAACTCTCAAGGCCTGGAACATGATATAGATAAGGACCTCCATCAAATCCGCATTGTTATGGATTCCCTTCAAGACAATATGGTGGTGGTAAAGAACGAGCTAGTTACAACCGGGGTAATGTTATCTAAATCCCAATAGAGGATCGTGGAATTGGAACATCAGCTGAGTAGATCTAAAGAGGTATTTTAAAAAAAGTTTGAGTCGAGTTTGAGAGTGTTGTTATGACCCGTCTCAACAACTCGACATGTTTCATGGGTGTACACGATGTATTCAAGATATGCTCAAAAAAGATCTTGTACTAAAAAAATGGTGAGCGCACTTCCTTCTCGTGTTAATCAAATTCTTGAATCACCCTCTTTGGATACTATATTGAACAAAGAGCTTATTGATGCGATGTATTTAGAAAATCTTGATATGGAAGAAGCAGATGGACTTGCCAAATAGATGGTTACTAGTGATGAGTTAGGGTGACTAAACCCTAAACCCTAAACCCTAAACCCTAAACCGGTCAACAGCGGCACGGCACGGCACGAACCGAATTCGCCTCCAGCGGTCCGGTTCTTGCAGGTTGGATTTTTATTAGGGACCGGAACCGGCCCGTGTAGTTTTTTTTTTTTAAATTAGTTTAGCCCATCCCTTGTGTTAACCCAATAGCCCAAAAGCCCAAAACTCATTTTTGCCAGCATAACCCAATAGCCCAAAACCCCATTTTTGTCCAATAGCCCATCCCTTAACCCATTAAACCAACCCAAAAAAATTAAAAAAAAAAAACATGTAAGCACCGCTAAGGACCGGACCGGACCAGAACCGGTTTAAGCGGTCCCCTTAACGGTCAGGTTCTCAACATCCCAAGTCCAAGTAACGACACGGACCGGGACCGGTAAGTGGACCAGACCGATAAGGACCGAGACCGCTAGGGACCGGCACGAAATTGGACCGTAACGCCCGTTAGTCACTCTGAGTGATGAGTGGTTCAGGAAGGTTGATGGTGGCAGTTCCCTCACTCGGTCACTCCCCTTAATGATTGACCATTTGGTTCGTATCTTTTATGTTGACACTAAGTCAAACTTGTGATTAATTTTCATAGCGACACTGAGTTATACTTATGAATAATCTTTGGGTTGACGAAGGTCGGGCTTATGATTAATTTATATGTTGACAAAGGGTGTTTTTATGAATAATCTTCACAACACACTAAGTCAGTCTTGTGATTACTTTTCATGATCGGTATTGAGATAGACTTCTGTTTATTTTCATGTTTTTTTTTTGGACACGTTTAATTTTCATGTTGACAAGTGTCAGTATTATGATTAATTTTCATGCCGACGAGTATAGGTTTTATAAGTAATCTTCATGATAAAACTGTTTATGTAAGTCGGCCATATGATTAATTTTCATGTGGACACTAAGTTGGACTTATGATTAATCTTTTGGCCGACGAGGTTCAAACTTATGATTAATCTTCATGCCTAAGAGGGTCGTTTTTATAAATAATCTTGGGGAGACTTTGAATATTTTCATGCCAACAATGAGTAAGACTTGTCTTTCCTATTGACGCAAGTTGGGCTTATAATTAATATGTTTTATAAATAATTAGCATGTTGACATATATGATTAATTTTAATGCCAACACTGAGTCAGACTAAGAATCGTGTTACTACTCCATTATAGGGAAAAAAATCTGAACTCCATCAGGTAATATTGTTTATACAGAGGGTCCATGATATACAATGGTTATCGTTGACTTACTAAGTTTAAAGGACCAAATTATCCGTTTAGTATCCTACTACTACACTCATGACTCTACGTCTCACATAGGCATCCGAATCGTACTTAGATTACATTTACATGTATTATTTACTTAACCTCAAGCACCCTCTTGAAATTAATAATACTAGAACAAACTACACCGAATATTATCTGTTAGAATTTAGGTTAATCCCTACAATAGGATGTTTTCTGGATTCTTTCTCGCATATACAACTTGGCCCAGTTTTGATAAATTGATATCATCCCTTCATTTTCCTAAATTCTGGATCGATTCGACTGTTGGAGAACGGATACCCTACGTGTTTGCTAAATGACTACTAAATGATCTAATTAATATGTTCTACTCCCATGAGACAATAATTATGCAAGATATATTGAACGATCTTTATCAATTCTGGACTTTCCTACCATAGGCCAACATATCCGGGTGCTTGGCCTCAAACTCTCACGTTACTTTGCTCGGTAACTAGATGTGAGTCAATATTGACCTTATTTTGGGTTTCCCCTAGTTGAATAGTCTTATGTATTCTTGTAATTAGTGATTGCTAATCGACTTTATTATTATTGGAAGCCTTGATGTTTAAATGGATTACAAAGTGGTATTCCTACCTCGCATGATTGATTAACAATATTCTAGCTCTGTTGCTCTCGAGTCCTTGTGATTCACCATTCTGACTTTTCGTCCTCCTCTTTTCCTACTTTTATTTTCTCTAGCGACATACCCACTACAAAAAAAAACTTCAAAGTTATGCGCCTTGATTGTAGTTCTTCCATCATAGTTTACGTTGTTTTAGCTTGACAACCCACTTTAGTAACATTTTGGGCATGCTGGGTCAATTTAATATTTGTCGTAAACGGAAATAGTTAAATATTCAGATGATGTATAATGTGAAGTATAACCACAACTACCGAAAGGCATGTACTAATGGTAACACGGTCTTTTTAAAAAACAAATATTCTGCTTTATATCCTCATAGTCGTTGACTGACACGGTAGAGAGGTGATGTTTTCCCTCAACATATTAGTCTTATTAAGCTGCAAAAGTTTGCTTGGTTGATTCCATGTATAGGCATAATATGTATCAGACCTCTAGCATGTCTAATATAGATTGGTATTTCTTTAGACAGTCAAACGCGACAAGACATTGAGATGTCCTAGTGAAGTTATAAGTCTTTCTTATGATTAGACTTTGTGCAAATGAGCTTCGGGCTTATGACTAAATTTCATGTCGGTATTTAGTTAGACTTCTTATTAATCTTCACACTGACGAGGGTATTTTTCTACGAAATTTTGATGATGACCCCTTAGCCGCTGATCATTGAAATAACTCCTTTGTACGAACTCTTAGATAATGAACTTAAGGGGCCGGGTGTCAAAAAGGTTGGGTTTTAGGTGCCAGGAGAGCTGGCCTTTACGTTTCAATTTAGAATTGGTCTTCAGGTGCCAGAAGTGATTGTATTAGGTGCCAATGAAATATTGTTCCTTTGATGACAACTAGAGTTATTTTATCGACATTTTCCTGTAGGGAATCTACACCGAGCCCATAGTCGTCATGTATAATAATTTGATTGTCGGAGAAGTTGATCTTTTGGTTCCAAAAGAACTACTATTTAGGTTTGAATGCAAAATTAATCTTTAGGTTCCATTAGATGGCCTTTAGGTGCCAATGCAAAATTGTTTTTAGGCTCTAGAAGAGTTAGTATTTAGGTTCCAAACGAGCTGGTATTTAGGTGCCAGAAGATCTGGTCTTTAGGTGCCAATGCGAAATTGGTCTTTTGGGTACTTAAGAGCTATGTTGTAGATCTCGGTTTTGGGCGCTAGGCGGTCGACCGGAGCCTAGCGCCTAGGAGGGATTATACGGGGCCTAGGCGGAATTAAACGGTTTTTGAATCTCGATGTGTAATTTTGTATATTTAGTAATATATATGTAGTAATTATAGAAATTTTAATTATTTAGGTCATAAAATTTATCTATCAACACTATAGTAAATATAAAAATACTGAAAATCAAGTTATAATATCAACGAAAGAATTCTAGAGAATAAGAAAAATAACAAACGGTCTATGCGGACATGTTTTTCCATTAATCGGCGCCTAGGCGGCCATTTTTTTCCATTAATCGGTGCCTAGACGAGTTAGGCGCCTATTCCACGGCGACTAAGGCGTTAGGCAAAAACGCCTAGAATTTTAACTAGGCGTAAGCGGCTAAGGGGGGAGTTGACGCCTAGGCGGCGCCTAGACGCGCCTAGGCGGGGAGATCTACAGCATAGCTTAAGAATTGGTTTTCAGTTTTCAATGCAAAATTATGTCTATCAACTTTTTCATGTTGGGAATCTATGCTGACCCCTCAGTCGTTGAGCATAAGTGGTCGGTGATAGAACACAAAATGTACCCCCTAACCGAGCTATCAACCCAATAGATCGATCGAGACCAAAACCGTAACAACTGACAACGTATAAATATGAGAACTAATGTAACTATTGATTTAGATGTTTATCAGCAGGCATACTTAACCTAAAGTCATGTGAGATCATATTATGAATACAATTTGATTAAAAATTAGGCTTAGAAAGATATTATACATATGGATCAAGAGGCATTATCATATAGTATCTACGCACTACTACAGTGCACTTCATTAGTGACCAACTTTTTAGCGACTACACGCGAGTCGTCGCTAGATACATGTCATTCGCGACTAAAATGTATCGCCGACTACATAAGTTTCCGCGTACCTCATTTGTAATTCACGACTAAGTGATGTAGTCGCAACTACTACACAAGTCGTCGTTAGAGTTATTAATTATATTTTGACTTTTTTCGTAATATGTAGTCGTTGTTTACCAGTTTTATTAGCTATTTTTTGTCGTCACGGTTAACAGTTAATAACGACTACATGCCTATCATTAGAGACTACTTTAATGTAGTCGCTAATGGTGACGATGTATTTATAGGTAGAGTAGCATATTTTTGAAAACAAAAATTGAACCCAAAAAATTACTCTCCACAATTCTCCCAAAGCCCTAATATGTTTTTATTCTAATCTTCATCAACCACTTCTCCACCTCATCTTACGCTATTCTCGAGTCCATCTTCCACGTGACGCCTACTCAATCTTCAATCAATTATTCCAATATTAGGTATTTTTCTAAAATTCACACTTTTAAAATTTGTTTTCTTTGATTATGATAGTGAATTATATGATTTGATATGATTAGGTTATTAATTTTTTTTATGATTGTATATTTGATTTGTATGGTATAAAATATACATATGAACCTTTATTTTTTAATTTTAATATTGTTGTAGTTGTTTACTTATATCACATTGTTAATAGACGATGGCTTTGGGTATCGATGAGAGTTGGATTAAATTTGATCGTTATGTCACGGAGGAATATATTTATGGTTTGAAAGAATTTATCGATTTTGTTGAAAAACAAGATGGTTTTAATGGTTTATCGTTTTTTCGTGTAATCATTGTTTGAATGATTGTCGATTTCCCATGGGTGAGGTTGAAACGTACGAGGTTTGGACAAAATACGGTGAAAATTTCTAAATTTCTGAGGAAATCCCTACCCAAATTGGAAAAGATGAATGATGAATGTATATCACAATTTGAGACCCACTTATGATGTCGGTGATCATTCAGGTGACACGGGGATAAGAGACAAGAATCATACAAGTCGTGGAAGTTTTGAAACTCTGTTCGAGGAATTAAATACCGAATTATACCCTAGATCTAATGCAATGAGTTCCCTGGATTTCATTCCAAGCTAATGCACGTAAAGGTGAAGAACAAGTGGGCTAACACATCATTCACCGAGCTCCTGGAATTGTTAGGTCTTGTTTTGCCCAAAGGTCATATTTTGTGAATCTTATGAGAAGTGAAACGAAAGTTGAAAAGTATGGGTATGGGGTATAGTACGATCTATGTTTACTTGAATGATTGTTCTCTATATTAAAAGGAGAATGAATACCTCTAGAAGTGTCCACTATGTAGTGAATCTAGATGGGATCTGGAGAAGGGTAAGAAAGTATTGTGTAAGAAACTATGTTATTTTTTGATTACGCCGAGGTTGTAGCAAATATACCACTTCAAAGCACACTGACAAAGACATGATATGAAACCATACCAGAAATTGTACTGATCAAGATGTGGTGTGCCATCCTGTTGATGGTGATAGCTTAAGAGATTTGTAGAGCTACAATTTTTTCTGAGGGATGAACCTTTCGTTGTAGCCACCCAAGTCAAAAAAGTGTTTTACATTGATTAAATTAATGCAAGGATTTACATTGATGAAATTAATGCAAAGAAAACACTAAAAGCGTGGAAAGTTGTTTGGGAAATTAATGATCGGCACAAATGGAGTCCCGAGTTATGGGGTACAGAATCAGTATCTACTGACAAAGATCCGATCACCATTCATTTGGTTAACACAGAGACGCATTACTCACGATTAAGCTTGACAACTGGTGAGGAGTCCTAGGTTGACCCATCTTTATTGGGAAAGGATACCTTTATTGATGATGACGAGAAGATATTTGACGACACATGGGACGAGTACGCAAATGTTCAAATAGAGGAACCTATAAACACTGATAGTGATGAGGATATTATAGACACAAGTGGTTATGAAACAGATTATAGAAGTTCTTTATCATTTTATTTTGTAACAAAATTGAGTGTTTTATAATTCGAATGTTTAGATTGTTAATGTTTTGGTTATAATGCTATAATGTATTTTATAACAGGTTCAAAGAAACGGTTGACAATTAATTATGAAAGTGAAAAATTATTTTTTAGCGACTACTTTGTAGTCGAGAAAGAAAGTGTAGTAGTCGCTAGAATTATAGTCAATCATGACTAGTTTTTGTGGAAGGAACTAGTCGGTAAAGAAAAAAAGTTATTAACGACTACAAAAGTAATAGTGAATGACTAATTTAATATAACTAGGTTCAGATTCTGTACGATGCACGAGAACACTATTCAAGTTAAAAAATTATAAAATAAACTATAAAGAAAAAAATTAAATTGTGATGTGTTATCTTAATCGGAAAAAAATTATTTTAAAGATTTTATATTATAGATTTTTTAAGGAAAAAGATAATAAAAGGCACATGTCTAAAGAAAATAATAAAAGGTATCATATAGCAAAGCAAAATGACAAATGTAAAAAATGAAATGGCACATGGCAGTCAAATGACACATGACACATCCAACTATTGATCTTTCTTTTATATATTATATAGATTTAATGGAAAAGGCGGTTCACTTTTCCGCCCACTAATTGGCCACGTTGTGCTTTTATAAATCGCGACTACATTGTAGTCACGGATCAAGTAAGTGGCGGTCAAGATAACGACGTGTGGCAATAACTTTACTTATTCACGACTATTTTAGTAGTCACGACTCACGAGTGACTACAATAATGTAGTTGGTAGTAATAAAATTTATATAGAGCTGGAAAGAGCTCCCTTCTCCCATAACTCTTCACTCCATTAAAAAACTGTCACCGATCAATTTGATTCGCCATTTTTTTACTCCATTCCAAGCCATAACAACAATCAGAACATAACCGAAACGTAAGTAATTCATCACTACAACTTTTTTATCAAGTTTTGTTTTATGGATTAAATTTCTTAACCTAATTGTTATTGTTTTGTGTTTAACCTTGAATTTTATTGGCATGGATTCTAGCAGAAACAAGGACCAACTTCTCCTAAAAAGGTATGTCTTTCAACCTTATCATGAGTTTTAATTTATTTCTAGAAATTTAACTTTTTTTTTGTCATTTGTTAGCTTTGATTATTAAATCAAAATGTCGTAGTAGTGATTTAAGAGTGTTATATGTTATATTTGATACAAATAATGACATGATAGTGGAATAATTAAATGTTAAAATATCCAATTAGATTTTTTGTATGCAAATTAGGGTTTATATGAGATTTTTTGAGGTTTATTTAGAATTTTGATTAGATTACTAAAGTCAGTTGGATATTCGGTGTTGTAAAAATAAAGATAAATTAGTCCTTATATGGACTAATTCAGGAATTCTATAAAATATAAGGACTAAAATGTAATTTTATAAAGCTGAAGGACTAAAATGTAATTTTATAAAATTAAATGACTAAAATATAATTTTATAAATTATAAAGGACTGAAATGTAAATTTATAAAATTAAAGGACTAAAAGACAATGTAATTTAATAATAGAATAATTTGATTTTTTTTATTTATTAAAATATTTATTTACATGATAAACTAATTTGTAATTTTTTATTACATATTCTAATTGGATTGTAATATTTATCAATATACTCAATTAAATGTATTTTATATTAATTTTTTTTGTGATGTAATATTATTTAATTTATTCATTGGAATGTAATATTAATTATAATTTAGGAACTTGTTTGTAATATTTAACAGTATAGCAAGTCAAATGTAATATTTATTCCTAGCTTTAGGTCCTTAAATCCTTTTTAGAAAAAGGTGGCTTAACTATTATCAATACTTATCCTTAGATAAAGGATGCTCCAATATCCCCAGATACCCCCATTAGGGTCCGTAATAGGCGGGCATATAGAAAGACATTTGATATTCATCTCCCAAACCATGTATTAGGAACGTGTAGGATCTGTTTGGAAAAAAATCCCTTACCACTACCATCGGGTTGGGTATGAACTCGACGTGCACTATTATTTATTCCACAAAAATTTTGCGAACGAATCGACTCCCCGTATTTAAAGGCGATATTTAAACAAAAACACCAAGTAGTATATCAATGCAGGATTATATGTAGTGTATAGGTCATGATCGTGAATATGTGAATTTTTAGGTGAGATAACATCTAAGAACATGTCATGGAAGTGATTTTAGTGATTAGTTAAATTAAACATTTATTTCATTGTAATTCAATAATTTATATTGAATATTTTTGCATTATATGATTTGCTATTTTTATTTAATATTCCAAATTACTATTAGATGGTTGATGTTATGGCAAAATCTCATGGGGGTGACGATGATGGTATGGATCTGTCGTGCAATCCCAACCAAACTTTAGCCAATTGCAACCAACCTGTTGGTATTCAATTTATGTTTATTGTATAAATTTTATCAGTTGGATCTTTATTCAATTTTTTTTTTAAACAGAAAAAAAAAACAAAAGCTTAGGGATCTCGCCTTCTCTAAAACTACACTTAAGTCTTAAGCTAAATTTGGTCACCCATTACCTGTTGACTTTTGTATAATGAATGACACCTGAAACCCTATCAGAGAGTATGGGAAACATGTGTCACAAGTAGCGGGGATCAGAGAGAGAGATATATATATATATAGAGAGAGAGAGAGAGAGAGAGAGAGAGAGAGAGAGAGAGAGAGAGAGAGAGAGAGAGAGAGAGAGAGAGAGAGAGAGAGAGAGAGACTCCATGTTATAAGAAATGGAGTCATGTCCTCGACGCGATGAAACGGGCTATTATAAAACGATTATAAGTATTTTTAATTTTAACTTCATTATTAAACATTAATTTATGTATATCTTCATTATTTTTATGTATTGCTTTTGTTGAATGCAATAGTTTTTTGATATAGATGGGTGGATACGGGATGATTGGGACAAAATAGCCGAGAATTTAAAGAAAAACTAGTTCTGGAGGTACAAGGATTAGAAGCACAATATGAAGTATCATTATTACTTGTTGGGTAAGAAACCGACTGATGTATCCGATGTAAATTGAAAAAAGATTTGCGATATGTGGGATGCGATTGATAGTCATGTATGAAAGTTCTACTTTAAAATTATACATGTTATTAGTTAGGTGTTATTAATTTTTTAAATTATAGTGATTCAAAACCAGGCAAAAAAATAAGGAAAATTGCAAGAAGCAAAAGAAGCCCAGTTGTACTGGATCGAGAAATTATTCTTGAACTTGGGATATAATTTATAAGGTACAAATTTTTTAAATAAAAATATAGAGTAAATACATATGTTACCCCTATACTATGGCTCATTTGAGAATTTACCCCCCACTGTTCAAAATTGTATTGGTTACTCTCCATTATTAGTTTTCGTGACCCGTTACCCTTGTTAACCGAAACTGTAAAAAAATCGTCATTAGTTGGTCATGTACGCGATTTTTTTTTTAAATAAAAAAATCGATTTTTGATTTAATAAATATTACCCATTAATTAACAAGGGTGTATTTGTAATTTCTAATTACCTAATTTCTATATACACAAATTTAAAACAAAAATTATTTTTACGAATTAAGAAGATTGAAATTAGGTTCTTCAATCTTCCTTAATCTGTTTGAGTGGTCTCTTCACGATTGGGATTGTAGTTTAGCGCACTAGAGAGGTCATGTTGTTCGATTGGATCCATTTTGTTAATCAAACAACCGAAGAAAATAATGCTGCTGTGACACACATAGGGAGACGTTGGCGGAGAAAATCAATATAGCCCACATACCTAGTTTCGGCAGAAGTCTCCCTATGCCGAGGGCCATCATCCATCCTGGCATGTATACAAAACTAAACCTATGCACCAAAGGAACAACCAAGGGAATAGAATTGCATAAATAAAAAAATAACATGTTAAAATTTCCACTAAAAACGAGACAGTGAAAGTTGCATTTTGGGCCAAGAATATAACCAGGAAGGGGAACAACAACGTGGATAAGGAAACAGAGCTAGCATAATCAACAAAAAGAATATATGAACCATGCATTTCCAACATATCAATAATAGATTATCATCCATGATTATTAAATTAAGATCGATTTACAATGATTGGTAAACCAGCCACAAAAACTAATTGAGATATAGAATTACTGATTCACTTAGTTATAGAGAGATGCTTTTTCTCACGAGAAAAGCAGTAAGGGAAAGGGTGACAAAAGTTTAAAAAAAAAAACCAGAAAAATCTAAATAGACATGTCAATCTTAAATGGTGAAAAAATTAAAATATCACTAATCGGTGCCTTGAAAGGACGAAAATATATGATATAATAGAACTAAAACTTTGAATAACTGGAAGGTTGAGAGAGAGAGAGAGAGAGATGGATTCTTTTTTTTCTTAATACAAACCCTTAAGATCTTAATTTAAGATTCGGTTATTTTAACTATTTTTTTATTATATTAATCCATGGATCTTATACTACCTCCTTATATGTGTTTGTCAATTATATAAGATCATGGTAAATGCAATATAAAAGTTAAAGAAAATATAGGATTGGTTTTAGATATTGACCACTATCACATCTAGGTATGACTTGATGTTCCAACAACACTATTTCACGCTTCGTCTTGAAACAACCAATTCATCGAACTTCCTGCATCAATATTAATGTCATTTGGTAAAATTGCCGTTCCATTTGGGCTAAATTTCTCCATGTTTTGATTAAAAGAATTAGATGAGCCAATATATGGATGACAGTATTGAGATTCAACATGAAACTGTGAATGATTTAATTCCTTTGAACTGTCTACGACACTGTTGTTTTGTAATGATGTGTAGGTTATAGGAACTCCAATGTTACCCTGGTTCTCCATCTCACGTGGTTGAGAGGTACCAAATTTTCGAGGTTTAGATCCAAATCTTGTGACACTGCTTCTGGATTTCGAAGATTTAACACCTAATGAAGCTTTACGACCATGAGGATTAACCTTATGCTCTTCTTGGGCTCCCCAATTATCATTGCGACATTTCTGAGATGATGAATAAGTAAATTCTAATTAAAACATAATCATATATATATAGTACTATAGATATCCATTCATAATGTTTTCATTATTTAATTTTTTTAATTGAAATGCTGAGCATTTAATCAAATTATATAACTTTTGCCTAAGGTTAGTGCAGGCAAACCTGAAGATGGCTGGCAACCTGCAGTCTTGTTAGACCTGGGACATTCATCAGCTTGCATATATCCTTGGGAAAGCATTCTTTAATTGGTACAAGTAATTAAATTATTAAAATAAAAAATATAATATAAAATGAATAAAATAGGAAAAATAATATTTTGAGTATCACCATTGATCCTTGTGTAATGGAAAAATACTCAAATATATCCTTGTAGAAGGATATATATTATGATAACGTTTAATTTGACACTTTTAAAAAAGTAAGTTATATTAAATAGCTATTTTTCATACACAAGGACCAAATGTGAAATAACCAAAAAATATATAGTTCAATGATCTTACGTACTTCCTTCACCAAGTTGATTAACAGCGTCCATAAACATAGAATGAAGTTTATTTGTCCAGCCTACGAAAACCTTTCTCTTGAGTGTAATATCATTATAACTTGCTTTTCTCTTCATTGGCTTATATCCAAGTATTTGGTTTTCTTGAAGCCTTCTTTTCTGGTCACGTAGCACAAGTTGCCATAGGTCCTTTAAGATCTCCTCACTAGCTGGCTTTTGGATAACTAGGGAGGCTCCTTCATCTATAGCCCTCGTTGCAAGCCCAACATCCATAACCGTGGACATAACTTCAGTTATAAGAATATCAAAATTATTGTTTTTGTGCTATTATCAATAATGTTCAATATAATTAGTCAATAGGTCTCTCTTTATTAATTCATTTTTAGATTAACTTATAATGTAACATGCTATCATAAGCTTGATATAGTATTCGGTCATATCACTATCATAACATATATTGTATATATTATTTACTTAAAACAACCCTTAGAAATTAATCTCGTGTAACAAGTGATTACGGGGGTGTGATTCTGTGTCTTAAACAATCTAAAGTTAATTGAACTTAACTTAACTGAAGCTATTTATAATAAAATAGCACTTTATTTTAAACAATAATTTAATTAAAAAATGAATGATTTTTTTCCCAAAAATTTGAAATTGTGTAACTCACAGATAACAGTCACGTCCATTTTCATTGCTTCCTTCAAAAATTGAAACCCGTCCATATCTGGAGAATGAATATCTACCATTACTAGATCAAAATGTGCATTTTCCTTTTGAAGCATCACTAGTCCAGTAGATGCATACTCAACCTCTGTAACTGTATCATTATTTCCATTTGAATAATATATATATGAGGATCCCAAAGAATTAAAGTTCTTTCATATAAATTAATTAATATTTCTAGAAGCTATTAAAGTATTTTGAGATTGCAACACTAAACTAAAAAGTGTTTAAATCAATAATAAATCTTTTAAACAATAAAAGATTTTGATTCCTCTATTACGTGATGAATTTTCTATTCCGACAAATGACATAAGAGCATCCCAATCTTATACTTTTTTCTTAAGAACACGTTTCTAAATTATACAAATCACAGAACCCACCCACACATGTACCCACTATAAATTATAGAAAATAAACATCTATATATTCCCTTTTAAAATCTCACTGCTAAAGAAAGAGGGGGATGAGTTATCGCCTATAGAAAAAAACCTTTCTGGTAGAAGAATAGGTAAAACGAAACATACATGAAAAATTAAATCAAACAACCCCAAAAAAAATATAAAAGGATGGATCTTAAAAAGTTATTAAATTTTTTTATATAAGCTAACAATAAATGTTCTAAAAATAATAATACCACTTAAAATTATACCATTCGAATACCACTTAATGACGTGGCGTGAATTAATTGACCATAAATCGGTAATCTATTTATTTTTCATGATCTAATTAACAATTCATTATCAACTAATTTACGTCACATCATTAGATAGTATAATTTTGAATTCTATATATCATTACTCTAAAATATATCATGCAAAACTTCGTAAAGAAGGACAATGTGATATTTAATCTTATAATTTTTCCAAGAGTTAAAAGTAAAGTTTAGTGTACCTTGGTATGAGCATAATTCGAGCATTGCCGTAGTGAATAAAAGGGAGCACTTATCATGGTCAATCAACAACACATGCATTGCTTTTGCATCGGTTGGACCTTCAATCGACTGGAAATTTCTCCCTGGCTCCGACATAATCACGACAACTAGGATTTAGGTGATATTAATGGAGGAGTGTTTGAGGTGGCTTCAAAACAAAATAAGAGATGTATATATTTATACAATCTTACATAGAAAAGCAAACAATCGTTTTTCCTTTTCTACTTTTCTTTTATTGGATATTATTTTAAAACTTTGACTGAATACACAGTGTTCTACCCTCAAGTCAAAATTACATTTATATAATTACTTTTTTCTGCCTAACTTTTTTTTTTCGACTTGTTAAAAATCGTTGTCAAATATTATTTGTTTTATATATTAATATTTCTATCATTTTTTCCAAATATTATCCTAATTTTATAGTAGAAAAACATGTTTAATAAGGGTAATTTTGTAAAGAGAGATTATTAAATACTCATTTTAAAGGTGAATGGCAGTTGAAATCATCATATAATTTTATTAGTTTAATTTTTTTCTACCTACAGTATTTATCCAAACCAAAATAGAAAAAGGTGAATGCCCAATAAACACCTGCCACCTTAGCCACTTGCCCATAAAAGACACTTAAGGTAAATATACCTTAATTCCCTTATTGCTATCTACTGCCGTCTGCTGCTGCCTCCAAGGACGAGTAATGTGAATGTTTCCCACCACTCGTGCAAGTACACTTTTGTACTTGTGGGCTAATGTTGAGTAATGGGAATGTTTCCCAACACTCGTGCAAACACACTTTTGTACATGTCTACTGTTGCCAAGGGTGATTTTTGCGTGTAATTTGAAACTCCCAAAATACAAATGAATTTAGGGCAACCACATAACTTTACCCATTTTTATGCGAATTGACTACATGAATATGCATAAATTGCATGTGTATCTATATCTACAATAATTAATACAAGCTTAAAGCGATTATAAATTCGCTAATTTACTTGGGTCGTATTGCGAAAAGAATTCTTCAACATCTGCAAAAATGAATTAAGGGATAATTACCAAAAAACACGATTATCAGTATTTGAACATTTAAAATCTAATTTCAAACCAATTACCAGAAAAGTAAAATAATAATTAATTTTGAATTATATTAAATAATAATTATATGATACGTTGATTATTATAACATATAATTTTCACTAGTGGTTAACGCTTTAATCAAGCCAGCTCTTCGCCCCTTATAGTCTTTGAACACTCACTACTGGAAATGCGGCGTTTCGCGACGACACGCGTCGTCGCGAAACCATCAAAATTCGTCGCTAAACAAGATTAGCGACGACATGTCGTCGCTAACTTGTCGTCTCTATCCAGGCGTCGCTAATTCGTGATTAGCGACGCCAAATAGTGTTTTCGTGACTAGTTCCTTTGGAATTTACCCACGAGGATTGGCGTCGCGGATTTATTGAATTCGCTACGACATGTTAGCGACGACATGTCGTCGCTAATTCAATAATTAGTTTTCATTTAATTTTTAATCGAATTTAATTTTCTTTTTTTTTAAATTAAATAGCGACAAACGTTGGCGACGGGCATGTCGTCGCTAATAATTGTTTTTTATTTTTATTTTTTTTTTACATTTTATCGAAAATCATTATTTATTTATTTTATTTAATGGTTTAGCGACGACAAGGCTCGTCGCTATTCGTTTTTTATTTTTTTATTTTTAATTTTTGTTTTTTTTTATTTTTTTATTTTTTTTTACTTTTTTATTTTTCTTTATTATTTAAATTTTAGTTTTTATTATTATTTTGATTTTAAATATAATACAAAATTATAAATAAATAAAAATCCAATAAAACATATAAAATACGATAATTCCATTCAAATAGTAAACGTGAAATAAATAAAGTCAACATCAAACGAGTCAAAGTCAAAGTCAAAGTCAAACATACGGAAATAAATAAAGTCTTAAACGTACCAACCAAATAAAAAAAAAATAACTTAATCATCATTCAAATTCGGATCTTCTCCATCTCCTCTTCTCTCCTCATCTTCTCTCTCTTCATCTCGTCTAGTGGGCCCGGGTTTGCTGATCGGCTGCATTCCATTAGCAATTCTCATCCCGTTTAATGCCTCGAAAAGAGTCTCTGCCATGCTCGGGGGTTGACTCGGCCGACTAGAAGAAGATGTGGGCCCGGGTGATGCGGTGGATGGGTCCGGTATCGGTGGAAGATTTTGAGCCGCGCGAAGCTCGTTCATCCCATCCAGAACCGCCTTAAGCAGCTCATCGTTCTCCCTGTCCGGCTGTGTAGGAGTCCTGGCTCGTTTCCGGACCGGACCAATGGTAGGCACCCAGTGTTTAGTCTTGGGTGGGTGTAGGACCTCCATGATCGTCTCGAGCATGGCATCCATCTGCTCCTGGATGCTAACTTCAGTACCCTCTGTTCCGGCTTGCACAACCTTCTTCTTCATCTTCTCCCGAAGAACACCCTGCAATTAGATTTCAATTTAAAAATAAATTAGATTAAGTAAAAAAAAAATTTAAAATAAAAAAAAATTAAATCAATTTTTTTTTTAAAAAGACTTACACTGGCTCTCTCCAAACGCTGATCACGCCAGCTATCCGTAGCCGCATCATATGAAAGGTGGTCGAAATAGCCGCATAAAGGAGGAAGATCCATCTCCTCTTGGGTCTCGTCATCTGTAAATGTTAACGGCTCTTTCGTCACCGTCTTCAGCTTCCCCTGGACAGTATACAATAACAAATTTTAATAAGTTAACAATTAAATTAAATTAAATACTAAATTATATTTTTATTTTTAAAACTTATACCTCAATAATCACCTCCCGGGTCTGTGACCAGTTCCTTGACCCCGCCTTGCTCGGAACTGACTGCTGCTCTCGATTCTTCTTGTTTATATCAGCCTGACTCTGTTACAAATAAAAAAGAAGTTGTTATAAAATTAATTAAAAAAAATGTATAAAATAATTAATAAATTTTTTTTTTCTACCTGTTTCGCCAAGTCATCCCACATCTTCTTCGTCGCCTCCCAAATCACCGGGTCAACATCTGGTGGAATTTCATCCGTGTAGTAGTAGTCGTTCTTCAAATCCGACTTGTATCGCCTGTAGGCTCCGGATGTCATCGCAGTCAATCTCTTAGTGATCTCGTCCCAATCGCTTCGCCTCCTCCACTCCTCTAAATCAAAAAATTGATGAAGTCGCTGCAAAACTACCCCTTTGTTATGGTCGGGGACCTCTTTCCATTCTTTGTAGCACGGGGGAACAGCATCTCGAACAGCATTACCAGCCACCTGTCCCACGTGTTTGCTATATGGGCCGACGAAGTTCCAGGTGCCGTCTATGACAGAAAAGTCAACTGGAATGGGCCAGCCGACTCTCTTCAGGGTCTCCTGAGCTGTCCGGATAGAGGTGGCAGCTTTCGGTCTCCTTTTTTTACGTTCACCTGTTTTAGTGAAAAATATTTAGTAACTACATATTTTTTTAAGTGATAAATAAACATTAATTGAATTTTTTATTACCCGATGGTTGGTTACAGTCAGCATTCGAACGTGGTGGACCCCTCGGGGGATCGTTACCCATCCCATCTCCACCGTGACTCCTACCCATGACAGCAGCCATCTATAAAATTTCATAAAATTGCATTTAAGTCCTAAATTTTTTTAAAATTTGCAAATAAGTCCAATTTTTTCATAAAATTGCATTTAAGTCCTAAATTTTTTTAAAATTTGCAAATAAGTCCAATTTTTTCATAAAATTGCATTTAAGTCCTAAATTTTTTTAAAATTTGCAAATAAGTCCAATTTTTTTGTAAAATTTACATTTAAGTCCAAATTTTTTTAAAATTTGCAAATAATTCCTATTTTTTTAAAAATTGCGTTTTAGTCCCATTTTCTTTTAAAATTTGCAAATAAGTCCTATTTTTTTAAAAATTGCATTTTAGTCCTATTTTTTTAAAAATTGCATTTTAGTCCCATTTTCTTTTAAAATTTGCAAATAAGTCCTATTTTTTTAAAAATTGCATATAAGTCCAATTTTTTTAAAATTTGCAAATAAGTCCAAATTTTTTTAAAATTCGCATTTTAGTCCAATTTTTTTAAAATAAGTCCATTTTTAATAAAATTGCATTTTAGTCCTCTTTTTTTATAACATTGCATTTTAGTCCTTAATCATACAAAACTGCATTTTAGACCTTAAACATACAAATCAAACATATTGCAGATAGGTCCCTATATCTTAAAACACAATCAAAGATCAATAACATACCAACTATTACATTAAAGTTACAAATATCATACCAAAACCCTAATTTTTATCAAATTCCAATTACATGTTGTTATTTAACACCAAAAAATTACCAAACAACCCAGAAACATACACATAATTCTCGGATTTCATCAAACAACTAAAAACATTCATGAATTTTTACAAAAAAAAAAAAATTAAAAATAAAAAAATTGCAAGTTTGATCCGGAAATTGGAACCTGTTACGTAGAAATGGTGTAGATTTCGTCCATGAATCCATGCCAAGAAGAAGGAATCATACAAAAAAAACACAAGAGAAAATATTAGAAATTAAAAAAATAAAATCAAAAAAGGTGAGATTAGAAGGTGTATTTGGACTAGAATCATTACCTGGACGTTGGATTAGGTGTTGTTTCACCTCGGAATAGCTTGGCTATGGCGGATATGGAGCTTTTGGGAGTGTTTTGGGTGTTTGTGTTTGGCAGAAATGAGCCTCGGTGTAGGGTTTTATAGAAAAATTTATTAGCGACGACACGGGTCGTCGCTAATCTTGGGATGTTGTCGCGAATTTGATACACGTGGCGCCCCACGTACACACGCCCCTTGCGTGTCTTAGGTTAGCGACGACACGTCGTCGCGAAATTTTGGGTAGTCGTCGCTAATTTTAGTGGGCGGGAAAGTTGACCGCCCTTGATGACCAATAGAATTTTTAATTATTTATTAGCGACGACAAACCCTTTGAATGTCGTCGCGAATAATTAGCAACGACATTCAAAGGTTAAATGTCGTCGCTAATCCACTTGAATGTCGTCGCTATTTTTTTTTTTTTTTTTTTTTTAAATTTTCATTTTTTTTTTAATATTTGGGGGTTTAATATGCTTACCCTTTCTTGTATTTTTTTTTTGTGTTGTTTATGGTTCCTTTTCACATTCTTAATTGGGTGTTTGGGTGTTCGGGTGTTTAGTCAAGTGTTTGTGGTCAAACCTGGGTGTTCGGGTGTTTAGTTAAGTGTTTATGGTCAAAGTTAAGTGTTTAGAGTCAAAGTTAAGTGTTTAGAGTCAAAGTTAAGTGTTTATGGTCAAAGTTGAGTGTTTAGAGTCAAAGTTAAGTGTTCATGGTCAAAGTTAAGTGTTCATGGTCAAAGTTGAGTGTTTAGAGTCAAAGTTAAGTGTTTAGAGTCAAAGTTAAGTGTTTATGGTCAAAGTTAAGTGTTTAGAGTCAAAGTTAAGTGTTCATGGTCAAAGTTGAGTGTTTAGAGTCAAAGTTGAGTGTTTAGAGTCAAAGTTAAGTGTTTAGAGTCAAAGTTAAGTGTTCATGGTCAAAGTTGAGTGTTTAGAGTCAAAGTTAAGTGTTCATGGTCAAAGTTAAGTGTTTATGGTCAAAGTTGAGTGTTTAGAGTCAAAGTTAAGTGTTCATGGTCAAAGTTGAGTGTTTAGAGTCAAAGTTAAGTGTTTAGAGTCAAAGTTAAGTGTTTATGGTCAAAGTTAAGTGTTTAGAGTCAAAGTTAAGTGTTCATGGTCAAAGTTGAGTGTTTAGAGTCAAAGTTGAGTGTTTAGAGTCAAAGTTAAGTGTTTAGAGTCAAAGTTAAGTGTTTATGGTCAAAGTTGAGTGTTTAGAGTCAAAGTTAAGTGTTCATGGTCAAAGTTAAGTGTTTATGGTCAAAGTTAAGTGTTTAGAGTCAAAGTTAAGTGTTTAGAGTCAAAGTTAAGTGTTTATGGTCAAAGTTGAGTGTTTAGAGTCAAAGTTGAGTGTTTAGAGTCAAAGTTAAGTGTTTAGAGTCAAAGTTAAGTGTTTATGGTCAAAGTTGAGTGTTTAGAGTCAAAGTTAAGTGTTCATGGTCAAAGTTAAGTGTTTATGGTCAAAGTTAAGTGTTTAGAGTCAAAGTTAAGTGTTTAGAGTCAAAGTTAAGTGTTTATGGTCAAAGTTGAGTGTTTAGAGTCAAAGTTAAGTGTTCATGGTCAAAGTTGAGTGTTTAGAGTCAAAGTTAAGTGTTTAGAGTCAAAGTTAAGTGTTTATGGTCAAAGTTAAGTGTTTAGAGTCAAAGTTGAGTGTTTAGAGTCAAAGTTAAGTGTTCATGGTCAAAGTTAAGTGTTTATGGTCAAAGTTAAGTGTTTAGAGTCAAAGTTAAGTGTTTAGAGTCAAAGTTAAGTGTTTATGGTCAAAGTTGAGTGTTTAGAGTCAAAGTTGAGTGTTTAGAGTCAAAGTTAAGTGTTTAGAGTCAAAGTTAAGTGTTTATGGTCAAAGTTGAGTGTTTAGAGTCAAAGTTAAGTGTTCATGGTCAAAGTTAAGTGTTTATGGTCAAAGTTAAGTGTTTAGAGTCAAAGTTAAGTGTTTAGAGTCAAAGTTAAGTGTTTATGGTCAAAGTTGAGTGTTTAGAGTCAAAGTTAAGTGTTCATGGTCAAAGTTGAGTGTTTAGAGTCAAAGTTAAGTGTTTAGAGTCAAAGTTAAGTGTTTATGGTCAAAGTTAAGTGTTTAGAGTCAAAGTTAAGTGTTCATGGTCGAAGTTGAGTGTTTAGAGTCAAAGTTAAGTGTTTAGAGTCAAAGTTAAGTGTTTATGGTCAAAGTTGAGTGTTTAGAGTCAAAGTTAAGTGTTCATGGTCAAAGTTAAGTGTTCATGGTCAAAGTTGAGTGTTTAGAGTCAAAGTTGAGTGTTTAGAGTCAAAGTTAAGTGTTTATGGTCAAAGTTAAGTGTTTATGGTCAAAGTTAAGTGTTCATGGTCAAAGTTAAGTGTTTATGGTCAAAGTTAAGTGTTTAGAGTCAAAGTTAAGTGTTTAGAGTCAAAGTTAAGTGTTTATGGTCAAAGTTGAGTGTTTAGAGTCAAAGTTAAGTGTTCATGGTCAAAGTTGAGTGTTTAGAGTCAAAGTTAAGTGTTTAGAGTCAAAGTTAAGTGTTTATGGTCAAAGTTAAGTGTTTAGAGTCAAAGTTAAGTGTTCATGGTCGAAGTTGAGTGTTTAGAGTCAAAGTTAAGTGTTTAGAGTCAAAGTTAAGTGTTTATGGTCAAAGTTGAGTGTTTAGAGTCAAAGTTAAGTGTTCATGGTCAAAGTTAAGTGTTCATGGTCAAAGTTGAGTGTTTAGAGTCAAAGTTGAGTGTTTAGAGTCAAAGTTAAGTGTTTAGAGTCAAAGTTAAGTGTTTATGGTCAAAGTTAAGTGTTTATGGTCAAAGTTGAGTGTTTAAAAACCACCAAAATGTGTTAATACAAATAAACCAAAATAAAACCTAATCACTATCATATCCACTAATAACTATGGGTTCATCATCGCTATCAACCTCTATAGGTTCTTCTTCATCACCGTATTCATCCAAGGTGTCATCATGAATTTCCTCATTCTCATCAATAACCGTATCAAAAGACAAATCAATAAAAAAATGAGCAGGATCAATCTCGATCTCCTCGGTGGATGCCAGTGGCATGCTGATGTTCTCGTTCCCCGTGCTATCCAATGGTATGCTGATGCTCTCATTTCCAGTAGGGAGTGATTCCGAACCCCATAACTCAGGACTCCATCCGTGACGATCGTTTATTTCCCAAACGGCTTTCCACCCTTTCATTGATTTCTTTGAACTAATCTCGTCGATGTAAAACACTTTCTTGGCCTGCGATGCTAAAATGTATGGTTCGTCAGCCCACTCAAACTTTGTTGTGTTGATAAATGTTACCCCATGTTCTTGCCTCGATCCAGACTTTTTATACCACTTACAGACAAATAACACAACCGAGCACCCTCCAGTGTACATAACCTCCAAGATTTTGATTAATTCCCCATAATAGGGTTCTTCATTGTAAATGGTACACACTCCGTAATCCTGCGTCACTCTTTTCTCTCCTTTGGACTTAGTTAACCACTTGACACCGTTCACAACACATGAATCATATTTATGCACCGAACCATAAGACATGTTTGCCAAGGACACCATCTCGGGGGTAGCTAATGGATCTCCACGTGAATGCATTCCATGAATCTAATATACAACAATAATAGTTAGTACTTTGA
The DNA here is from genome assembly GCA_029959085.1 of Nemophila menziesii. Taxonomy (NCBI): domain Eukaryota; kingdom Viridiplantae; phylum Streptophyta; class Magnoliopsida; order Boraginales; family Hydrophyllaceae; genus Nemophila; species Nemophila menziesii. The sequence goes on along the minus strand of JARWIR010000003.1, from coordinate 46,172,349 downwards.
TAATAAATATATAAGTTATAAACCAATGCCTAAAATTACATACCTTTTCCAAAAACCATTCCTTAAATGTGCGACGATGCGTAATATCTATTTCACCACTCGTTCCCGTAAGTGTTGATTTGTGTTCACTATAATTGTAAATGAGTATAAATAAACTAATATAAATATATAATATATATAAATGTATATATAAATATATAATATATAATATATAATATAAATATATAAGATATATAAATATATAATATATATAAATATATAAGATATATAAATATATAATATATAATATATATATAAATATATAAATATATAATATATATAAATATATAATATATATAAATATATAATATATATAAATATATAATATATTTATATATATTATATATTTATATATTTATATATTTATATATATATTATATATTATATATTTATATATTTATATATATATTATATATATAATATATTTATATATATTATATATTTATATAAAAATATATTTATATATATTATATATAAAAATATATATATAAAAATATATATATTATATATTATATATTATATATATAATATATTTATATATATTATATATATAAAAATATATTTATATAATATATATTTATATAAGATAATAATATTTACTTACGTCATGTATGTTTCGAGTTCGTCGCAGTTATGCAAAATATACCAACTTATGTGCTCCTTCTCCTTATACGGTAAAGAAACATACTCTATCTTGCCAACTGGAGTGCATTGGGAATTGAAAACGGATAGCTCTTTTGGGACAAGCGGCGCTTCGTTGTATCTGCCTGGATCGTTGAACCTTGTTTTTTCTTCACTAAGATATCTTGATATGAAATTCAACGTCTCTTCCGCAATGTACCCCTCGGCTATTGAACCCTCTGGTCTAGCCGGATTTCGGATATACTCTTTCAACTTTTTCAAATACCTTTCAAATGGGTACATCCACCGCATTTGTACCGGGCCACCAAGCAATGCTTCATCGTATAAGTGTATCACCAAGTGGATCATTATATCAAAAAACGCGGGAGGTAAAATCATTTCTAGCCTACACATAAGTTCAACCACCTTCTTCTTTCCCGATACTAACTGTTTCCTGCTTAGATTTTTATTGCAAACGACTCTAAACACGTTCGCTAACCCAATAAACACATCACTAATCGCTTTGTCTTCAATAAGCCCGGGGAGACTAGCCACGAAAAGATATTGCATCATCACGTGACAGTCGTGAGATTTCATGCCGATAATCTTACCCGTATCACTTTGAACATTGTTTCTCATACTAGATGCAAAACCGTCGGGAAACTTCTGTGCCTTCAGCCAGTCAAGAAAAATAGTCCGCTTTTCCGGTGTTAGAGTGTACTTTCCCCGTTTCAATATTTTTTTACCATTTCTCTCAGTCAACCACAATTCTTTTCTAATCTCCAATTTCTCAAGATCGAGTCTCGCTTTCACGTTATCTTTGTTAACTTTCCCATCAAGACCTATAACTGTACCGAGGAGAGCATCGCACACGTTTTTCTCGCAATGCATAACGTCAATGTTATGTTTCAACAGGTTTTCAGACCAATAAGGTAAACGATAAAAAATACTCTTTTTCTTCCAATTGAATCGCCGGTTAACATCTTGCTTCACGATCTTTCCCCCAAAATCCTTGTGTTTACCGGGAAACACAATTGGAAGCCCATCTAACTGTGTCTGAATACTTGCAGGACTATATTTCTTCGGTGGGCGCCTATCATCGGGTTCCTTGTACAAAACACGTTCGCTTCTAAATGGATGTCCGGCAGGTAACCAACGTCTATGGTCAAAGTAAACAATCCCTTTGTTCACACTCAATGACGGAGTATGATCCATGCATTCGGGACAAGCTTTGTAACCTTGACCCGACCATCCCGAAGTGTATGACCTAGCGGGGAAATCATTAGTGGTAGACAACAAACAAACCTTCATCGTAAACTCTTCTTTCTTGTGGGCATCATACGTAACGATCCCATTATCCCACAACTCTTCCAACTCATCTATAACAGGACGAAGAAAGACATCCATGTCCTTACCGGGTGAACGGGGTCCCGGAATCAACAAACAAAGCTGGAAAGTGGTCTCCTTCATGCATACCCACGGGGGCAAGTTATATACGGTTAATATGACTGGCCACATGCTATACGAGTTGTTTTGCATAGAGAAAGGACAAAACCCATCGATTCCAAGACCCAGATATACGTTACGAGGTTCACTAGCAAACTCAGGGTGTAGCGCTGCAAATCTCTTCCAACTATCACCATCAACCGGATGACGCAACACATCCGGATATGCACTGTTACCGGTATGGTGCCAAATCATGTCTTCAGCGGTGTGCTTTGAAGCGAATAGTCGCTGTAATCTAGGAGCAATCGGAAAATATCGAAGCTTCTTATGCGGTACTTTGATACCCTTCTTTGGGTCCCATCTAGATTCGTTACAAACTGGACACTTGTCAAGGTCTTTGTTTTCTTTGTAATAAATAACACAATCGTTCAAACAAACGTCGATGGTAACATACCCCATACCCAAACTTTTCAACTTCTTGTTGCATGCTTCATAAGATTCGGGCAAATTGTGAGGTTTAGGCAAAATACGACCCAACAGCTCCAGTAGCTCGGTGAATGAGGTGTTAGTCCATTTGTTCTTTACTTTTACGTGCATTAGCTTGGCAATAAAATTCAACGAACCCATCGATTCACAACCAGGAAATAATTCTGTCTCCAGTTCTTCGAACAACGTGTCAAAACTGCTTCGACTTGGAATATGTACATCTCTCATCTCGGTGTCTCCCGGATGTCCACCAACATCGTAACTCTGTCTCACATCGTCATAAACATGCTGGATTTCATTTACTATAACTGGATCTTTACTTGCAGGGGGTGTATGTGTTTGTATCTCTTCCTCACCGTGTTTTGTCCAAACCTTATAATCATGGTTAAACCCCTCTCTTAGAAGGTGGGCCATAACATCATTGGTTTTTAATCGGCAAAAATTATTACACTTCTTACACGGACAAGACAAGTAACCGGTATAACCTCTACTTTTCTTAGCAAAATCGATAAATTTATAAACCCCAAAAATATATTCAGCATCTAACACATTCGTCGATTCGATCCAACTCTTATCGATACTCGTGCCCGAACTCGATGCCATCACTTAACAACAATTTGAGTAAACTATGCGACTACATTAATAAAAAAAAAAATACATAATTATTACAACCTAATGAATAAAATGAATAAAAATTACAACACAATAAACAAAATAAAAAAAATTACAAACTCATTGAACGAATAAATATTACAAACCATTGAATGAATAAAAATTACAAACCATTAAATGAATAAATATTACAAACCATTAAATTAATGAATGAATATATAAAAAAAAAACAAATAATTAAATAAACAAGTAAAAATATATGAGCACAAAATACAAATTCACACAACACATGCATAATCAACCAACAAATATTTAATTCATTAACCTAATCATATGGTATATCAACTTGCTAATATAATCAATTAAATACAAAGCTTAAAAAACATGAAATTTAATGGAAATACCTTGAAATTGGATGGATAAATTGAAGAGTGATGTTAATTCCCTACCAAGAGAGTTGTATTAATTCACCTAATCAAAGCATATAGGAAGAATGAAACACAATTAGCATTCAAAAAAAAAAAAAATACAATTGAATTTCATGCAATTATACCTTAAATTCTTTGATGAAAGATGATATTAATGGAGCCCCACTTTGATTATTGAACCAAGAATGATGCAAGATGAAGTGGAGAAGGAATTGCAAAAAAAAAAATGGAATTTTGTTGATTTTTTGGGAGAAAATCGGAGGATTATTATGGGTGTTTTGTGTGTTATGTGGGTGAAAAAAACCTGCTGCGCATTAAATAGGATCGGTGTTTAGCGACGACATTACGGGTCGTGGGTAAACTAATGGAGTCGTCGTTAATCGCCAAAATAGCGACGACAAACGTAGTCGCTAAAATAGCGACGATAGATCGACAATGAAAAAAAATTCAATAAGAAATAAAAAACAATTAGCGACGACTAACTAAAATATAACGACAAATTCGTCGTCGTTAATTAGCGACAGAGTAAAACGTTGTCGCTATTTTTCAGTCGTCGCTAATTTCGGTTGATTAACGACGAATTACTGGTCGTCGCTAATTTGTCGTGGTTAAACACCGCATTTCCAGTAGTGACTTCTTCAACGGTTCGTGGATTATACTGCTGACCCGCATCCATAATTATGTATGTATAATTAATGGGTGTTTTAGAGAGAGAAAGTAAATATCGTGGGGGAAGTGAGAGAATTAGCTGAAGAGAGTGATATGCTTAGCTTTACAAGGAGAGAAAATTTGGAGACGGCAGCTGGGGTGGGGTAAAATAGGAAAGAAAAAAAAAGTGCTTTTTATGGGCAAGAAGAAAGCGGCCGGGGTGAGGGGGCATTAATTCTAATTTAAGGTGTTTCTTGGACAATAATCTAATAGAAAAATTCCCTTTATTATCCTATGGTTAATATATATACATACTAATTCATTTTATATATCACAAAATAACAAATATAACCCAAACTCCCCCTTCATTTCATTTATTTCTCTGACAATTACCATTGCCTATTATCGTCGCTACTTATCCTCTACGCCACTAAACATAAGATTTTCAAGATCATAAAAATTATTACCCATGTGATGATGATCATCACCATGAAGCCAATAGGATGAAACTGAGTGGTGATGCAAAGAATCTGATGCCTCTGAGTTACACCTTTCAAATCAAAGTGAAAGGGGAGGTGTGAACCAGAATTAGAGTGAGAATTATGTTTGGGGTGTGTAGTAACAGAAGAAGACACACGAGAATGAGAACTGGATAGTTCTGGACTAGGTTTACGATAGTGAAGATTTGTGGAAGCTATTTGATCGCAACAATAATATGAAATGAGTATTTTTATTTGTCAAAGAAGCATTTACGGACAAGCCAATATATTTAAGAGATGCTTAACGCCATTGTAGGGCTTTTGCTCAATAATTCGCCACAAACTTTTCATAAATCCACCCATAGATAGTCATCAATCTCTTAATTTGTGCAGACACCCCTAAATAGATCATGTGTTAGCAATTTGATATCAAAATTTCACAATTGGAAATTAATTGGAGGAAAACTCATAAAAACTAAACCAGACTACTCCAAGTTATTTAGCAAGGCAATAAATGGTGTGAACTACAGTTAATTACACCATCAAAATTCAGACTCTGCTCTTAGGTTATTTTTTCTTGTCTTATACAACAATTATCATTATTATAGTATAGAAAAGAGTGAACATAAATAATAGTTGTTGGTAGCTATAATCCTGTTATCAATACATGTTTCACAAGCAAAACAATTTTAAAAAATCATTTCAGGTGGAGATTCATATAAATTTCACTTGAGCGCACAGTTGGTCATACATTGCTATATTTTCTATCATTAGGGGTGACACAAGTTGACACTAATCATAGGATAAGTCGTCTCTATTAACACGCGTCTTTCTTTAACGAAAACATGTCATCCTTAATGCATCATCCCAAAATTTTTGTTGCTAAAAATCGTCAATGGCAGAGACAAGCTAAATATCATTGTTAATGATTCCATGATCTTTAGCAACAATATTTATTGATCATTAGAGACGACACTTTTGTTTACTAACAATAACATATGTCGTCGCTAGAGACCTAGCTAGTAAATACCGATGAAAAATGTCGTCGCTATAGATTTGGCATTCCAGCGACAATAGTTATTGGTAATGGACAGAGTCTTTACCCATAAGGTTTCTCGTTGCTAATACCTAGTCATTACACATGTGTAATTTTTTGTCTCTAAATATGTAAGTCATTACCGACAACATTGAGTGATACTTTAGCGACAACAATGTCATCGCTATTCTTTTTTTATTTTAATATGAAAATGAAAATATGATTATTTGGTTTTTTTATATTAATTTAATAAATAAAATTAATAAAAATATCAAAAATATAAATATAAAATAGGATAAAAATAAAAATTAGAAGCAACTGAAAGTTTAAAAATTAACAATATGAATAGCAATACATAAGTTCGAATAAAAAAAGTCTAAAAGTTAAGGTCCTATTTCAAAGAAAATTCAAAGTCTTGAAAAATTAACAATAATTAAATAAACCATCTAAACAATTATCTTCTTCATCTTCGTGGTTGGGAGGATTCAGAGTCCGACTTGTTGGAGGAGGACCTTTTGGAGTAGAGTCTTAAGTAAGGGAAACTTCCTTCTAAGCGGAGGCACTGAATGTCAAGAGTCCTCGACTAGTCTGTTGCGTGTTAAACAAATTCATAAAAGTGATCCTCTTGTATGGTATGCTTGGTGATTGTTTCGTACTGGCAGTAGATGGCAATGATTCACTGGCAGTAGATGGCAATGATTCACTGGCAAAAAAACAAAGGTCTTGAAGAGGATCATAGTGTCATATAGGAACCAAGTGATTCCTCTCTCCTACTTAGAGACCTCAAAATTGACAAATATCATTACTACCCTTCTAGTGTATATAAGACAAAAAGAATAGATTCTTCTATATCCTCCATTACCATTACTCTCTCTCCTCCATTACCATTAATCTCTCTCCTCCTTTATCATTTTTTATCTCTCTTCCTTCATTGACTATCAATAATTTCCAGCTCCGACCACCGCCGACAACCACCGACCACTGCCGGATAAAGTATTGAGCATAAAGTACTGAGCATGGAGTATTGAGCATGAAAAAAGTTACTGAGTATCGGAAAAAATGTTGAGTAGCGGAAAAATTTGCTGATTATTCGAATTTTTTTTGTTTAGTCGCTTTACTGAGCATGCTCCTTTGCTCAGTAACTTTACTGAGCATGCTTGTTTGCTCAATAACTTTACTGAGCATACTTGTATAAGTTGCTGAGTTTTATTTTTTTTCTTGATTCAAATTTATTTATCTGAAAATAATAACTTAAATTCATTTATATAAATACTATCACTAACTGCTAAAAAGAAAAGAAAATTCAAGTTTATTAAAATTTATACAATCTATACAACTGAAATTATTACAGGAAAATAGAAGTTATTAATTTAAAAATTAAACTATTCATAAAAAAGAAAATATTACAATGCTAGTTTTGGAATGTCTTTCTAAAGGGAGGAAAGTCAAGGTTGACATTCCTCCGTATGCAATAGTGTACCACAATCAGCATAAGAGCTTATGGGGATATAGACAAAGTATACAATTAAATATAAAGTAGTAGAAAGAAGTTATCCAAATTGAAGCTTTACAAAACCAAGAATAGTAAAGATCAAAAGACACCCAACATTTATGACGAAAATAATGTAATAGTTACTCATCACTCATGAACGCCTTGAAGATCCACCAAATTAATAACGCCTTGAAGGTCCACCAATGCCGCACAGAAAATTAGCGTTATAGCTTTATTAAGTTTAGCTTTGAAAATAGCATCAGCGACATTACATTTAGGAAATACATGTCCAATCCCCAAAATTTTGAAAATTTACAAAATAGCCCCAAAGCTTCATTATGCAGCAGATCCGCACCAGAGCTGCTCACTCCTCCGTTCGCACTAGATCGACGGTGGTTCTCTTGTTCTTCTCAGGCGAGCGCACGCTTCAAGCGGTGGTGGTCACCGTTGAGCAGCGGCGATTCTCTTGTTCTTTTCAGGCGAGTGCAATGGATCCGATTTGGTGAGGTCACGAAGCTTAGTTTTCAAACCACCATCTTTGCATCCGTCTTCGCCGGAGAAAAATACAGAGCTCCGATCTGATTTTGCTGCATAAACAAAATAAAAGGGAGAGAGAGAGACAATACAAGAGAGAGAAGAGTAGGAGAGAAATTAGTATTTAGGGTTTGTTTGGATATAGAGGGGATTAATTATTAAAGGATAGGAAAGGATAGTATATTAAAAGAAAGGAGGGGAGAGTATTAATCTTGTTTGAATTGAGTAGAAAAAGAAAGGAAAATATTAGTAAAGGATTATTTGAATGTTGTGTTTGGATTGTATAAGGAAAGGAAAAGATTATTTTATAACTAAATTACTTTTATACCCCTAATAAAATATATTTTAAATACAACATAAGGGTAATAAAGATATTTTATTATTAAAACTAATCCCTTCCTTCTAATGACTCCAAATTGGAGGAATAGGATATAAAGGATTAGAAGGTATAACTTTAATCCTTTAATAACTTATTCCTTCAAAAAATTTTAATACAAACAAAGGAAGGATAACTATTATCCTTTATAATCCCTTCCCTCCCCTTCTAATCTCTCAATCCAAACATACCCTTAGGGTTTTAATAGATAATTCTGATAAAACTAGTATATATAGAAAACAAAAGGGGGTAAAAATGTAATTGGAATTTTTGTCTATAGTGTTAAAGTTTGTCTCTGGTCTTTAGTAAGAAGAGGGTATAGAGTCGGTCTTGTTAGGTTCCGGAGTAGTGTCTTCAAGATCCTTTGAGTAATAATCTCATAAAACAAAATTCTTTTAATCATCAATAAAAATAAAACAATTAGTATTCTTCTTCCTTCAATAAGATTTATTCTTTCTATTAAATTTTATGTGTTTAACTTTTATAAAAAATGATGTTTAATATTATTTTTCCTTTTGTAATATCAATAATTTTTTTCTATTTTTTCCAATATTATTTCTAATTAAATAATAAAAACTATTGTAATAAATAACCTCATATATATTAATTAAGAATAATTGTATAAAAATGAAAATATTAAATGTTTTTAAAAAATTTGTGCATAAAAAATATAAACAAATTAAAGTGGACAAGAAAGTAAAGTCATGTTTGGTCAAATCTGCACATGTATAGATCTTTTGTGAGGAAAATACAAAGTAAGACCCAAAATATTACAACATTTTTATATAAATCCCAACTAATAAATAATTATATAAAAGTCTTAATTTCCTGGTTTGGTTTTTACCCTCATAGCCTTTATTGGTCTGAAGAGAGAATATTTTTATAATTTTTCGGTGCGTACGGACCAATTAACGCTTGCACCTATTTTCGTAAATTAACCAATGATGGGTATGGACCAGTGTTATTAATTACTTCGTATTCAATTTTATTAATTCATTGCTAGTTGTCCATGTAAAAGTCTAAGTGGGTTCGGACCCATCTCGAACAATAGTTAGATGAGTACAAACCCATCTCGAACAAATAGCTATATGGGTGCGGACCATCTCGAACAAATAGCTATATGGGTACAGACCCATCTCGAACAAATAGATATATGGGTACGGACCCAATTAGACCAATTCTGCCCTACCAATAAACAAAAATGAATCTTTTCACACTTGTATCATAGAAAAAAAAACGAGATCTACTCACATTCGCAGCATTAGATCAAAAAACGAAACAAAATCTCTTCACACTCACATTATTGGAACAAAGAACAAAAACAAATCTCTTCACACTCTGCACACTCGCTGAATTGGAACAAAATACAAAACGAAATCTATTCTAACAAAAAAATGGCAGCGGCAGTATTCTTATGTGGGCAAGCGGCGACGATGAGTGTTGGTGGTGGGAAATGGTACAAGAAAGGCGGCGGTGGGTTGTACCTATGGCCGAATCAAAAAACAAAACAAAATCTCTTCACACTCCTTCACGGGTGCAACCCATAGCCCAACTCGATTCACACTTGTCAGAATAAAAAAAACCTAGAGAGGTGGTGGAGAATGGCACGCGATGACATCGGTTTTCTTTTGAAGCAGCACATAAGCGGCGGCTTCGTTCGAAGGTGAGAGCTGAGGTGCAAAGGTGAGACCTGAATGGCCACGAACGGCGGCGGATTTCTTGTGAACCAGATCAGAGCGCTTGTAGGTGGGTAGGTGAGGACTGGTGTTTGTTGGTGGGAAGGTGAGATCTGGGTGTGAAGGTGCGGGCTGATGTTTGTTGGTGGGAAGGTGGGATCGGCAGAGGCGGGTTTCTTGTACAAGAGAGGGGCTTGGTGAGAAGGTGGAGGAGAGGCGGCGGTTAACTGGTCGAGAGAGAAGGTAAAGGGTGGGATATCTACTGTAGGAGAGCTTATTGGTGGGATGGTGAGAGAGTTACCAGAGTGAAAGGAATGAAGGCAGTATGCAGGCGAGCGTGTTGGTGGTAAGGTGGATTTGTGAGAAAGAAGCGAAAAGGAGCAGAGGAAAGGGGAGGGGAGATCTGATTTCTTAGCGGGGCTTTGTTTTATGTTTTAGGGTTTCACTGTAATTAAAAGGGGGGGAAGGGTGTTTGGGGTTTTTTGTCTTTTAAATTGAGATGCTACCTAGTAGTTAGGTTAGGATTTTGGAAGTATTTTGGTGGTAGTAGAAATAGGATGATCGTGGTGGTTGGGGTGGTGGTGGTGGTTGTGGGGGTGGTGGGATAGTGGTGGTGGATGTTTTAATAGGATTATTAAATTTAAATAATAAATAATTAAATAATTAAAATAATTTATAATAGTATTTTTGTAAAAGGATATTTTTTTAATAAATAATTTTATTAAAAGATATTTTTATAAATAAATTTTTTAGTAGATATTTATAAATAAATGGTTCGTAGATATTAGGTGGACTAATAGAAGAAAAAAGTATTTTGTTGTTATCTTATTAGAAAAGTATAAACTTTTATTTCCTCTCTTAATTTGCTTTGAGGTAATACTCCGTTAACTAATTAAGTTTGACCAAAAGAAAAACTAAACTTTATTAACTTACTATAAAAACGACTTTTTAGTCCACTGTCTTATTTTCAATTTCTTTTGTTCTTTTCTCCTCTCATTTATCTTACTCTTTACTTTTCTCTTTGTTTTGCTCTATTTCTTCCAAATCATAGCACCAAGTTTTATTGGTGTGTGCATTTCAAAAAACATTACCTATCATGTCGGAGCAAGGAGGACTTTTCCAAAATTTTGAAGTTCGAAGTGATACATTTACTACATGTGAAACATTGGCAAATGAAATTCGTGTATTGCTAGTTGAGCATGATAAAGAATGTCTCATATCCACGACTAGATTTCTCGAGTTATGCTCATATAGAGGTACATTGAACTTTGCTTTTATATAATAACATGATTAGATCTTCATCTGTATTTTCTTTTGTTAGTATTCATTTGCTTCTTAAAAATTGAAACATTTTGGAGTTTCATCTCTCTCATTAAAATTCGAATGAAATTCAAGGTATATGAAATTTTAATATTATTCCCCGTTTTTTTTTTTTAATATCGAAACTCTTATCACGGTTCATTAGAAAAACATGATTCTTGCCAATCAAAAAAAACTTGAGTCTTCATTATGGTTTCTAAATCTTTTTAATTCTTAAAACTCGTGTTCTGGTTCTATTTTGAACTTTTAGATACACCTGAAAAAATTTAAGCAAATGAAAAAGCAAAACTTGGAGAAGTAACATATAATTTTTAAACTTCATTAATACAAATGAAGTTCAAAGAAAAAATTACAAAAGTTACTTCTATCATGCACTGTTATTACTATATATGCATATTCACATAACAATATGAATGTCTTATATTTACTCATACGAGTGCACTGAAACTTAGATCTGATATGAGCATATGAAATGATAGTAAATAAAAGTACAGCATTTTTATCAACTATCTTTATAGTGTCAAAATTATAAAAAAACACCGGACTGTCAACTAATATAATACTTCCTCCGTCCACAAATGTTTGTCGTATCTTTTTTTTCACATAGATTAAGAAAAGCAATTAATGCCTTCTACTTTTACTAAATTACCCTCAATCAACTATTTAATAATTAAGAAAAACAATTAATGCCTTCTACTTTTTGAAAATTAAATAAGGGTAAACTTGGTAGAACATGTAAAAAAGTTTCTTGATATTTTAAAATAACAACCTTTTGTGGACATCCATTTTTAGAAATTGTGACAAACATTTGTGGACGGAAGGAGTAGATTATAGTAAGTGTATAGGATTGATTATTTGACTCAATATATAGATTTGGTCTGCCCGTGATGTTGGTGAGTAATATATATACAAAATTCGGTGATGTTGATGAGTCTAATAATTATATGAAACATTGGAATTTAGGTTTAGGATAGATATTAAGTCATCGCGCTTACAAGGGCTATCTATCAAGTAAATATTCGTAATTCGCTCACAAACTTACAATAAAGATCCCCTTACGGCATATGACCAGTGGGGTCTTTTAAAGTTACTTTCAAAGACCTAAAACCAGAAAGGGTAAGACTTCCATCTAATATTGGATGGTCAAATATTTACATCGCAGCCGTTGATTATTATAACAAAACACATGTTATTAAGATTAATAAATTAGTTACTTTTGTAAGTTAAAACATAGGGTATGTGTATAAATATAATTAATGTAAGATCATTCAGTATTGGATAGAAGGATTTTCCAATCAGAAAAGATTAAAAGATCAATATCAGTGGTAATTTAAAGACGCCATATTTGAATATAGATACTCTGTTTTCATATTTTTTTGTTAAATTTAACAAATATTTGACATGTATATATATTTAAAACTCATGACAAAACTATTTAAAGTAAAATTTATTTTTTTAAAATAATTTGTTAATATTAAGTAAATTATTTACATATATAATAGATAATCAACATATTATATAATTATAATTAATTTAGTATAAAAATTTAAAATTATAACTACTCTATTGGTGTTGACAATATTATGAAAACTTTAATTTAACAATGAGTCTTAAATTAGGTCTTTAAATCTAATTTTAAAGACTTAAAATAAATATCTCATTTGTTATGCTTTTATTGTGTTGACCGTATCTTTCTTTTAGTGTCAAGTATCAAATATACACCCAACAAAATGAAAAATAAATATATATGTGATGTCACTTCAAATTTTCTTAACCATTTACTTTGCTCTCCATTAAATTAAAAATATTTTCATTTTGCTCTAATACATCTATTTCGCTAGTCTAATGTCTATTTTGTATGAGTTATGAGGTAACTTATGATCTTCACAAAGTGTCCTTACTCCTACTACAGTTACCGTCGTTGAGCTAGCCTCCACTGCACTTTTGTTACTTTCAAAGGGAAATGAACATTTTGACTTGGTTATGGCAAATGTTCACTCCCCAGATATGCATGGATTTAATTTGCTGGAGGAAGCAAATAGCATGAACTTGCCTATGATCTGTAAGTTTCACTTAGTATTTGATCTTTGATATATTCTTGCTAACTTCATAGTTTAGTTTCTGATATTAAAAAATAGGAAAGTTTAGTTATTTGATCAATAAATTCTTGTATGTGAAGTTACATCCACCAATGAAGAGATTGCACTAGCTAAGAGTGCTCTAGATAAAGGAGCCTTCCTTTTCCTACAAAAGCCTATCACTTTGGAGGTTTTAGTGTACCTATGGCAACATGTCCATAGAGAGAGGAATCGAATGATTCGAGAAAGAGAACTTAAAATTATGGTTGATCGTGACATTAATGGAAGACCCAAAGGGTATAATCCTAGAGGAAGAAGGCCAGATGATGACGATGAGGATGGAAATGGAAATCAAAATGCCAATCAAGACAACACTCAACTAAGGAGAGTCTACAGAAAAAGGAGGGTGAGGACTCCAAGGGACACAAAAGATGATGAAGACTTTGATCTCAACAATAATAATAGGGCTAAGAGAAAGAAATGCATTGAATGGACAAAGGACCTTCATTCTAAGTTCATGTCTGTAATTCATATACTTGGTGAAGGAAGTATGTATTCTTCATTCAAAACTTGTTGTAGAATTAGACGGTTTTGCCATATATGATACTGGTAATGGTGTATGAACACTTCAACACTAGTGTTACAAAATCATTACACTAATGGTGACGTGTTCAAACACTTTTTATCAAGATCATACATGGAGGCATAGTACGTTTGCAGTTTTATTAACATATAACAACTATCTATTGAATAGGATGCTATCCCAAGGAGATTTTGGAGTTAATGAATGTGCCTGGTTTAACTAGAGTGCAAGTTGCTAGCCATCTTCAGGTAATTAGCCTTTAGTGACATATATATAACCATCTCTAAATGATAGAATACATACTTATCATTTATTTACGTTACATAAATACCAAAAAGGCATAGACACATTAAGAAATTAGTCCGTCATATAATTGGTTTTTTCAATCCTACTATGCATCTGAGTTTAATATTGGAAACATATTACATATTTTCAAAAAACTGTTACATATGAAGTATATTTAAGTATATATATAGCTAAGAATTTCAATATAATAGAATTAAGGGGGTTGAAAGAGAGACATAACTTTGTTCCGAAGGGTTGATACTGAAAAACCCTTTTTAACTTATATTTTCCATCCAAATATCCAATGACCCTACAAAATAACCAAATATGCCATTTCATACCATATTAATTTTCATTTCTCTATTAAGATCAGGCAAAAGTAAATTTAAATTCAACATTTAAATTATATTTGCAACAAAATCAATTAAAGTTCTTTGTAGTTATATGCCAAAATACCATTTTTTTATGATCTACAAGCTTTTATTACAACCATAGTTCATTAATCGTGAATAAGATCGCAAATCAAAATATCATTTTTCTGAATCGTATATCTTGTGGAATCGTGGACCGTAACGATTGACATCATAATTTGATACTAATTACATGTATCATGTAATTGAGTTCTCATGATTTCCTAGAAGTTACAAATGTAGGGGAAACTTTCAAAATATCAAGTAATTAAGTTTCTCAAAGAAACCTAAGTCAAGAAAAATCATAAAAATAGACTTTTAGAAAGAAAAAAAAAAGCCAAATTAAGGTAACATGCGTGTATTAGTAGATGTGAAAGAATACAGATGTTGCTTAATATACTATACTAGGCTTACTAAAATTGTTCTAGTAATTATTAGAGTTAAAAAAAACATAGACAATGTTATGGGGGAGTAAATCGTATAGAATAACGATTTGGCACGAATCGTACTGAATTGGTACTGATACGATTCGATTTCGATTGATACATGATTTTGCATTTATACATACGCCTTATGATACGTATCGTATCTCTGTTCTATCGTGTAGTATTGTATGAACTGTACTGCCAATCGTACAATTTTATAAACTATGATTATAAAATGTATATTATTTATAATAAAATCTGTATAGGATGCATGTTTTTTGGATCTTTAGTTTGGATGTAAACAGTTATTACTAGGATGTTCTAGTTCTTCTTATATACTAATTCTATGGAACTAGGAGACATTGGTATTATATAGTAATTCAAGTCTACATATACACATTACTGTTCTTTGATCAATTCGATACTGAATGCAATCATCTATCATTCACACATAACTTAAATTAAGCTGATTTTTTCATCTCAGAAATGTCGCAATGACAAGTGGCAAACCCCAAAAACGCGTAAGAATAATTCACTTAATGCACTTCCATCAACTGTTGATCGTTCTCAACCCAGGACCAATATTCCAAGAAGGTTTGGATCGATGCCACTCAGTCTCGATGATGATAATCAACATGGTTTACCTAAAAAACAGGGTCGGATAAGATCCCAAAACTTCTTTCCACCACCAGGTAATTGGGGGGAGCTATTATCGAGTTCAGTGGGATTCAGTCCCAATTGCTCCAATGGTTTTTTTTTTTTTTTGTTTTCTTGAAATTTTCGTATGTATTTGTCAAAAAGTATAAAAATATATTATTTTATTATGAAAAGTTGTACTAGTCCGCAGTAGAAAAAATTATATTGGCGGTCCAAAAGAATAAAGAAAAAGAAAAAATTATATTAAACGAACCTCAATTGATTTTCTTTTCTATTTTGATCCCTCCTTGTAACAGGTACCAACTTTGAGAGAGGAGAAAGTTCTCGTCAAGGTTTTGGTATTCAACTTGAGCTGGAATCCGAGTACCTCAATGGAAATAACGTTCCAAATTGTCTTGGAAAGACTGAAACATCAAGAGAAGCTTTAATATTAGGCACTCCAAGTGATGGTTCTATTAGTTCAAGGCTTTTACAGACTCAAAGTGATATTGGCAAACTAACTCTGGGATCGGGCACCAGCTTTGTAAATCACTATGAACCGATCATGTCTGAGCTAAACTTATCGACGCCAGGAGCAAATTCTTCTCACGTGAATTATCCTCCACCGCAGATAGATGAGTTTCTTGAGTTGGAAATGGAAAATTATTACCTTGTTGAACATTTAGATGACGAGCATCAAGAACCAAGTAGCCGTAACAGTCCAATTCACCTTGACCTTAATGAGGAAAAACCTGCCTCCAATGAGCAGCAGGTAAATTAATCATTTGCTTTGGTATTTTAATTCATTCCGCGACATGTTTCATAAAATAGAACAGATTTAGTCTTTTATTTTGCTTCGTTTGGAAAAATAGTCATTATTATCAAAGAATTAAGTTTGCAAATTCTATCATGATATTTTATTTAGTGAATGGGTATAATAACATTGACTGTTGTTTATAAATGAAATGTTCATTTTCCATTATATATTATCGTCTTAGATTTTGCATTCAAATTTTCAGTTTCAAGATTACTCAAACATATATCTTTAATCTTTTTATTGCAGACATCTGCAGTATCAAGGAAGACACAAAAGACTAGTGGAATTAAGCGTTGCTAAGCTCTATTTGATCGAAGGGAAAATGAAAATTCAGAAATTTTTATTCTCGGATTATAAACCAAAATAACAAAAGCAATAAGACAAAAATGTTTTTTTTTTTAAAAAAAAAAAGACACTAGAAACTAAAAACCCTTAGAAAACATGAGTTTAGGACTAGTATTCATGGATGATTGTATATATTGCTCAACTGTGTTACAGAGCACACAATATTTCTCTTTCCTTTTTGCTCCAAGTATTAATGTTGTCTATGGTGATTAAGTGTTGATGCTAGTCCTATATAAATTTCGGGGTTAGGTGACGGTCTGATCCAAAGGGCTTGTAAGGTATGTTTGGTATATCCCACTTAAGGAAGTTGAAGAAGGTATTAGGATATAACAAGAAAGATTGAATATTGTAAAGTGGGGCAAGGGAAAATGGGGTATGATTGGGTCGGAACTGGGTATGAATTTAAGCGAATGGTCAAGTATCCCGCCAGATGAACTCTAGCATTTGCTGACTTAGAAGGAATAATAGCGAATAAATAGTCCATAGAGTGGTGATAACTCATACTCGTAGGGTAGTGCAGAAGTTTTTCTCTTACTACAATAATAAAATGGTTAAGATATCAAATTTAAGAGGGTTAAGAACGAACGACAAGGTATTCGGCTCAATGTGTGAATCCTTGAACTTTGGGTTCATCAACCATTTAGACGCTATGTAATCGGAAATGGGCAAGAACAAAACCGTTATGCCATGAGGAATTTGAGGCATAGTGTATTATAAATCCTCTAAGCTGCCCAGCGCATAGTGGCACGTGAACTACATGTTGATAAGATAAGATAGGCAGATATAAGATCCTAGTTACCTAGTTGGTTGAGAATAAAAGTTGAACTCGTAAAATCGAGATATGGGGGAAACTGTGCTTTTAGGACCTAAAAAAAGTCACGTTTATCTTTGAACATGTAGTAATCTCACTAGATCAAGTCATGTTATTTGCCATAGCCAAACTCTACCCAATTTCCTACCAAGCTTTGTTACTCAAACCCATCGTCGTTCATTACCCATTGTGGCCCAAATTACGTGTAATTATCTATCATTCATAATTCATATTTTTAAATTTAGGAGACGACTACAAATTGGTGCATACAACAATATAGATTAACCCCATAAGGGAAGCATAGGAACAACTCAATAACATATCACTTTGTTCAGACTCAATTCTATTGTTGTGTTAATTAATAAGTTAATGATGTAATATATATAACGCATGGTACCTCTTAATGGCATTAAACAATTACATAAAGGACGAAAATATAAAGATTATAACTAGGGCTTCAAATGAATCAATATTCTCACTAAGGGCTCGAGTTTGAGTTCGCTAAGGGTTTGTTTGAGTTCGGCTCGTTAGTTAAATAAGCCAAGCTTAAGCTTTAAATTCAGGCTCGTTTACTAAACGAGACAAACTCAAACCTATATAAGCTCAATTCGTTAAGCCCGTGAACATTCTGGTAAGAGTTCTTTAAGAGCTCGTTAATAGGCTTGGTAGATATTCAATTAAAAATTATATATGTATGTATGTAAAAAGTCCAAACTACGTAAAACTTTTGTATTATGTAATTTTTTATTATATCTAATAAGTAATTTTTTTTTATACCTAATATATATACTACTAGTATCTTGGGCTACAAATAAACTGATACTCTCACCAAGGGCTCGAGTTTGAGTTCGCTAAGTTCAAGAAAGTTAAAGCTTGGTTCGTCTCGTTTCGTTTCAAACTCAAACTCACTAAAATATTAGCAAACAAACTCAAGAAAGCTAAAGTTTGACTCGGTTCGGTTTGTTTGCAGCCTTAATTATAGCTATATAAAGTGCTCAATAAGAATAACTTACAACGGAATTGATAAAATCAAATGCGACGTACAATGGAAAAACCCATATTATTCTTTGAGGCGACCCTAACTCCCCTTTAGTATAAGACGGCGTCTGCCTTTTTCAGGAACGAGTACAATTGTAGTTTACCAAATGTGATTTTCGTATTGGCTTGGAGTTGTACAAAATATATGCCATGATTACAGAAAACCTTTGAACAGAAAGTAACTGAAACCCTAGATCCATATTAAAAGAATAATTAGCCACCAGCGTTACAAATTATGATGTCATCCTATATAATATTTTTATGGTATCAAGACTAATTAAGAAAACTTATACTTGCACATGGCTTAAAGAAATATACGTTGGTGAGGATATTTTCATTTGAAATTCTTGCCTGGAACTCACTACCATTGGGCGGTCGAATTTTTTTATCTTGCAATAGGGTAAAGTCCTTCCGTGACCCTCTAACTATGGCCAAAGTGCAGCATCCGCCCCTATCTTTGTTTTTACCCTGACAGTTCCAAAAGACTCCTATCATTCGTCTTGTGGGGGTTGCGGCTTGCAACCACCCACGTCTACGGGAGCAATCATTTGCTGAGGGGGAACACTAACAGCGATATCCAGCAATGGGACTTCAACCAGATTGTCCTTCACTTCACTGAAACCAACCATCTCTTCATGAGTTAACTTCCTTTTCTTCGCACTCTGACTCATCCTTGAACTCGATGGGCCTGCCATACCAACCGCTATATCTACTAACTTGGATTCCATCTCAGACTTCTGATCGACTTGCTTGGGGGAATTCTTAGGAGTACACATCGCATCACTAGGCTCCAAACTTTTGGCTTCATTGATTGGAGACACCGCCATTGGGGAACTGGTAGAGATTTCATCAATAGGAGGAGGGATTATTGTTGGTAGGGTTGGGGAGATTGAAGGTGATTTTTTATTTTTGTTTTCAGTGTTCGGATTAGGGGTGGGATTAGGGGTATGAAAGACGGTAGGTCTACACGCTATTTCTCCTTCACTCAGTACTGGGCTCTTTGGGTTTGGGTTCACCCATTGATTACTTGTCTTACCTTTGGTGGGATTATCTTGAGTCCATGTTCTAATGGACCAGCGTTTTCCGAAACTAGAATTTGGGCCTTTGTTTTCTTGAACCTTGTTGGGCCAAGGGGTCTGGTCTTCATCAGCATTATAATTCTTCCTCTTTGAACCAGATGCCTTGTAATGACCTTTTGGCCCACTAGTATTTTTAGTGGGCTTAGGCCCAACTGTCTTGGTAGCACGGGGGGATTAGATCTGGTTGACACGGTCTTATCTTCAGCTTTGGACAAAGGGGTAGCAACGACATTTCCAGAGGAGAGAGGATTAGGTACCATCACAATTCCTCTCTCTTGTACACTCTTACAACCTTTCAGGGGGAGCATTTTGGCTTTACCTTTAGCCATACCAAAGAGCTCTACAGGTTTTTTGTCTCTTCCACCTTGGGGACTGTCCCTTGTACGAGGTTGACTCGTAAACTCGCCCGACAGACTCTGTTTCGACTCACCACTGTCGGTAAATAACTTGGAGGTATCATCGAGATCATCAACTATCTGGACTTTTGCTCCTCTACCTTTTACTGGATCAACGGATAACCAATCACCAAATCGGAGTCTCACCACACCTCTAACACGATTAGCTTCGTCTTTGAATAGACCACAATCACTAGTGGCGTGATCTAGCATGCCACAGTAATGGCAAAACTTGCTGAGTTTTTCATATCGCATTCGAACTATAGCTTCAGGGAGGGATGTTCTCTCTACTTTGAAAATAGATAAGAGTGGGTTCTTGACCTTCCAGACAACTCGGATTCTAAGCTGTTTCTTAGTCTCACTGAAGTCTTCAATGTCATAAGCGAGCAGGTTGCAGTCTAGATTCTTACTAATGCTCATAGCGTTATCGGGTGTGACAAAAGCAGGAGGGATCTCTAGGAGCTGGATCCACATGGTAGCCATAGAAAAGTCAGCTTCAGCTATTGACATCTTAGGATGCCATGCATGTAAGATTAGCATATGGAAATTAACTAACCAAGGTCTGAAATGCCATGTATTAAGCATATCTTCTTTGAAGTCAAAAGCCAAGAAGAAGGTGTTGAAATCTGCTGAGAGCACATGCATTGGAGATCGGAGCCCCCAGGAGCTATTAGCCGCTGTTTCCACCATGTAGGGGTTAACCTCTTGAGGAGTAAGGATTTTGGCTAGCAGCATGTTACGGTGGTTATAAACCTCATGGTCTTGGTAAATCGGAGTAAGTTTCATGGTTTTTACTGTGAAATTTGCCATTTTTGCAGAGAGGGTTTTTCGGAGAAAGAAGTGGAGGAAGAGTAAAGTGAAGAAGAGGTAAAAAATAGGGAGACAAGATTTACTTGTTACCGAGGAGAGCAATAAGTATTTTAAGGGTAACGAAGCAAGCAAGTTACTAGAAAAGCGTGAAAGAGCTAAACTAAGGCTGAAAAGTAAATAAATAAAACAGGGAAATAACACTAAAATGAAGTTACCAAAGGGAAAGGAATGATTGATTATAGAAACTAGGGATAACTTGTGTAGGGGATGACTGCATTAGCTAGGTGGCCGAGATTGTTTGCATTGGAGAAAGTAATGTTTCACCATTTTTGCTGCAAAACAATTTCTAGAGAGAGAAACTTGTAATCACAATCGACCACCCATTTTTGGCGCATTTCTAATATTAAGTTTATTTTGTTTGTACTTTTTCCAAGACATGAGTTCTTTGTTTAGACTTCTCATATTTCTTTTTGTATACCCCACCTTTAGCATTTATGACACCAAAAGAAAAGAATCGGTCCCAATGCATATGAGTATCGCTTCTGTGAGAGAGGCAATTACTAATATATTTAAACTAAATCTCAAATATATTATTATTATTATTATTATTTATTATTGCCTTTAAACTAGTTTATTTTTTATCATATTTATTTTTTAACTAATTTAGTTTACATTTCGTGTTTATCAAATAGTTAAACTTATATATAATCTCATTCTACTTTTTAAACAACCATTTATATTCATAATTTAGTCTCTTGTCTTTCTTTCTCTCTAACCTTGATGCTCGCCTTATAATATACGAATCTTTTTTTTTTTCTTCCGCTTATTTAATTATCTCACATGATATTAGAGCTGCAATCCAAAATGGTTTCTCATTATCTTTACATTCACTTACGCAAATCATTAATCTCCACCTTTCATGATATTTTTATAGTTATCGTTTCAATCTTTTCCGTGCAAAAAAAAGAACATATCCTTTTTCTTAATCTTTCTATATGGATTCAAAATCTTATTCCTCTCGTAGGATTTGATATTATTCCTCTCGTAAGAATCAAAATCTTAATCCGCCTGTAGGATTCGAAATCTTATTCCTCTCGTAGGAATCTCAATCTTATTCTTCTCGTAGGAATCACAATCGATACTCTCACCTTATTATTATATTATTTTTATTTTCTTATTTTCTCTCTTCCGCTTATTTAAATATATTTTTTCTCATTATATATTAATATCTCGTTGTTAATTTCATTGTGATTAATACATGTTATTAATATATTACTTATTTATATTATCACTACACAGTCGATGCCCAATCAATTCCAACACTTAACGACGATCAACTTCAAAGGTCAAAGGTCAACTCCGACGAGGTGTTTATTACTATTTTTGTAGAGGCGGCCAGATAACTTTGGTGTTCAACTCCCCGCGAGTTTTATCAACAATTTTGGTATAAAATTCTATCGTGGTGGGTTTTGCATTATTCTATTTTTCCAGTTCTGGTGCAAAGCTCTACCGATAACTACAATTACATAACTACAATGTCATAGTTGATACAAATTTGTATTTCTACAACTACAATATTGTACTTCTACAATTACAAAATTTTCGGTAAATACAAAAAAAATACAAAAATTGAAAATTAATTTACAATACATTTTATACAGAAACAAAAAATCTTACATAAGAAACTCTAAGCTAATAACCAAATTTTCTACTAGACTAATATATATTTTATCAACATGTTTAAAATTGCATAGAATTGAGAAAACAAGTGTGAATTCCAGAAAAACTGCATCCCATTAGACCAAATCTGGGTTGTTCGAGAGGTTTCTCTTCTAAATTATGGCCCACACTGAATGCGTGAGGGATACTTTGACTTGACCCTTCATCTAATATTCCATAGATCTCCTTCAATCCTGAAGGAATATAGTACTTTGCAAATATCGCTGAGATTAGAACTAAATATTTCACATTCATATAGACTTTCTCTCACTATAAGTTTCGGTCGCATCTTGTATATAAAGTTAGCAAATTTTTTATCTTTTAAAGCATTAGTCACTTATTTTAAAAATTAATAACAATTGCAAATATCTTTCAAAGTTTTATCTTTTAGAGCATTAGGTGTGACATATTTTTAGCTAAAAATAAATTTGGGTCGCTCTTTATACACCATAGCTGCTTATATATAGATATACAGACGTTTTACTTCTCCTGGTTTTCCTTATATCCCTTTTTATTATGCCACAATCGGTGTGGTTCTTTTGAGAGGCATATTAGGAATAAGGTGATATTTGCAATTCAGGATTAATAATATAGCTAACGTATTTTCTCCTAATATGGATTTTCCAATCCCTAGGTTAGTGAAGATACTTGGTCGTTAGTTGACACCATATGACACTTTTGGGTGATCTTGGCAGAGACAGGAATTTCCTTTTTTAATCTTATTAGAAGTATCTTTTTCCACATCAAGTAATTCCTGCAAATATGATAGTTTGTCCATTTTTTACCTTTAACAAAAATAATTCAACTTGGCCCCCATTTCCCTCATTTGACCCACCCCTTAAGGACTTGGGGCTTGACTTTTGACCTATTTACAGGTTTCGCTCAAGATTTTTCAACTAGGGAAGGTTTAAGGTCGATACTCTATGTTGTTGGAATGGCTTCGTACTTGATACTTTTTCTAAGAAATTGAATCGATATTTTAGTTTGGGAGTGTTAACCTTATAAGGGTTTTTATATCAGGGTTCCACATTAATGGAATTTATTTCATACTTGATGACCTTTCTACATGATTGAAACGAGTTTTCTTAGATTGATCATGTTAACCTTCATAGACGATAGGTCAAACTTCCATGTTGATTGAAAAATTTCATACACGATAATATTCTTGAGAAAATGTACCAAGGTTTCTTAGATCATCTGGGTTAACCTTCTTCGGTTTCAGCTCGAGGTTCCATGTTAATAGATGATTTTTCATACTTGATAATCTTTCTGAGAGATCGAACTAAG
Source organism: Nemophila menziesii (assembly GCA_029959085.1). Lineage (NCBI taxonomy): Eukaryota > Viridiplantae > Streptophyta > Magnoliopsida > Boraginales > Hydrophyllaceae > Nemophila > Nemophila menziesii. Next base: position 46,148,438 of record JARWIR010000003.1, on the reverse strand, counting down.
TTTTCTTAGATCATTTGTGTTAAACTTCATAATTTTTAGGTCAAATTTTGATGTTGATGGAAGAATTTCATACTCAATAACCTTTCTGAGATATTGAACTAAGGTTTCTTAGACCAACCTTGTTAACCTTCATAAGTTTTAGGTCAAATTTTGATATTGATGGAAGAATTTTATACTCAATAACATTTCTGGGATATTGAACTTAAGGTTTCTTAGACCGACCATGTTAACCTTCATAGGTTTTAGGTCAAATTTTGATATTGATGGAATAATTTCATACTCGATAACTATTCAAAAAAATTGAACAGAGGTCTCTTAGATCAACAGTGTTAAACTTCATAGGATTTAGGTCAAAATTCCATGATAACAAAAGAATTTCATACTCGCTAACCATTTTGAGAGATTGAACCGAGATTACTTAGATATACCATGCTAATATTCATAGGTTTTAGATCGAAGTTCAATGTTTATGGAAGAATTTCATACTCGATAACCATTATAAGGGATTGAACCGGGGTTTATAAAATAGACCATACTAACCTTCAAAGGATTTAGGTCAAAGTTTCATGTTGATGGGAGAGTTGTATACTTGGTAACCTTTCTACGAGATTGAATCGAGGTTTCTTAGGTCGGTGGTGGTGCCTAGGGTGTGATAAAAATAAGATAAATTTAAGCCAAGAAACTACGCACTCTCACCCTAGACAGGCACAATACTGCAAGTTTTACAGGACGTATGCAAGTTTTAGTTAGTAAGTTGAGTTCGTTCTCAGGGACTTAAGTGTGTTAATCGCGTGAGTAGGAATAACGAGTAAAAGTAATTAATTAAAAGACAGTAAAGTAAAGGAAACAGATTTCGAAAATAGCAATTTAAACTAAGAAAATAAAGACAATAAAATAAAAGATAAGAAATATGAGATGAGAATTATAGCTCAGGTTTTGCTAGTATGCACTAATCCTTCTAATTCTATCTATAACTCTAGTTAATAAGGGAGAATATTAGCTCTTGGTATACTTAGTCAGGATTCTAAATTCCCATACCTTAGACCTTGAGAGCGACTAAGGGGGCTACGGCACAACCAAGAAGTGTTTTATCTTAGGGTTATCAAACGCCACTAAGGCCCTAAGCAAATACTGCAATCCTGGTGATATGGTGGTTAAAACAAACCCTAATGACTATCTAGTTAGAATCATGTTTTGTCAGAACTAATATCGACACTAGACATTATGTGGTGGTTCAATAGTTAAACACCCTGTCAAGGAGACCATCTAACTACTATTAAAACAATCCTAAAGTGATCAGTTCTAGGAAAGACATTAAATCAAAACACATAAACAAATATAAAGTAAGTAGCTAATATCAGATTAAAACATATAATTCCCAAAGAAACTTAGATAGAAGAATTAGAATTCATAGATTATACATTATTCAAAACCCAAGCTATGGGGAGTTTAGTTCATACCTGAAGGAAATAAACTAAAAGAAATTACAAAAGACATCATCTTGCTCTCTACGATAAACTGGAAGAATAAAACCTTAAGAACTAATTACTATGAGGCAAGGATTATTTACAAGTGATATAAGGGTGTATTTATAGGTGTTTAGAAGACCTAATTCGTTTTCTTGAGGAAGAGGTAAGGTATTGGTCTTCTAGCCCAACTCAAATTCGTATGGAAATAAAGATAAACACTGTTGGACCGTTTTCAGCATATCTTCTTCGTTATTGGTCGGTTTGAGCTCCATAAGATACCAAAAGAATCGCAACAGAATTATCTTGACCCTAAAGAAGGAAATTACCAAAATCGGCCTATTTCTTAGGTAAAAATGCACATCTTTAGACGTGTATGCAGAATCCCAGATTTAGGCAGCTTTTCATTTTCCATATTTTTAGCTTTTGTTTCCTTATCTCCAATTACCATGCAAATCTCTTTCCATAAGTTGTTGTCTTTGACTTGGACTCTAATTAAGCTCCATAATTATCTTTAAAGCTACACACTAAATAAACAATTAAACCCAATATGCTCTAAAAATAATAATTCTACAAATCAAGACTCAAAATAGGAAAGTGCACTAAAACTCAAGAAAATCGACAATAAAGACTTCTAAATCACTTAAAATGATGTCTCATCCTAACATTAATCTATCACAAATGAGGAGACATCAGTCGGTCATGTTAACCTTCATAGGTTTCACGTCAAAGTTCCATGTTGATGGAAGACTTTCATATTCCATAAACTTTCTAAGAGATTGAGTCGAGGTTTCTAAGATCGATTGTGTTAACCTCATAGGTTTTAGGTCGAATCTCCAAGTTGATGGAAAAATTTCATACTCAATAACCTTTCTAAGGGATTGAACCAAGGTTTCTTAGATTGATCGTGTCAACTTCATATGTTTTAGTTTGAAGTTCCATGTAGGTAAAATAATTTCATACTTGATGACCTTTATGAGATATTGAACAGGGGAATCTGAGATTGACCATTATAACTTTCATAAGTTTTAGTTAGAAAATTCCATGTTAATGGTTTTTTATACTCGACAGCCTTTCTGATGGATTGGACCAAGGTTTCTTAGATGGTCTGTGTTAACCTTCATAGGTTTTAGGACAAAGTTTCAGGCTGGTGGAAGAATTTCATACTAGATAACCTTTCTGAGACATTGAACTAAGATTTTACCATATGTCTCCCCGTCCATTGCTAGACTAATAACCCATATGGAGGATTTAATTGAGGTTTTACCAGGGTGACCCCTTAGGTTCTTTGATGGACTTGATAACACATCTGAGGGATTTAATAGATGTCTTACTAGAGAGGTCGCTTAGCTCATTCAATGGACTCGATAACCAATCTAGATAATTCATTCGAGTTTAAACCGTAGTGACCCCTTAGGTCACTCATTTGGGAGATTTAATCGAGGTTTTACCAAATTGTTGGACTCATCAATATATTAACAGATAATTGATTAGAACAAGTCCACTTGGGTGTACACCACTCATTCTTCAATTTAGGTAAAGTTAAAGAACTTTTTAGATTTGGTAAAAAACTTGGAATGTTGACATGTTGAATGAAAGCGTAAACTGTCACGGTGGATGTTATAAGAAAATAATATGTACCCTTACAGGATATTGAGTACATGATAATTTGTCTCAAAACTAAGAGATGGGAATTAATCTACCAACTCAAGATACTATACAATCAATAATACACTCATAAACATGTTAACTGATAAATTTCAAAGCAGATCAATCTCAAATGTTATATCTATTGAATAAAACTACTTGGCCCCTTAAATATCTACATCCAGTGTAGAGAGTTTTTAACAATGTTTTACCTACTAAATTAAATAGGCATAAGATAACATGTTTGGTTACTGAAAAATGCAAAAATATCATGATGAAACCATTGAACATTTCTTCTTTGGTTACAAAATTACTCGGATCTACGGGTTAGCCTCATGTCTATAATAAGGGGCATTTATTTTTTAAGGCCCCAGGCTTATTGAAAATACTCAAAAAAAAAATTCCACTAACTATCCCCATAGAACCCAACAAGAAAAAAATGCACACAAACCCCTCCATTTCCCATCTATTCACAGTGAAAAAGTTAAAATCAATAACAAAAACCCTATATGATCCCAAAATCACACTTCTCTCTCTATTCTCTCTCTTACCCCTTTCATTTCTCTCTCTTCTCTCTCTCGTATGAGAACAAAAAACAGAAAGAAATCTCTTCCCACTCAGGTCTAAGCTTCTCTCATGCACAAGAAAATCGCCACTGCCGCCTGCACCAAGTCAATCTCATGCACCAAGCCTCTCTCCTGCACACGAGGAACGCCACACCGCCGCCGGCAAAGAAACCCGTCGTCGCCCTTTGCACCAAGCCGATCTCTTGCACAAGAAAACGCCATTGCCATCGCCTAGACCATTCTCCACCATCATCGAAACGGCTTGCGTGAAGAAAAAAGATTAAGGTACAAAAATTGGAGATTTTTTTTTGTTTTTGTTCCAGTGCTGGGAATGAAGAGATTTTGTTTTTGTTGTTCCAATGCGAGTATGAAACGGCGAGGATGTGCTGAGTCTGAAGAGATTTGTTTTTTCTTTTTGTTTCAATGCTAAGTGTTAAGAGATTTTCTTTTCGTTTCTATTCCAATGCTGAGTGTGAAGAGATTTTCTTTTCTTTTCTTTTCCTTATACTGATTTGTTTGAATTTTTTTTTGCAGAAAATTTTTGTTTGGCACAACTGCTAGAGATGGTCTCTATACTTTGAATTGGGTATGTACCCAGTAGACCTGACTGGGTACGTAGCCACCTGGTAACACACATACTGTTGTTGTTTGAATTGGGTACGTACTCGTTAGGTATACACACCTGCTATTGTTCGAATTGGGTACGTACTTACCTGAGATTTGTTCTACTTGGGTAAACGCACCTACTTGTAGTGGGTATATACCCGTGAGATTCAATTGCTTGTGATATTTGTTAGTTTTTGGATCTGTACGGGTGTACCCAATGGACCTCGACACGTTATCTTGGATTGGGTTATCTAGATAAATACGGACTCATCTCTCTATACTTTTAATTCGGTACGTACCTGTTGGATATATAGTATACCCATCACGGACCTTAACATGGACAAAAATTAATTGGCGTTATACCCAAATACTTGTAGAGACCTATAATGCAATAATATAAAAAATAACTATATAACAAAAATAGAACGGGCATGGGTATACGTACCCACTGAAAAACAGTTATCCGCTACGTACCCAACGTGCATATAACGGTGCTAAAAAAACAAATGAAAAAAGAAGCCAAAAATAATTTTGTAAAAGAAGAGTAAAATAGTACAAAAAAACCAAACCAGATTACAATATAAAGAGTTTTATAGAATTGCTTTCAAATGAAGCTTTAATAAGTATTAGGGTGAATACCACGTGTGACCCCTTATCTTTGCCAGAAATGCGCTGGAGGCACCGCATCCATTAAATTCTTTGAAATGAACCAGTATGTTCATATTAACGACACCCGTGGACTTTTTTAACATTTATGTCAGTTGACTGTTATTCAACGCCGCGTGATGCCACGTCAGCGCCATGTCCTCGTCCTTTCAGCTTGACGTCGTCAGCATTTACACATCATTTTTTTAAAATCATAAGTACTAGGATGAATACCACGCGCGACCCCTTATTTTTAGAATCATTATATTATTTTTAAATCCTTCTTCTTCGCTCTCCCGCACAAGAAAACCCGCCACTCGGTCCTCCACCTGCCCAAGAAATCGCCGCCACTCATGTCCATTTTCCACCATCATTAACCGGCTTTGCTAATCCATCAACAATCAAAGTCATTCTCTACAATGAAATTCAATAAATGCAGTTTAAGACCAAATTATTCACTCCAGCGGTTGCACCAAATGGATATTTATTGCAAAACAATTCAAAAAGTGCAGCGCAAGACTAAATTGCTCACTACAGCGGTTGCACTTACAAGTTCCATAGAGTATCGAAAATCTTTCAAAAAGTCGTCAACTACCGTTACATGTTGAAGTGTCACACAAATATGAAAGCTGCAAAAATTCCCAAATTAAAAAGATCGCTAATTTTTTATATTACTTAAGTGCACTTACCTGTTTGGTCTTTGCAATGCATTTAAATGCCACCCTTTAGATGATAAACATCATAGACTTCAAATATATCTATAACATCTGATCCAAAAGCCACTATAGTCATAAAAGCCACTATATATCTGGAATCTGATTGATGTCTCCCCATTTGTCATGAACTAATGTTAGTTGGCGACATCATTTTTAGTGTTTTAGGAAGTCTTTGAGTCGATTTTCTCATGAATTATTGCACTTTCCTATTTCTAGTCTTGATTTAATGAATTATTATTTTTAGAGCATATTGGGTTTAATTATTTATTTAGTGTGAAGCTTTAAAGATATATATGGAGATTAATTAGATGGCAAGTCAATTCTAAGAGATAAAGGAAAGAAGATATACATGGAAATTGGAGATAAGGAAACAAAAGCTAAGATATGGAAAGATAAAGTTGTCAAATAAATCTGAATTCCAGCACCTACGACCACAAATGGACTTATATATCAAAATCGGTGAGTAATTTGGAAGAATGGTAAAGAGAAAAGTTAAAGATCTTTCCGAGACGATGAATTTAGACTATTGATACGCGTCAAACGGATAAGTATTGAAGCTATTATGACCAAAACAAAAACAGGACTGATTCTATATTTTAGGGTTACGAATTTGAGTTGGGCTTGGAGTCAATTACTTACCTTCTCCTTCAAGAAAAGTAATTAGGGCTTCCAAGACACCTATAAATACACTCTTAAACCATTGTAAACATGTCCTTGCTCAGTTCCTAGTATAGGCTTAGTCCTTACTTGTATTTTCTCAGTTTTTAATTAATAGCTTAGTCTTTAATTTAATATTCATCCTTAGAATTAAGTTATTCATCCAAGAAGCAAGGTGACCTATAGAGGAAGACAAGAAGCAAGAAGATGGAGAGTGACAAACTCATCTTCTACATCTCACCTTCTCCATATTTAGGGTAATTAGCTATAGATTTGTGGATTCACCATATTTCTAAGCTTTTATTCTGTAAGTTTTACTTTTAATTGTTGGGTTATTATTTTGTCTACATTCATTATACTATTTGTTATTTTAATTGATTTGAGCTTGGCGTATATTGTTATTATGTGTTTTGACTTATTGTTACAGCCCTAGATTTGGCCAATCTTAGGACTATTCTTAGTTATTGACAACACCACATAATCGTCTAAGTAGTGACCCTACCTAGATAGCCATAAATGTTTGATTTAACCACCAATAATTACTCAAGGTTTCTTTACCCAAGTTCCTTGGTAGTGGAGAGGTTGCTCCTAAGCTTGATAGAGGTTAGGTAGAATTTAGAATCCCGATTAATATATTTTGCTCAATGTGCGACAGGTTAGGATACAACTTAGTAATAGACTCATATTAGTAACCCTAATTTATTTGACTTACATTCATATTTATTTATTTTCATTATTTATTTATTCGCTTTAGATATTTATTCATCTTATCCTATTTTTATCTAAACATCTAAATTCATCTACGCTTATTTAATACAAGTAGATCTAACATATTAAATCCCTGCGAACGAACTTGACTTATCATTAAACCTTGCAAACGATCTGTAATACTTGCAGTGAGTTTCTCGTGGTAGACAAGGTTGTGTGTCCTTTAATATTATCTTATTTATATATTTATTTATCACACCTTTGCCCCCACCAAGTTTTTGGCGCCGCTGCCGGGGATTTATCTTTAAGTTAAATCTATTTTGTGTTTATTTAGTGTAGAAGTTTTTATTTGTTTTCAGTTTTACGCGTTCTTTTTGTTTTAGTCTTTTTCAGGTTTTAGATGGCTAATCAACGGTTAGAGCTAGGTTTTCCTGGCCAATTCCGAGTGCAACCCATTGGGATTCGCATCCCAACTATTCAAGTCGTTCGATTCAAGCCCGATCCTGACCTGATTAATCAATTCGCGAGCTATGGGAAATTTAGTGGTGATACACATCAAGATCTGGTCCGATTTGTTCAGAAATTCATGCAATTTTGTGATGCCTACATTAATGAAGGTGTTACGCAAGAACAGATGTATTATTTAATGTTTCAATTTTTCTTGACCGGGAAAGCAAGCGATTGGTTAGATGATTAATACATGGATACACGCCAGAATTACAATTGTCCATGTTCTATAATGGACTCAATAGAGAGTCAAGGCTGAGAGTAGATGATATGGTTCGTGGTAGTTTTGTCTCTATGGATCCAAAAGAAACAAAGAGTGGTATGGAAACAATCATTGAGACCGATATAAGTTGGCCACAAGAACAAACTCCTACCACTAACGAAGAAGAAGAAGCGAGGTTTTCAAGCTTGCAAGATCAGACAAAAAAACACACTATAGCAGTTAAGGAAAGCATCCAAATGCCCCCTCAACAGTTATACCTGCAAGAACAAGCCTATGAAAATCAAGCTAATCAACCACCGGGCTGCAATGTGCACAATGGAAGTCAAGCTCCATCACGTCCTCAAGAAGATATCACTGAGTTAAAAGAGACTATTAGTCAATTCATCAACTTCTTGAAGGACAACATGAGCAGACTTGAATCAAAGATCGATGCATCAGTTTTGCAAAGCCTGCAACAACATAATCAAGATTTGAAACAACATAATCAACTTTTAGAGAAGAATGTGATGCGGCTCACTACAGTCATAGAACAAATGCAAAGTCAACTTTTGCAATTGACCCAAGATACAACTTCTAACATGAAGAAGATCGTTGACGATAAGGTTAAGACTATTAGTCTTCAAGCTCAAAGGATGAAAGAACACGACGAGATAATCGTCGAAGCGCCACCATCTTCCTCAAAAGGGGATGTTCTACCAAACAAGTAAAACGTAAAGCGGATGAACTTAGATGAGATCATTGTTGAAGATTGGGTTGAAGAGGTTGAACAAGGTGAGATTAAGAAGCCAAGAGTGGTTGGTGAACCAAGAATTGAAGAGAGAAGTAGAGTAAGACAACCACCCCTACATTGCTATGATCCCGTAAAGGAGCAACAAGAGAAGTGTATGGAGGCGTTAAAACAAGTGAAAATTAACGTCCCTTTACTCGAAGCTATGAAAGGAAGGCGAGACTATGAGAGGCAATCTCCAATAAGGAAAGGTTCACAAGAGCCAAGACTGTAGCAATCAATAAAGGGATATCAGCACGAGTTCAAAGAAGATTACCACCGAAGCGTAAAGATCCGGGAGAGTTTAACCTCTCAATCAAAATAGGTGGTATATTTTATGGAAAAGCAATGTGTGATTTAGGGGCAAGTGTGAATATCATCCCCAAAAGTGTATTCGAGAAGATTGGTATCAATGATGCGAAACCGACATCCGTAATCTTACAACTTGAGGATCAATCAACAGCAAAGTCGTGGGGAGTAATCGAGGATGTACTCGTCCAAGTAGGTAACCTTGTTATTCCCACGAACTTTATTATTCTTGATTATAAAGTAGATAAGAATGTCCCGTTCATTCTTGGGCGTCCATTCTTAGCCACCAGCAACACCATAGTGAATGTTAATGAAGGAACCGTGACTCTTAGTATTGGAGATGATTCTGAAACATTCTATGTTTCGGGAAAGAAGAAGAAAAAGAAGTCACAAGAACTATATCCAATCAGAGTTGTGACCAAGAAGCCAGAACCTGTATGCCCCCAATAAACCATGGGAAAAGAAATTGAGTTTGCGGTGGGAGACAAGGTGGCATGGAAATCTCCCTTTTCCAAACATAACCGTTCTTGGATAGGGTCATACATTATCACGCAAATCATCTCAGAAGGAGTGGTCGAAATAAAAGCTATCGAGGATTGAAAGCTCAAGTTAGTAAGTGTTAATCACCTCACTCACTGCTGGGGAGGCTATAAAAAGAAATAACCGAGGTAACTCGTCTAACTTTGAAAGACGTTAAACAAAAGTGCCCTCTAGGAGACATCCCATAGTAATTTATGTTGTTATATTTTAGTTTAAATTAGTTTTTTTTAGTTGATATTGCATATTTGAGAAAGGTATTAGTGATTTTGATGTTCAGGTAGCAAAGAAATCGAGTTTGGGAGGAAAAACGAATTTTTTGGGCATGTTTTGACCTGCCACCGGCATGCCGGCCCAAACCACCGGTAAGTCGGCGGGTCAGAAACACGAGCCCTCGTGTACGCATCTCGTGTTCATTGGCGATGGTTGATTTTCGAAAGATGACCGCACCGGTATGCCGGCCCATTCCACTGGTATGCCGGTCAAGACAAAACCCGAGCCCTCGTGTATGCGATTCGTGTTTTTTGCCAAAGCATGAGTTTCAAGAACAAGCAGCACCGGTATGCCGGCCCATATGGGCGGTATACCGGCCGGCGCCGCTGGAGAGAGAAAAAGGTGTGTTTTTAGGTTATAAAGAAGAGGAGGTGAGTTCTGGACCGAATTTCTCAATCCTTAAGCCTCACTTTCTTCTCCAAACCTCTCCCAACTCCATTAAAGCTTCAACAAACCTTCACCTAACATCAACACACTACCAAATCACCATGAATTTACATCCAAATCCTTCCCTACATCATTACAAAGAAGATTCAACCATCCAAATCATATCAAAACACCTAGAACCCAAGAATCAAAACCATGAATTTCAAAATCTTTTTCAAAAACTCCTTAAACCCATATCACCAAAGCTTTATTCAGTCATACCCACATAGAGATTTATCATCCCAACACCTTTCCTAACCCAAATAAAGATTGTTCCACCTATGATCAAGAGTTACAAATTTCAAGATTGCTCAAAGCTTTGAGTTGGGGGTCAAAAGAGATGATAAGGAGAATAGAGATATTATCAAGTGTTATGGGAGATGAAGTATCAAAGCAAGGTAATGGGTAAAATCAAGAATAAAATCAATTGATATGGGTACTAGTTTGGGAACAAATTACAAGGTAAATCGGGTCAAGTAAGTAGAGGAAAGCATGTAGTGGTGAAATCAAAGAGCAAAAAGGTTTCAACTTTCATAGAGAAGACACCATAACCTCTTTCTATCAATATCCCTCTACCTAAGATGAACAAAAGCTTCTGGGACGCTAGTAGTTGTGTTCGAAACATATTCCTGTTTGAACACCTTCACATGAGAGAGTATTCGAGAGCAGAGTTGGAAGAAGATAACCAAGAGATTTCTAGAGTGTGATTGATTGATATGGAGCATAAGAGGATGTAAGGGAAAGCGAAATTGGTGATACTAGAAGCTTGCATACATGAAAGCACTGCACCCTATTCCAGGTATTGATCAGGCGAGGTAAATAGCCTCGAAGAGTATGTTTTCTTTTCTCCTTACCATTTCTTTATGTGTAATATCTGTAAAATTTAATTTTTTTATTTTATTTTATTTTATTTTTTATTCTTTTCGAGTCATGGGGACACGACTCATTTTTTAGTTTGGAATGTGGGGATTCGTTGTCCCTCATCTCCATTTTTCTGTGTTTTATCGTTTTTAGGTAAAATTAAATTTTTTGAAGGATTAGATGTATGTAGAGTCTGTTTAATAGCTTAAAAGCATAAGCTCAGTAAGTTAATGATAGAAAGTAGTATGTTTATGAGTTATTTTATTTTTTTATGCGTTGAATATTTGCAGGAAAACACACATTGATAGTAAAGAAAATATTAGTAAGCAATGCGATAGAAAGTATGTTCGATCTCAGGGAGCCTTGAGTGGTTTGTAGGCCGTGAGATCCAAGCTAGTTGACAAAACCATTTGATGAACGTGCTAAAGGTAAGAGAATAACGAAATTGCATGGTGTAGAAAATGATTAAGGCAGTTCTTTCATATTGAAGTCATTTGAAGCCTTTTAACTTTCTCACCCTGTTATTTGATTTAATATTTTATATCCTTCTCATCCCCTTCTAGCCTTTCTAAAGGCTTTTTATTTAATCACATTATAAGCCATATCCCTTTAGATTATAGGACTTTTCCATATGACCCGCACTCGAATCGCGATGCATACACAATTGTTTTAGAGCTTGAGTTTGGGGTGGTGGGTCCACCATTATGGGAATTGTTATTGGGTTGGGATTTTTGAGCTTATTAATTGTGCTATGTTATTATATTTATGATGATTCACAAATTTATATTGTAACCCTTTGCCGGGGTAATAGTAAATAAAAAAAAAGCATGAAAAAAAAATATGAGAAAAGTAGCATGATATCTCAACATCAAAAAGAGAGTCATATCTATACAAAAGAGAAAAAAATTGATTTGAAAAGAATATATATTCGGACCGGCAAAGAAGAATTTTTATGTGAACATATTTATGCTTTAATTGGATTATTGGGGATTCTACTTTGTGCACCAAGAGAATCATTGGGTTGAGTGAGAAACAGTTTATGAGAGTAACTCAAGCTCTAAAGCGATTCATTGATGGCTAATGAGGAGAGAGCCAAAAGCTCACTCTAAATTATCCAAATATACTTATCATACCATCCCTAAGCCTACATTACAACCTTAAGGACCTTTTGATTCTTTGTTATGTAATCTAGAAGTGATTGAGCCAATAGATAGTAGTTGAGTGGATCTTTTGATACTGGTGAAGTTCGATGAACAATCTATAGCCTCCTTGGTGAACTGAGTAAAGTTCCTCTCCTTCTTACATTGCGAAGCTAATCTGATCTTGAATTCAAGCCGTGTTGATTGTGGATATGAAAAGTGTACAGGTATATAGTTTGTAAATATTATTACATGAAATTTTCTGAGTAGTTGCTTTGAGTCTATTCTCCATATTCTGCTATCTTCTTCCCTTTGTGCTTAAATGACCTAGGCGTGTATTTAGAGACTTCCCTTTGTTTTTATCTTTATTGTATTGGGACGATACAACTTTGAGTTGGGGGTCTTGATGTCTCCCCATTTTTCATAAATTAATATTAGTTGGAGACATCATTTTTAGTGTTTTAGGAAGTCTTTGAGTAGATTTTCCCATGAATTATTGCACTTTCCTATTTCTAGTCTTGATTTAATGAATTATTATTTTTAGAGTATATTGGGTTTAATTATTTATTTAGTGTGAAGCTTTAAAGATATATATGGAGATTAATTAGATGCCAAGTCAATTCTAAGAGATAAAGGAAAGAAGATATACATGGAAATTGGAGATAAGGAAACAAAAACTAAGATATGGAAAGATAAAGTTGCCAAATAAATCTAAATTTCAGCACCTACGATCACAAATCGGCTTATATCTCAAAATTGGTGAGGAATTTGGAAGAATGGTCAAGAGAAAAGTTAAATATCTTTCCGAGACGATGAATTTCGACTATTGATACGCGTCAAACGGATAAGTATTGAAGTTGTTATGACCAAAATAAAAACGAGGCTGATGCTATATTTTGGGGTTACGAATTTGAGTTGGGCTTGGAGTCCATTACTTACCTTCTCCTTCAAGAAAACGAATTAGGGCTTCCAAGACACCTATAAATACACCCTTAAACCATTGTAAACATGTCTTTGCTCAGTTCCAAGTATAGGCTTAGTCCTTACTTGTATTTTCTCAGTTTTAAATAATAGCTTAGTCTTTAATTTAATATTCATCCTTAGAATCAAGCTATTCATCCAAGAAGCAAGCTGACCTATAGAGGAAGACAAGAAGCAAGAAGTTGGAGAGTGACAAACTCCTCTTCTACGTCTCACCTTCTCTATATTTAGGGTAATTAGCTATAGATTTGTGACTTCACCATATTTCTATGCTTTTATTCTGTAAGTTTTACTTTTAATTGTTGGGTTATTATTTTGTCTACATTCATAATACTATTTGTTATTTTAATTGATTTGAGCTTGGCGTATATTGTTATTATGTGTTTTGACTTATTGTTACAGCCCTAGATTTGGCCAATCTTAGGACTATTCTTAGTTATTGACAACACCACATAATCGTCTAAGTAGTGACCCTGCCTAGATAGCCATAAAGGTTTGATTAAACCACCAATCATTACTCAAGGTTTATTTACCCAAGTTCCTTGGTAGTGGAGAGGTTACTCCTAAGCCTGATAGAGGTTAGGTAGAATTTAGAATCCCAGTTAATATACAATGCTCAATGTATGATAGGTTAGAATACAACTTAGTAATAGACTCATATTAGTAACCCTAATTTATTTGACTTACATTCATATTTATTTATTTGCATTATTTATTTATTCACGTTAGATATTTATTCATCTTATCATATTCTTATCTAAACATCTAAATTCATCTACGCTTATTTAATACAAGTAGATCTAACTGATTAAATCCCTGCGAACGAACTTGACTTATCATTAAAACTTGCAAACAATCTGTAATACTTGCAGTGAGTTTCTCGTGGTAGACAAGGTTGTGTGTCCTTTATTATTATCTTATTTATCTATTTATTTATTACATATTTGCCCCCACCACCGCTGTACTCTGAAAAAATAAAAATTAATAATTAAAACTCACTTTTTCAAGAACTTGAATCAAGAAGATGAAGCATATGTGTTAGTTACTTTGTTATACCCATTTTCTCTCTTATTTGAAGCTTCCATTACATGTCTTATATTCTCTAGGTAGCCTGTAAAACATTAAGAAGATCAAAATTCAACAAAAATATATTGACCTCCTTTATAATCGTTGAAAAGCCCGAATGGTGTCACCTTCGAGCCCAAGTGACACCATTGCGGCCTAAGTCCTGGCTATTGTAGTGGAAAAAATACGGCTAGAACCAAGAATCCCACGTCGGATTGGCGTGATCCTAGCGAAAGAGGTTTTCGACTCCTAATAAGGGTAGCGATAAGGGATGTGGACAACCCCGTAAAGGAGTTCAGTCCGGTAAGAACAGGATAGCATCCTTCTATATGGGCTAGCGATTGGTTACTTGTGGATCCTGGAAAGTCTATCCAAAGACCTTATGACTTGGGCCTCTAAGAATGAGTCCATTAGGGTTACTAGATAATGACTTAGAGAACAAGTAAGTCGCGCCCATATATATCCTTGTACATCAAAGGTATAGGGCATTCGAATACACGAAACCCTAAGCCTCCTACTCTCACCAGATCCTCTAGCCCTTTACTCACGTCGCCTCGATCCCTCACCCGTTCTAGGTGAGGAAATCCCAACTCATATCGCTGAAGTCCTACCTGTAGCAAGTACCCAGTCGAAAGGATCGAGGACCTCGACCCTTGATCTATATTGTAGAATCTCACTCCTAGAGCTATAAGCCCTCCGGGCCTGCTACCCGCCATAGTTGGTGACACGTACAGCCCACTGGTCCATTCTATAACTGAAATATTATCGAAAAATCATGAAAATCTCACTTTACACAATTACAAGATATTTCGATAAAAGTTAACAAAAATCTCACCAGCTTGCCAATGGTATTTTGGATGGTTCACATGAAGATCCAACTGAAAATAAGGAGACTTGATCAATGCATATAAATAGTAATTTAAGTAAGAGAGTAGAAACCGAATTGCAAGAATTTGATGGTTTTGTTAAAGAGATATCATCAGACGATAGGCAATTCAACTGATGGCCTACGACTTGGTGTCAACAGTTCACTGTGTTGTTGAGGAGAGGGCTGAAAGAAAGAAGGCATGAAGAAGATTGTACAAGTAGTGATTGTGGCTCTACTATGTGGACTTTTGTGATGGCAGACTGATGTTTCCGCTGGAGTGGGCAATTTAGTCTTACACTGTATTTTTTGAATTGTTTTGCAATTAATATCCATTTGGTGCAATTGCTGGAGTGAATAATTTGGTCATAAACTGCATTTTTTGAATTGCATTTTTTTTGCAGAGAACGGCTTCAATTGTAGATAGAGTACGCCGATTGATGATGGTGGAGAATGGACACGAGTGGCGGCGATTTTCTTAGGCAGGTGGAGGAGCGAGTGGTGGGTTTTCTTGTGCGATAGAGCGAAGAAAAAGAAAAAATATTTAAAATATATATATAATTATTTAAAAAAATTGATGATGTGTAAATGCTGATGACTTCAGGTTGAAGTGGCGAATACATGGCGCTGACGTGTCTCTGATATGGCGTTACGTGATTCTGATTAACGGTCAACTAACAGAAATGATACAAAAGACCACGGGTGTCGCAAATTTGAAGATATAGGTCCATTCAAAAAAAATTATGAATGTGGCATCCAATGCATTTTTGGCAAAGATAAGAGACCATGTAGAGGTTTTATCCTATATATTATAAAGGTGTTTCATGCCTTTATTTGTATATTCTTATAATAAAGGTATAAAGCTACCGATTATACATGCATGGTTCTAATTAAGTCATGTGATTGGAAAAATATAACAACACTTATATGAACTTATCAAATTTCATAATAAAGGACTAGTCTTAATTTATGGAATATATGGTCTATTAAGTATAAAAATTTATATATTGAATTTACCCCAAAAGATATTATTAGTTCTATCAAGTGGTGTAACTCATAATTGAAATATGTTTATTTTCTTTGTTGTTTTTCCATGGCATCATATATAACAAGATTGCATGGTACCAATCTTTAACCAATTCTCACTGCTTGGTTTTCTCATGTAAAAAATAATGTTAATGTAGTTTTTTAGAAAGGCAATATTAGTAGTTTCAGTGATTTGTAGGTACTCAAATGGTATCATATTTTTTGGTAATTTCTACAGTGTTTTGTGTCTCCTCCATTCTAGTGAAAGCTATTGTAATTTGTAATGGATTGATTTTCTATAGCAGTATGGCTTCTTGTAGCATCTCTATAGCAGTATGGATTGATGTAACTAGAATTGTATTTATTCTCCAAGATTTAGTATATTCCCGGTCTGATATAGCTATTAAGGATATCCAAAATATAGTTAAAAGTTATCTGACTCTCTCTATCTCTTATTTGGGTTGTTAGTCTTTTTACAGAATTATTAATTATATTGCACTGTGATTATCCTGCGAAGATTGGATGATACTCTATTTTATTTGATTATCAATGGGTCTGGCATGTTTCACATTCAAAATTTATTTAATTTACATGCTTGTATTTATATATATGAAGTACCTTCTATGAAAATAAATGCTCTCTATTGAAAAAAAAAAACCTTTTGTTTCTCTCTTGTTTTGTTGAGTCTATCTCATTTACGTAATCTTAATCAACTTACTATAAAAACAATTTTTTAGTCCACCGTTTAATTTCTATTTCTTCTTTTTTCACTTCTCATTTATCTCACTCTTTACTTTCTCTTGCTATATCTTTCTTCCAAATCTTAGAAACCATTTTCATTACTGTGTCTATTTCTAACGATATTTTCTATCATGTTGAAACATGGAGGACATTCTCAAAATTATGAAGTTCCAAGTGATGCATACGCTACAAATCAAACATTGGCAAAGGAGGTTCGTGTGTTGTTGGTTGACCACGATAAAGAATGTCTCATTTCCACGGCTAGATTGCTCGAGTTATACTCATATAGAGGTATACAAAGCTTATTTTATACGATAACTCATATATATGTTCACGATTAGATTTTCATTTGTCTTTCTTTTTGGTGTCCTTGATTTACTTTTTAATAATTGACACATTTTTAGCTTCATCACTAAATCCCTTTAGTATGAAATTTTAATATTATTTATAAGTATATTTAAGTTGAAACACTTATCACGTTCATTAAAACCTATGTATTTGTGCTTCCACAATTATGGAGAGATACGTACTTGTGTTACATTTCAAGAACATATTTATTGATTCTTCTTTATGGATTTCAAATATTTTTTAATTCATAATATACATGTTCTGTTTTTAATTTGAAATTTTGTATACATCTGAATTTAACAATGTATAAGCAAAAAAAGGCAAAATTATGAGAAGAAACAAACAATTTTTTTAACTTTATTGAGATAAATGAATTTCTGGAAACAAAAAATTATACAATTAGTTATTTCTATCATGTGGTATTTACTTATGTATAGTGTTACTAGATATGCATTTACACATAACATATGAATATGCCGTCCAAAAATATTATTTTGACTCATATGTTTGCTCTAAAACATAGATCTGCAATGAGCATAATAATTTGGTTATAAACAAAAGATTAACTTATTTTTTTATTTATCTTTATAGTTGTTACTTGTTACAATTATAAAAAAACACTAGATAGTCACAGAAAAAATAGATTATAGTAAGTATATGATATAAACCATTTGACTAAATATATAGATTTGGTATACCAGTGATGTTGGAAATAAAAAATTTGAATTAAATAAACAAACAAAATCTGGTGATAGCGACGAGCCAATTACTCCCTCCGTCTATCAATGTTTGTCACAATTTCTAAAAGTAGGTGTCCACAAAAGGTTGTTCATTTAAGATACCAATAAATTTTTTTACACTTCTAACCAAATTTATCTTTATTTAATATTCAAGTTTATTATCATTAAATGCATTTACTTAATTCGTTAAGGGTACTTTAGTAAAAATAGAGAGAATTAATTATTTTTCTTAATTTGTGTGAGAAAAAAAGTATGACAAATATTGATGAACGGAGGGAGTAAATATATGCTAGAAATTTAAGTTTAGGGTACCTATTAAGGCATCCCTTTAACTAGGATAATCCATCAAGCATTAATCTCGTTCTCAGGAACTTTAACAGAGACTCCCCTTATTGTGTTGACTGTATCGGTTCATCTTCTTTTAGTGTCAAGTGTGAGATATACAACACAACAAATATTAGGAATTAGAAACAAATATATACCGTGTAACTTCATAAATTTCTTAAAATTAGATATCAAATAATTCATAGATAGGTTATATATATATATACTACGTGAAAATCTTATGACATTCCTGTTAAATTTCTATAGCTTACGCTCTCTATGAAATTATAAATATTTTCATCTTGCTTTAATACAGTCTGATATTCCACACTCGATTGTTTATGAGTTACGATTAACTTATGAATTGCACAAAATGTATTTATGCTCCTACTATATATGAGTTTCACCTTACTAAAGCCAGCCTCACTTAAATGCCTCAATTTACATTAATATTAACATGCTTGCAGATAAAAAAAATAGCATAATCATGAAGTACAATTTAAATTTACCATTATCCTACAATATGATCCTTAATACTGAGAAAACTCCCGATATAACATAGACCTTAACTGAATTTTATTACTTCTTCTAATGCATAACTCAGTTGGAAATGTTACAGTTACTATGGTTGAGCTTGCCTCCACTGCACTTTCAATACTCTCAAAGGGAAATGAACGTTTTGACTTAATTATGGCAAATGTTCACTCGCCAGATATGTATGGATTTCAATTACTAGAACAAGCAAAGAGCTTGAACTTGCCTGTGATCTGTAAGTTTCACTTAGTTAATATATTCTTGAACTTCATATTTTGATTTGAGATATTAAAAATAGGAAAGATTAGTCAATTAAATAATCTACTAATTCTTGTATGTGAAGTAATGTCCACCAATGAAGAGATCGCACTAGCTAGGAGTGCTCTAGATAAAGGAGCCTTCCTTTTCCTACAAAAACCTATCAGTGTGGAGATTTTAGTGTGCCTATGGCAACACGTCTACAGAGAGAAGAATCGAATGCTTCGAGAAAGAGAACTTGAAAATATGGCTGATCATGATGTTAATGGAAGACCCAATGGGCATAATCCTAAAGGAAGAAGGTCAAATGATGACGATGAGGATCAAAATGGAAATCAAAATGCCAATAGGAACAACACTAAACAAAGGAGAATCTACAGAAAAAGGAGGGCGAGGACTCAAAGGGACACAAGCGATGATGAAGATTCTGATCTAAACATTAATACTCAAGCTAAGAGAAAGAAATGCTTTGAATGGACCAAGGACCTTCATTCTAAATTCATGTCTGCAGTTCGTCAACTTGGTGAAGGAAGTACGTATTATTTAATCAAGAAATTATTGCTTCGAATTAGATGGTTTTGCCACATATGATATTGGTAAATGGTGTTTAAACACTTCACTGCTAGTGTAACAACATCATTACACTAATGGTGATTTGTTCAAACATCAAGATCATATATCATGGAGGCATAGTATGGGTCTAAAACAAATATATTCTATTTCAATCAACTCTTGAACTTTCATTAACATATTATATTAATCTATCGAATAGGATGCTATCCCATGGAAATTTTGAAGTTAATGAATGTGCCTGATCTAACTAGAATGCAAGTTGCGAGCCATCTTCAGGTTAGCCTTCTATGACATATAATTCTTTTTATAATCTAATTAACCATCTATAGGTATATTAATTTACTTTATCATCTCAAACAAAGTGTTAGAAGACATACTTGCTCGTTAATCATTTGTTAACGTTATATAAAAACACAAAAAGGCGTAGGACAATTTATATTAGTCCTTCATTTTTTTTCAATCCTATGCATCTAAATTTTAAGATTGGCAAAAATGTTACATATATGCAGTATATTTAAGTATATAGCTAAGAATTTAAATATAATAGAATGTGTGGGTTAAAGAAAGACCGAAATTAATTCGGAATGGTTGATACTCAAAATCCCTTTTAACTTGTATTTCCGGTCCAATGATCACCCTGCAAAGTAACCAAATATGACATTTCACACCCATATTAGTTTTCATTATTCTATTTTGATCAAACAAAAATAAACTAAAATGCACAATTTTTAAATTCTTTTTGCCACAAAAATCAACAAAAGCTCTTCTCAGTTGTGTGCCAATATACCATTTTTTGATGATCTACAAGCTTTGAGTACAACATGTATATTGTTTATAATAAAATCTGTAAGGATACATGTTTGGATCAGACATTGGATATGTAAAGATTTATTAATGTTCTAGTTTTTATTTACTAATTCGATGAATTAGAAGAAAATAGTAGTAAATAGTAATTAAATAAAGTCACATCTATATATTATTTTCTTTAATCGAATCAGATCATCCATTCTTCACACATAATTTGAATTAAGTGCAGTTTTTTTATCTCAGAAATGTCGCAATGACAACTGGAAAACTCCAGAAAAACGTAAGAATAATTCACCTAATACACTTCCATCAAATGTTGATCGACCCAAAGCCAATGTTCCAAGAAGGTTTGGATTGATGCCACTCATTATTGATGATGATAATCAGACTGAATTACCTCTAAACCAGGGTCAGATAAGATCCCCAGAATTCTATCCACCACCAGGTAATTGGAGCGGGCCTATTATCGGGTTTAGTGGGCTTCTGTCCCAATTGACCCCAATATCTATCTTTGTAATTTAGTGTGTAATTGTCAAAAAAAATTAGAATATAATATTTTTGGTATAGAAATTTATACTAGTAACCAATAGAACATTAAATTAAATTAACCTCTATTGATTTTCTTTTTTATTTTTATCCCTCCTTGTGACAGGTACTATGTTTGAGATAGGAGAAAGTTCTTGTCAAGGTTTTGATATTCAACTTGAGCTGGAATCCCAGTTTCTTGATGGAAAGAATGTTACTAATTTTCCTCAAGAGATTGGAATACCTAGAGGAGCATTAACTATACGAACTCAAAGAGACGATTCTGGTAGTTCAAGGATTACTGAGACTCAAAGTGATATTGGTGAATTAAATCTGGGATCGGGGACCAGCTTTGTACATCACTATGAACCGATCATGTCCAAGCTAAACTCGTCAACCCCAGGGAATTATCCACCACCCCACAAAGATGAGATTCTTGATTTGGAAATGGAAGATTACCTTGTTGAACATTTAAATAACGAGCAACAAGAACCAGGCAGCAATCAGAGTCCAACTCACCTTGACCTTAATGGGGAACAACCTTCCTCTAATGAGCAGGTAAATTGATCATTTGCTATGGCATTTTAGTTCATTACACATCACAGATTTTATAACATGAAAGGATAGAGTCTTTTTATTTTGCTTTAATTGGAACAATTGTCATTTATTACCAAAGTATTACACAATGCAATCAAATTGACTACAAGTACACAAATTCCATCAAAAATGCTATTTAGTGAATGAGTATAATAGCATTAATTGCTTTTTTTTGATGAATTTTCATTTTTCATTATATGTTATCATCTTAAATCTCGCATTAAAATTTCAGTTTCAGTTTACTGTATATCTTTTTATTGCAGACTTCTGCAGCATCCAACTTGAAAGAAACCAAAGACGAGTGAAATTAAGTGTCACTAGCAAAAACTAAGATTCAGCAACTTTTATTCTTCGACTATAACCCAAAAAAGTTAACACAAAAAATCCAGAAAACCCAGAAACCCACCAAGAAAATGACTACTATTCATTCAATTAATGTTGCGAAATTTGGATTTATGGATGATTGTATATTCCTCAACTGTACTTTGTTTTTATTACGTTTTTCGCCTTTGGACCACAGTTTATATCAGATGTTGATTCTTCTTCTTATTTGTTTTAAATCTGTATGGTGGATCAATAACTCATAACATGAACGTAAGAGAAAATTCTACAATCATAGCATAAAATTGACGAGGACAGACCCTAATAAATTGCTTCAAGAGGATCCACTATTATCTAGCCACATCTGTTGTGGCAGATGTATACTTACTGAAAATATCTGGATTATTGCTTGTAATTATGATAGTCCTAGTGGGGGTGAATAGGATTACTAATAAGATTAATGCCTAATTAAAAATCTTTTGGACAATTATAAGTTTAAGAAAGAAACTTTTAAGTCAACTAATATATCAAACTCCTAAGGGATCATACAATGAA
Organism: Nemophila menziesii; assembly: GCA_029959085.1. Classification (NCBI taxonomy): domain Eukaryota; kingdom Viridiplantae; phylum Streptophyta; class Magnoliopsida; order Boraginales; family Hydrophyllaceae; genus Nemophila; species Nemophila menziesii. The sequence continues at coordinate 46,126,126 of JARWIR010000003.1, read as the reverse complement.
TAATCTAAGAGGTTCGATATATAAGTGATACAAGTAAAACGAGTTTCTAATCTCTTACTACTCTAGATGACAATATGTTAGATAAACTAGATAATTAATATCACAATATTCATACTAGCATATTATCAAACATATAAAGTGCGGAAATTAAATAGAGTAGGGATAGAAAGATACACACGATTTATAGTGGTTCGGTTTCCCTACATCCACTACCTAAGGAAGCCTCCTTAGGATTTCAAGCTTTTCACTAAGCTCCCGTGTCTCTCTTAACCGGGTCGAGAACACAATAACCCTTACAACCTCTTCGATAACACGAAGGACAAACACTTGTGTAATCACAACACAAGGACACCAAGTATACTCCCTATACTTGAATTCTCTCTTAATCTATCTATTACAAGAACTAGACTTAAGAGGATAAATACAAAGTGTTTAAGGGGTGAAACTACTTTGCTTAACAATCTCCTAATGAGTAGATATAACACTTAAGCATGAAAGACTCCTCTTGAGTGGATAGAACTTTGTGGCTTATTGGATTAACTCCATAATTGAGTGGATATGACAATGTATAGCTCTTGACACCTTCTTGGATGATAACAATTAAGCCCCTTAGTGTATATGGGTTGAAGGTGTAATTGTAGCCTTGAAAGACCTTCAATTTATAGCTGCAAAATGCTCCCAACGGTCATAAGATTTGTCTCCAACGGATATATTAATATCCCCAACGGATATATTCCTTTTGTCTTCATTTTGCTGCAGGAAACCCTAATCTGCGGTGCACCGCGGGGTTGGTGAGGTGCACCGCGCCAACTTTCGCTTATTGCTCATTTTCTAGTCCCGGGCTAGCCATGCTCCGTGCCCTGGTCCGCACATCTGCGGTGTACCGCACCCAAGGTCCGGTGTACCGCGCCAAAGGTCTAAAACACCTTTTAATGAGTATATCTTTTACTACGATGCTCGGATCAGATTACTTTCTTCACGAGAGTTGTAGAGAACATCATTCTAATAAACTTTGTAGTTGATCACTAAAACTAATTCTCAATGTACACAAAGATAAGGTTAAAGGAATTTGTATGAGAATTAGTTTCTTAAGATAAAACAATAAAGCTTTGATCTAAATGATAAAGAATGTGCTTTTTGATGAATTAGAGTGCAAGATAGAATGTATATAACAATAGTAATTAGCACACTAAACACAAGAGGATTTGTCACATTAAAACAACCTATTAAGGGAGGCTATATGCCAACAATCTCCCCCTTTTTGATGATGACAAATCCTTCACTAAAACACCTTAGGAATGATATGAAAGTTTAAGCACTTATCAAATTTAGCTCCCCCTCACAATAAGCATTTAAGTAAAAAAGAATATAAGATATGAAATGCATTTGTGAGTATTTAAAAGTGAAATTTTGAAAGTTTTAGTGCACATATTTCTCCCCCTTTGTCTTCATCAAAAAGACGGGATAATAAAAATAAAATCAAACAACTAATCATAGAAGAGCTAAAACTCAAGTGAATAGATTTTGAAAAACAACATAAAGAGATCAAGGGTAAAGAGCAATTAAAACAATTTAATATGAGATGCACAAAGATCAACAATTGCAAAGCATGAAAAAGATAAGGGATAGAGACATTTTACCAACTTCTTGATCGAAAGGTTTTCATCTTATACGCTTTCCAACAACACAAACGATTAGTGCAATTTTATGAGATAAACGATTAGTACAAGCGATTAATCAAGCATTTTAGTTTTTAAAGAAAATTTAAGAAAAACTCCCCCTCACAAAATGCATAGAGTGTTTGTTTCAATTTTGAAAAAGTTTGACCAATAATTTCTCCCTTTTTACCAATAAGAATATTTGAACCGATTTTAAGAAATCAAGGGGTAAAATTTTATCTTTGAAAAGTATAGGGGTCAATATGCATTTTTCAAAAGTTTAGGGACTAAATGCAATTTTGAAAAACTTCAAGGACCTAATTATAACTTTCTCAAGACAATAGGGACCTAGGTCTAATTTTCAAGCATAAGAAAGCTAAATGCAACTTGTTCAAACTATAGGGACCTCAAATCAATATTTTTCAACCTATAGGGATCACAATGCAAAATAAAACAATAATCAAGGATAAATGATGCAATAGTACCTATATCATCAAGGAAAGAGTTAGCAACATCAACACAACAATATAAAATCCGAAGCATATAATTAAAGCATCTAAACATCAAATATCCGAAATTAAAACATAGCATACTAAACCAAATATCCAAATCATAGATCCAGGCGAAACCCTATTCCGCGGTGTACCGCGATTACTGTGCGGTGTACCGCACTGTAGAATATGTTTGCGAATAAACTGGGCGAAAGATAAAGAAAAAAAAACAAAGATAGAAACCCTGGATCGCGGTGTACCGCGGAGTGGTCCGGTGCACCGCAAAAACGTTCGACGAAGACACTAAGAAGGAATTTTTTGGTTCTTTTAAAAACACCCGAAACACATTCGAAACTTCCCCAAAAGATTCGGAATGGTATAAAACTTATAAGATAATTTTTGTTTTGAAAAGATACAACAAGGAAATCCCGAAAACAAATAAAACGATTTATTTCACAAATACCCCTATATATTCTAAAAAATACGAAAAGACCCAAAATCAAAGTTAAGCAATTTTAAGTATGAAAAGGTCAAGTCATACACGATATTTACATAATAGGGAATAAACCATTTAAGCACATAATGAAGCACAACATATAGATAGTAAGGCTAAACAAATTCATGTAAATGAGTTAATGACCAATAATGGAGTAATTTCCCATAATTTTATGCATAAAAACATTTTTGAAATGCTATGGGAAATTCAAAAGATTATCGGAAAAATATTTTAAAAAACATTTTCTTTAAAAAACTCATCCTTACTAAAAGACGTATGAAAATGCAAATTTGTGTTCAAAGATAAATAAAGATTTGAAAGTGTAAACTAATATCTTTGATCTTTTTCCCTTTTATCAATCAATAGACACTTTTATAATTTATAAAAACTTGTAAGAATAAAAAGTGCAATTTATAATAGTTGAGGGACAAAAAAGCAATTTCACATAGTAGGGACTAAAAATGCAATTTTTCAAAAATATGAACTAAAATGGCAAATTTTACATGTGAAAGATTATGAAGTCCAAACTATGACACTTTGGAGAATTTAATAAATATGAGGGGTCAAAGTGCAATTTTGAAAATTGTGGGGACTAAAATGCAATTACCAAAATTCTAAGAGATAAAGTGCAACAACATGATTCAAGAGATTTTGATGCAATATCATTTATAACATAGAAACAATGATTAGTAACACAAGATAATATCCACGGACAAAACATGATAAACACAACTAATCAATTCAAAACCAAATCATAATTATAAACACAAGCCATAAGGAGGAACGCAAAAATATATACGAGATAAAGAAAAGAAATCACCGGATTTTCCTTTTTCGAGATTTGAGTGTTCTTTCGTATATTAATTCTTCCATTTGTTTCCTCCAAGCAAAGTAACGATCCCCTACAAGAAAATGGAGGTTGTGTAGAAAACAACTCTTCCAAAAGATTAAATTCCAAATCGTTTTCTCTACTAACGGTTAAGCTGTTCACGTAGAGTTAGGCTCTGATACCAATTGAAAGTCCTAGAGGGGGGGTGAATAGGATTACTAATAAGATTAATGCCTAATTAAAAATCTTTTGGACAATTATAAGTTTAAGAAAGAAACTTCTAAGTCAACTAATATATCAAACTCCTAAGGGATCATACAATGGATAAGCTAAGAGGTTCGATATATAAGTGATACAAGTAAAACGAGTTTCTAATCTCTTACTACTCTAGATGACAATATGTTAGATAAACTAGATAATCAATATCACAATATTCATGCTAGCATATTATCAAACATATAAAGTGCGGAAAGTAAATAGAGTAGGGATAGAATGATACACGCGATTTATAGTGGTTCGGTTTCCCTACATCCACTACCTAAGGAAGCCTCCTTAGGATTTCAAGCTTTTCACTAAGCTCCCGTGTCTCTCTTAACCGGGTCGAGAACACAATAACCCTTACAACCTCTTCGATAACACGAAGGACAACCACTTGTGTAATCACAACACAAGGACACCAAGTATACTCCCTATACTTGAATTCTCTCTTAATCTATCTATTACAAGACCTAGACTTAAGAGGATAGATACAAAGTGTTTTAAGGGGTGAAACTACTTTGCTTAACAATCTCCTAATGAGTAGATATAACACTTAAGCATGAAAGACTCCTCTTGAGTGGATAGAACTTTGTGGCTTATTGGATTAACTCCTTAATTGAGTGGATATGACAATGTATAGCTCTTGACACCTTCTTGGATGATAACAATTAAGCCCCTTAGTGTATATGGGTTGAAGGTGTAATTGTAGCCTTGAAAGACCTTCAATTTATAGCTACAAAATGCTCCCAACGGTCATAAGATTTGTCTCCAACGGATATATTAATATCCCCAACGGATATATTCCTTTTGTCTTCATTTTGCTGCAGGAAACCCTAATCTGCGGTGCACCGCGGGGTTGGTGAGGTGCACCGCGCCAACTTTCGCTTATTGCTCATTTTCTAGTCCCGGGGTAGCCATGCTCCGTGCCCTGGTCCGCACATCTGCGGTGTACCGCACCCAAGGTCCGGTGTACCGCGCCAAAGGTCTAAAACACCTTTAAATGAGTATATCTTTTACTACGATGCTCGGATCAGAAAACTTTCTTCACGAGAGTTGTAGAGAACATCATTCTAATAAACTTTGTAGTTGATCACTAAAGCTAATTCTCAATGTACACAAAGATAAGGTTAAAGGAATTTGTATGAGAAATAGTTTCTTAAGATAAAACAATAAAGCTTTGATCTAAATGATAAAGAATGTGCTTTTTGATGAATTAGAGTGCAAGATAGAATGTATATAACAATAGTAATTAGCACACTAAACACAAGAGGATTTGTCACATTAAAACAACCTATTAAGGGAGGCTATATGCCAACAAATTACCAGGAAATGGATAACAGGGAAGCAGTAGGTTAAGGTCGATTTCTTGATCTCGATAGTCACTTTATATATTCATCTCTATTGCATTTAAGATGCATTACAGGACACATTATTTGTCTATCTCGATTTCCATTTTGTTCCTAGTATTGATGTTGTCTATATTGATGCTAGTCCTATATAATTTTCAGGATTAGGTGAGGATTTAACCTAAAGCGATTGTAAAGTTGTTTGGGCAATCCCCCTTAAGGACGTTGAAAAGTTATTCAGCTAAAACAATTAAGATTGGATATTATGGATACGGAAAGAGAAAATAGGTCCAGCAGACGAACTATAGCATCTGCTGACTTGGAAGGAATAACAGTGATTAGATAGTCTACAGAGGGTAGTGCAGAAGTTTCTTTCTCCTAGATCTATCCGATCTAGCGCCTAACTCACGGATTTTTCTTCACAGAACTTCACTAAGATGACAGACCCGACTCACTCGTCTCAAGATCGAAGACTTTCCTCGTCCGATTTGGACCCGGGAGATGGTCTTCGTCTTCTCCAAGCCTCCTCCTCCAATGAGCCACCGGACCCCACGAACCTCACGTCGTGGGCAAACCCGGATCCCCAGTCCTCCTCGGGCATGTCTAGCCTCACGCTAGGCCATAACCCACCGGGAATTGGTCTCATTGGATCTTCAATTGGAGAGATTAGGAATAATGAGAAGGAAGTTTTAGAAGCACACCAAGTGTTTGACAAAATCTCCAAGTCACATGCTCTAGTGATTGGAGAACCAAATGGAGTAGATGTTGAGGGCACCTTAGTATTAAAGAATGTGGTCATGAATAGGCGTGAAACGACCACCAAGGAACCCATTGAGATAGGGAAACTTGACGCCAATACTAAGTGCTTGGAGGAGTCTCATTCAAAAGAGGATATGGGGAAGAAACATAATTATAAGGATATTCTTCTAAACAATAGAAAGGCATCGGTTGGAAGGAAACTCAAGTATTATGAACCCGTGGAAGGCGAATTGTTGCAACTTTTGGAAACCGATGTATTAACAATAGAGCAAGCTTTTGGTTTCTCTCTTATTGGTTATGTAGCTGGAAAAAAAATCTCCGGATATGGAAGACATTAGGAAGATAACTAAGGAATGGAATGTTGGGTGCAAAGTTCGGAAACATCCCTCCGGATGGTTAATATTCAAATTCGAAAGGGATGAGGATAAAATGGAAGTCATCTCGAAAGGGCCTTATTTTTCTTATGGTCGAATCCTCCTTCTCACGCAGATTCCCGATTTCTTTGATTTTGGTAACCTTGAGATTAACAAAATTCCTACATGGGTTATCTTAAGGAAACTCCCACAACAAGCTATAACGGATAAAGGTTTAGCGAAGATTGTCTCGCAAGTTGGGAAGTCAATACGTACGGATGGGATAACATTTGAAAGTGAGGACATAAGTTATGCTAGGGTCCTCATTGAGTTGGACTTGAGCAAGGAGAGGAAATATTGTGTGGAGTTTGGATCACACAAGGGTAAAAAGCATCAGGTCGAGGTGGAATATGAAAATCTACCCCCGTATTGCTCGAAATGTAAAGCGTTTGGACATGAAGGTAGAAAGTGCTATTATATAGTTGATAAAATGGATAGTGGTGCAAAATTTAATAGTTTTGGGGAAGGACTTAAAGGTAAGCACAAAGGTAAACCTATAATAGAACCTTTAGTCCAAGTTGATTCTAATGGAAGGGGTGTACTAAAATTAATTTCAGTTACACCCCTCAGCAGCTCTCGGCTGCAAGGCTGTGAAAATTTAGAAAAAAAATAAAGTGAAACAGCCTGCACATGGTCCTCCAGATTGGCTGCAAGGATATGAACCAACAAATAAAATGCAACAACTTGCACATGGTTTTCAAGAATCTATGAAAAAACAATATGTGGCTAATAGGCCTCCAACGAAACAACAAGTTATGGTAATGCAAAGTGGAGCATTTAGGCTGCAGCAAAGTGGACATCATGATAAAAAGAAAAACTCCTTAATAAATAAACCCACGAATGGGATAGCTGCTCCAGAAATACCTACTGCAGTGGCTTTTTCGCGACTGCAAATCATCACAGCCGAACCGAGTAATATCACAGCTCCTACACAGAATAAAATCACACCTCCTACACCGAGTAAATACCTGCAAGAGGGTGATTTTGTAGCAGTTCATGACTGTAATGAACATGAAAAGGGTGATTTTCAGAAACAGATTTACCCGAAAAATAAACAAAGAGCCCGAGAAAAATCGTTAGATCTTAATTCTGTCCCGGAGTTAGATAGTACTTGTGAGGTAAACACTTTCCGAGTAGGTTCGACTTCTCGTTCCGCCGTTATGGTAGTATTTTCGAAAACCGAAGCGGATAAACACTTGATAGATCGGGATATAGTGATTGAGGGTATCAAGGAGAGTCCTTTTGAGATGGTTGTTAGTAAGAAAACGAAAAAACGCGAGGCAAGCTATAAGAAACTCACGCTTGCTAGACGAGAGTACGCATGGCAAAAGAAACAATATTGGAAAGCAAGAAGCGCAAAACTTAAATGCGCAAATAAGGGGAAACCCACCGAGTGTTCTTAATGATTATTACAACTTGGAATACAAGGGGTTTCGGCTCAACCCATAAGAGGCGAGGAGTTGTTGATCTTATAAGACGTAAAAACATTGATATTCTTGGTATTTTGGAGACGAAAAGTAATACGGTTCGAGTAGATTAATTTATGAATAGTATGCTTAGAGGATGGAAGAGTGTAAATAACTTTGATCTTGTGGAACATGGGAGAATTCTTGTTGTTTGGGATCCGGATATGGTGCAAGTGGAGGTTATTGAGAGAACACCACAAGCCATCCATTGTAAAATTGTGTGCAAGGTAACTTCTTTAAGCCTTTACACCTCTTTTATATATGGTTTAAATGATAAAGAATTGCGTAGAGATTTGTGGAAAAACCTTAAAGATTTTGCCACTACTTTTGATGATTCGTGGCTTCTTTTGGGCGATTTTAATAATATTTTAGCTTCGAATGAAAGAATTAGAGGAAGAAATGTAACGGTTGGTGATTTTGAGGAATTCGCGGATTGTTGTAATTTGTTGGGGCTTGAAGATATTCAATATACCGGTCAATTCTTTACTTGGGATAATAATCATGTCTTAAGCAAGATAGATCGGGCTTTATGTAATCGGAAATTAGATGAATCCGATCACTTTATTCAAGCGGAGTTCTTACCCAAATCAAGTGTGTCCGACCATTCGCCTTGTGTGGTAAATATTTTCTTACGAAATGTGAATAGAGTAGTTCCATTCCGGTTTTTTAATATGTGGGTGGAGCATGATAATTATAATATAACGGTGGAAAATGGATGGAATAAGACCGTTGTCTCGGGTACTAAACAATATATTCTTTGTCAAAAACTCAAGGCTTTGAAATTTGATTTGCGGAAACTTAATAAAGGACAGTTTTCTCATATTTCCGCAAGAGCCAAGAAAGCTAAGGAGGATCTTGAAAAGGACGAGGTAACTTTCCAACAAAATTTAAATAATGATTGTAGCTTTGATGTTTTAGTTGGACTTCGGAATAGTGCAAGACTTCTTGAGAAAGCCGAGATTAGCTTTCTTCAACAAAAAGCTAAGCTTGGCTATACTCTTAAAAGTGATAGATGTTCGAAATTATTTCATGGGCTTATGAAAAGTAAACAAAGGAGGAGATTTATTCCTAATATTATTTGTGCTAACGGGGAATTATCAAATTCAAGTACCCAAGTGTATGAAGAGTTTATAAATTGTTTTCAAGCTTTATTGGGAACAAAGGATACAACATCTCATATTGAATCCGATGTTTTTAATTGGGGGAGTGTACTTTCACAAGAGCAAGGTGTTGAGTTGTGTAGAGATATTGCCGATAGTGAGATAAAGGAGGCTATTTTTAGAATAGCAAATGATAAAGCTCCCGGGCCCGATGGATTTTCGTCTCTTTTCTTTAAGCGTTCGTGGGATACTATTGGAGAAGATGTTTTATTAGCGGTACGTGAATTCTTCACTTCCGGATTTTTACTTCATCAATTAAATACTACGATAATTGTTTTAATTCCCAAGATATATGACCCGACATGTGTAGATGATTTTCGACCTATTTCTTGTTGTAACGTGGTGTATAAGGCGATTACCATGATAATGGCGGATCGGCTTAAACCGATGCTTAATAATCTAATTGATAAATCTCAAAATGCTTTTGTGGAGGGAAGATCTATGATTGAAAATATACACCTCACGCAAGAGCTTCTAAGGGGGTACAACAATCAAAGTAGCTCCTCGAGATGCACCATTAAGATCGATTTTCGAAAGGCGTATGATTCGATCTCGTGGGAATTCCTTCATGAAGTATTAAAGGGATTAAATTTTTCGGAAAAATTTGTGAATTGGATAATGGCTTGTGTTTCATCTCCTTTCTATTCGGTAGCTATAAATGGAGAAATTCATGGATTTTTTAAAGGCGAAAAAGGATTAAGACAAGGTGACCCTATTTCCCCTTATCTTTTTATCCTTTGTCTTGAATACTTCTCTAGGATTTTAAAGAAAAATACGAGTATTAATTTTAAGTATCATCCTAAATGTGATAAACAAAAGATCACACATCTAGCCTTTGCGGATGATTTAATGCTACTTTCAAAAGGAGACAAGGAGTCGATAAAAATTCTTATGGATAGCTTAAATACTTTTGGAGATTGTTCGGGACTTCGATTAAATGTTGAAAAGTCTAATATTTATTATATTGGGGTATCGAATGATGATATTGAAAATGGTGTGACACCCACACTCTTGGAAAGAGGTGTCATGCCTTTTCGTTATCTTGGGGTCCCGCTTGGCTCCTCCGTGTTGCTTTTAAGAGATTATAAACCTCTTTTTGATAAGTTAGAAAGTTATGTGAGGTCTTGGAGAGCTTCGTCTCTTTCTTTCGCGGGGAGATTGGAATTAATTAGATCGGTTCTCCAAGGAGTTATTTGTTTTTGGTTTTGTATTTTTCCGATTCCGATTGGTGTTCGAGATCGTGTGATTAGCATATGCCGGAATTTTTATTGGGAAAATAAACCTCCTCAAGTTAGTTGGAGTAAGATTTGTATACCAAAAGATGAAGGTGGACTTGGGTTAAAAAATTTGGAAGCATGGAACAAAGCATTACTATTAAAAATGCTTTGGAAAATTGTAGAAAATAAGGATTTACTTTGGATTAAATGGATACATGGATAATATTTTCAAGCTTGTGGATTTTGGGATTGGAAACCGAGAAAGGGTGATTCTCCTTTATTGAAAAATGTTTGGGAGTTAAAGGATGTTATTTGTGGGTCCTTAGGAGTAGAAGACCGAGAGAGTATTTTGGCTTTGTGGTTTTCCTCGAGAAATGCGAGTCACATTACACTTGGGATATCGAGTAAGGAATTTTATTCTTTACATAAAAAACCTTATGATTTATTCCATCGAAAATATTATATTAAACCTTGGGCGAATATTATTTGGGACTCGTGTGTATTTCCAAAACATGCAATTATTGTATGGATGACTTTGCGAGAGAGGCTTAAAACTAAGGATCGTATTACTTATTTGGAGTTGGATCCTCTTTGTAATTTATGTAGAGAAGATTTTGAGTCAAACAAGCATCTCTTTTTTGATTGTGCTTATTCGAGTGCTATTTGGTTGGAGATAAAGTCTTGTCTAGGATTGGAAAAGGAGATGAACACGCTACTAAGTACTTTGAAATGGCTCAAAAAACTTAAAGCTAGAGAAAATTGGAGGAGAAAAGCATGGAGGATTGGTTTTGGAGCTACCGTGTATTGTATTTGGAAAGCGAGAAATCACCTAGCTATAAGAGGTGATTCTTCATCTAGAGAAACGGTTATCAAGGAAATTAAGTGGTGCATCTTTTCTATTTTATTTTCCTTGTTCCCTCATCATTCATTTTTAGATGATGGTGGGCGATTAGCTTGTATTAATTTTAGTATGAGGTAGTCATTTTTAACTTCTTAGTTGCTATCTTTAGCCTTTTGGCTTAGGTAGGTAACTCTCTTGTATAGTGTACAGTTTTTTTTATTACTACAACCGTTTACCTAACCCAAAAAAAAAGGTACTTAATGTGTGAATCCTTGAACTTGGGGTTCGTCAAATAATTAAATGGCTTATGTAATCAGGGGCCGATGCAACTTAGTAAAAATAGACTCTATCCCCCCCCACCCCCTCCCCACTCCAATACTATATATTAGCTTTTAGTTTAAATATTAGACTTTTAATCTTCCCAGAACTAAAAGAAACCAACAAAAATCAGGCCTGCCGCCCCAAACCTTACGTGTTGTATTAACTTTTAGCTCCCTACCATAAATTCCTGGATTGACTTGGTATGTAATGGCAAATAGGCAAGGTCAAAATTGGCACACCATGAGTCATATTGTATTATAAATCCTTAAAAAGCTCAAGTGCCCAGAGCCTTGGTTATTCATCTAGGCTGTATAGGTTCAAACCGCATCAATAACACTGAATCTAAAAATGGTTCTCCCATATAACAAAAAAAATACTCAAAGCTGCAGGGGCGGATGTGGGAGTGGGCTGAGGTGGGCTGCAGCCCACCCAAGCTTATCCAGCCCACTATAATTTAACCTATTTTTTTTTCAAAAATAGATAAAAATATAACTAAAAAAAATTACCGCATAAAATTAGTCCTCCCTAACTTAAATTTTGGAGATTAATTCTATCAAATAAAATAAAATTTATTGACGAAATTGGAACGTAAATACCATTAAATATTCAATTTCTTGGTTCTTTTTAATTTTTTTCATAGATTTTTTTTTTGTAATTAACTCTTAAATGTTTTAAAAAATTTCATTTGGCCCCCTAATTTTAAAATCTATTTTATTAGACTTTAAATTATTTTATTTATAGGATTTTTTGTTTTTTTTTACAACAAAATATATGTTATTTTGTATAAAAAAAGGAAATTTATCAGACAATTAATTTAAAAAAATAATATCCAGACTTATATTGCAATCTTTACGCAATATAGGGATTTATAGTGCATTTTAGCATTATATAAGGATCTATCTAGCAATTTTTGCATAATATGTAGACTTATCGTGCAAATACGACAAAATAATTTTTTCGGGGCGTTGCCCCCAAACCCCCTTAGCCCTCCCTAACAAAAAATCCTGCCTCCGCCCCTGCAAAACTGCCATCTGCATAGTGGCACTTGAACTACATGTTGATAAGATACCATAGACTTTTTATATGTGATTTTAGTTGGTTGAAAATAAAATTAGAATCTCGTAAAATTAAGATATGGGAAAAGTGAGCCCCCTAGGCCCCAAAGTACTTTTTTCTTTGGATATATATCTCACTACATCAACTCATATTTATTGCCATAGCCATGCTCTGCCTTATTTTCAACCAAGATTTGTCACTCAATTAGGTTTCTGATAAAATTTCTTGCCTTTTAACTAAGAACAACAATTGGGTTTCTGATAAAAAAAGATATGGAAAATAAAATTAAAACTTACTTCAACTCTATTTTTAGTACTCGTAGCCCAAGAGACTACTCTCGTGTGATACAATCTCTAGAGGTATGTGTTACTGATAATATGAATAAAAACCTTGCCTTACATGTGAGTATTGAGGAAATAAGATGTGCTTTATGGGATATGGGTAGTGATAGGTCCCCAGGACCTGATGGTTATCTGATATATTTCTTTAAAAAACCTTGGAAGTTGATTAAATTTGATATTATGAGTTACATTTCGGATTTCTTATGGAATGAGAGTAGTTTATATGAAATAAATAGAACTCTCATTACACTTATACCTAAAATAGAAAAACCTGCTAAAGTTGCTCACTTTAGGCTCATAAGTTGTTCTAATGTCATATATAATATTTTAGCTAAAATTCTAGTTAAAAGATTACAAAATATAATGTCCCATATTGTAAGTGATACACAATGCCCTTTCATTCCGGGTAGGGAAATTTCTAAAAACATTTTATTGGCCCACGAAGTTAGCCACTTTCTTAAGAGAAAAAATAAATACAAGTACTCATTACATGGCTATAAAAGTCGATGTTGCTAAAGCTTACGAAAATGTAGAGTGGATTTTTTTACAGGGTGCTTAAAAATAATAGGTTTTTTTCACTACTTGAGTAAAGTGGATCATGGGATGTCTGACTATAGTTTCTTATAATTTTCTACTTAATGGTGAACAAGTTCCACTTGCTATACCTACTAATGGCTTAAGACGGGGTGATCCATTTTCACCCTTCTTATTTTGCCTTATTACCCAAGCTTTATCTTTCCTTATTAAACAAAAAAATGATAATAATCTTATAAGGGGGCTGAAAATTAATAAAAGTTGCCCTACTCTTAGCCACATTCTTCTCGCTGATGATAGTCTCTTCTTTATTAGAGCTGAAGAGGAGGATGTGGAAGAATTTAGAAATGTATTAAATGAATACAGTAATGCCTCAGGGCAATGTATAAACCTAAACAAAAATGAGATCATGGTTTGAAAAAATACCCCTGAGAATAAAATCAATTTTTTTATCTATTCTTAGAATGAATAGATTGGAAAATTTGGGTAAATACCTTGGATTACTAGCTAGATGGGGTAGATCCAAGGTAAAATCCATTAACTGGATACTTGATATTATAAACAACAAGTTTGAGTAATGGAACACTATGTTCCTGCCAGGAGCAGGAAAAGAAACACTGATCAAGTCAGTGATTAGTGCCATCCTTTCTTACACTATGGTAGTGTTCTTAATTCATGGCACTGTCTGTGACAATATTGACTCCTTAATATCAAAATTTTGGTGGAGTAAAAATAATGAAAAAAGAAAACATTGGATTAATTGGAAAGAAATTACTGAAAATAAAAATAATGGTGGGATGGGATTTAAAAACATGAGAATGAAAAATATCTTTCTATTAGCAAGAAATGTTGAAATATTTTTAAAAATACCAACTCTTTATTAGCTAAGACACTAACAGGTATTTATTTTAATAAATCTTCCTTTATTGATGCTTCACTGGGATATCACCCCTCATGGGGATGGAAAAGCTTGCTAGAGGGGCGAGATTTTTTTTTAAAATATTTAATATGGAGAATAGGAAATTGAAAGAATATAAATCTGTGCAATTATTCTTGGATACCAGGGATTAAAACACTTAAATGTCTCCAAAACAGTCCTTTAAAAAAGGTATTTGATTTATGTTATGAGGATTCAAATATTTGGAACCATCATATTGTTAATAAATGGTTCACTTCGGATATCAGTGATAAAAGTAACAATATTATGACTCCTATGAAAACCATGGAGGATAATGCTTTTTGGGCCCTATCTAAAGATGGGAAAGTAACATCAAAGGCTATATATAGGGTCTTAAAAGGAAAAGAAATGGAAAAGGAAAAAATAAAATGGTAAATGCTCCAAGTGGTTTCCATGTCACCCCAAATAATATTTGGAAGGAGATATGGAAACTAAAGGTACCTCCTAAAATTTGAAAATTTCATATGGAAAGTTTGTAAAAGAAAAGTTTCCACTAAGGAACTTATATACGTACTATAGTAGATGCGCAAAAAAACTGATCTTTGTAGTATATGTGGTATAGATGCTGAATCTATTAAGTATTTAATGTTTAAATGTTCATGGGTTAGATCCTTATGGTTTATCTCACATTTGCAGCTACTTACTACATCTTGTTGTACTTCAAGGTTTGAGAGCTGGTCCTTAATCTCAAAACCTTGCAAGGGTGTACATATATAGTAGGTAGGAGTATGAGTTCTCTTACCCCGTTTATAGTATAGCACATTTGGAAAGTGAGAAACAAATTTTGCTTTGAAGTAAAGGCCCCTGACCCAAAACAGATGTTACAACAATCTATTTTGGCCGATGATGAATTTTTTGAATATAATAAAAGAAACTCTGAGGCAAAAAATGAAAATGAAAATAAAAAAGAAGGAAAAAGTGAAAAACGGTAAAAGAAAGTAAATAACAACAAAGAATGTAAAGAGAGCCTTAAAGGCAACTCTAGTAATGGTAACAACTAAGAGAATATTACTGAAAATGCATTATTAGCCTTCTCAGATCCTTCTTTTAAATATGATTTTAAAGCATCTTTTGCTTGTATATTGCAAGATAAAAATAATAATCTTATACATGGTCATACTCTGAATTTTTCGTGTAACAGCGCAGAGGAAGTCGAGTTGATAGGAGTGCACAATGGGCTAGTTTCAGCAATTAATTTCCATTTTGAAGACATTCGTGTTTTGAGTGACAATAAGGTGGTTATTGACTTGTTAAATCAACCCAAAGCTCCCCCTAATGCGAGACACAAGCTCTTCTATCTTGATATTAAAGGTCTATGTTGTAATAGACTAGTTTCCTTTTTTTACATTTCTAGGAATATTAATGTTGTTGCGGATTGGGTTGCTAAACAAAAGTTTCTTGGTATCTTGCCACGTGATTGGATTGAAAACCCGTCTTTCAAATTGTCGTGTTTACTTTCTAACTCGTTGTCTATTAGGAATATAGGTTGAGATTGTTTTGTATGAACCTTATTTTTTTTATATTATTAAGCATTTGACAACAAAGAAATAGTCAGGAAAAAGTAAACCTTATAAAATAAAAGATGGGATTACCCACCCTAAAAAGATACATACATATAAATTAGCCACCAAATGGAATGGTGAACTTCATAAACTCTGACATATAGCTACCTTATCCAAACCTTAATTAACTATTCTTCTAATGAGTGCAATTCTAAACCCATATTAGTACATACGATCATTTTACTATCCTCAGTATCAGGTTTTTTAATCAATCACAAGTAAAGAAAAGGATTTGATAGCTCTCATTACTCTCAATGACACTTCCGCGTTACTCTCGATGACAACTTCAAGCAAATCAAAAATAAAATTGACGTGTGTACTTGTTGATGTATGAAAGAAAGAGTGGTGATATGATCATGCAAGATAACTTAAAAAAATGGTGTCCTTTACAGCTAGATAAGCCTAGCTCAAGCTTGTCGAAGCCGTTGGAACAAGAAAACATTACCCTTGTTTAACTGGGCTAGATTCCCAGCTAAATTAAGCATGATCTTAATATAAGTATCCCCAAGTTCCCTCAAGAGTCCTCCTGATTTTGATGATGATGACGATGATGATTTTGAGCATTTCGACTTCTTTATAGTAATAGGTTTTTTTATTCTTTGATATTGCATTCTCACTTTGTGCTTCTTCAGTCTCACGCAAAATAGACTTGCCATTGCATTGATAAAAATAACACACTAGAGAAAATTGTATGGCCTGAGTGACCACCTTATGTTGAAGGAGGTAGATGAAGAAATGATGAAATAATATAATGGGAATCAATTATTTCACATTAAAATATAGACCAACCGCCAATTAAAGAAGTACTGCATATTGCTATCAAAATCTTAGCTTGGTAGGTCAACTATAAGCAATTGATCATCTTTAAAGAATTATACACCTATTGTAATCTATACAGCTTATGCATCTATTATCTCTATTTATATTAAAAATAAACATGGAGTATAAAGAGAGGTCATATGATTTAATTTCGGTCAAAAATATATCACTATAATAGTCCATATTTATTCATAATATAGAAATTTAAAAAATATCTAAAATATCCTTACTATAATTATAAGTTACTAAAAAAATACTTAAAATAACAAACTCTTCACCTACTCACACAATTTACACCACTAACTTCTTCTCATCTAATCTCACAAATTCACACACAAAACATACTTGTAACTAATCTCACCAACTCTCTCAAAACACACACACCATACACATATCTTCGTTGCCACCTAAAGAGGCAAAACCAAAAACCCATCGCCCCTGTCGTACATCAACAATCCACCGTTACTCTTTATCGTGACTCCAAACTCGATCCAACAACGAAAATTCCATGGTCCAATTCAAGCCCTAAAACAGAAACTCTTCTTCCCAAAACCAAATCTACTCAAATAATCTTCAAATTGTTCAATCAAATGATCAAGAGAACATGTCACCATTAATAATCTCTCGCCCAACCTCTCTATAGTAAGCAAGCACCGACGATGGTGGTTCGTGATGCAGTCAGTGGTGATTTCCGATGGTGAAATTATTTTCGAACGGTTTGATCAAATGGCCAAGGGAAAGTATCATCGATCATAAATGGTGCATTGTACCTTATCGATCATAAAGTCGTATAAATTATATTTTTGATACGATCTTGTAACCAAAATTAGAACAAGTGATCAGTCGAATTTTCTTGGTTGTTTCGTTTAGGGACCAAGTAAGCAATGTATAATTGAGGTGATCCAGAGTACAATTATTAAGGAAGACATATCTGCAAAGACTGTACTAGTATTATTGGAAAAATGAATCGTGAAACCAGTTTGGTCCTTACTCTGTAGTCGGCCCATAATAATATATTAATTTAATTTATTTTTAATTTATTTTTAATTTATTTTTAATTTTAATTTTATAAAAAAACAACATTTGCTACGTTTACAAGAATTTTGTTTGGATTTTGACGAGTAAAGCTTAATTTTGGGTCATATCTTATACTATGTTTTTCAAATTTGGACACATCTTTCATTTTTTTCTAATTTAGGTCATATCTTTCATTATTCTTAATTTCGGGCACAAATATTTTATTTTATTTCAATACTCGACATTTTTATAATGAGATGAATCAAAGGTTAATGATGCATTTCTTCTTACATCCGTTTAATTTACCGTTTTTTTCTTTTCATATCCATAAAATGGTATGTATGTATTGAAAAAAGTGATATATTTGCAGCCAAAGTATAGAAAGAACAAAAAAATTGGCCTAAATTGAAAAAATAATTGATCAAATTTGAAAAAACTAATAAAAAGATAGTAGCCCAAAATAGGATTTTACTCAATCTTGACTATACAAGTCCTTATAAGATTCATATAACATAGTTTTCAAGTTCTCCGGATATTTGGACCAAGCTTCTTCATTATCCTTAAATCTTACCACTTTATTATTACTACGTCTCTTAATTGTATGGCATGAAAATACTTAGTGTTCTTTACACTTTCTCGTAACTACTTAACCATAACACTATTATCCCAAAGTTTCTCTTCATAAATCCATAATTATTATATAGTTTGAATGACCTCATGTAAATATTTTAAATTATCTCAATGGAATCTCGATGGAATCTCCATTCGATCGTATGATAAGTTGTAATTCTAACTTTTTACCTGATTATTCTTAAAAAATTGACTTCATCTATCAAGAGTTAACAAAAAATTTGTTTTTTCATAAAAAAATGGGGGAGGTTCAAGCTATCAAATTGTTCCTCGGACTCACTCCCAATAGCCCCTTTCATGAGTCGTATCATTACACCAATAGGATTCAAATTTAAACTCTTTACCTTCTTTTGGGGATGACCCTTCTCTTTGGTTAACAATAGGAGAATGATTAGAGTTGATAAATGGTGCTACCACAACAATTGTATCAAGAAAAAAAAGAACCAATTCCTCTCACTAACTACCATGTCAATTTGTTCATTAACATGTTCGTGTGGTTTTCGTCTATTAGAACAATTAAACATCCCTTAGGTAGGACATCTAACTAAGAATGTAAATGTGGTGTGGATGTAAGGATAACTTCTTGGTCCATTTAAGGGTGCTAGATATAGTGCTAATTTTCCTTTGTAGTACCAAGACAAGCTCTCACATCCCTCTAAATATCCTTGCTAAAGCAATATTCGAATAATAAATTTTTAAAGGTCTCAAAACCCCCTTTTTTAAATGGCACAAAGCAGGTCCAGCTCTATATACTCAAGCCTATCCTTGGTGCATATACCATTTCAAAGCAGCATCCAGAAAAATAAAATATTGTTTTATAATGATACATGAGTTCCAAACAACTTCTAAAGAAGGTCTAGGTGTCATGTCTTGCAAAATAAGTCAAAGGGCGAGCAATAAACTTCTTAATTGGATCCCCTTGCCACATAGATGTGCCTGCTTCAGTTTGTTGACCGCAGTCAGCCCTTTGCCACATAAGCAAACCAAGGACCATCCCAACCAATGGGTGTTTAATAATATTTATGAAGAGTAGTAAACTTGTCAACTGAGAATTTTGGTCAAGCCTCACATAATTCATTAATTTTTGCTAAATAGGAAAGGGTTAATTTTTACGAAATTCTAAGCCTTGTTATCGGAATTGACTCGAGTGAGTTGCACGCGCTAGTGAAGTGAGGTGTAAACTCAAGGAGTTACTCAAATGCTATAATAGGTGCTTGTCGGGACATATTAGCATCTAAAGAGAATTTTGATTTGGTTTGGAACTTTCGCGAAAAAAATAAATATGCGGATTGGATGGCTACGTTTGGTATATCTAGTGTGGAGGGTCCGATCCCGTATAAAGATCCGCTTGATGGTTTATGGCGGCTACTAGCGAGAGATCGGTATGATTGGACTGTACCTAGAACACACATAGTTAGCAAATAAATATTAGGAAGTTCTTGGTTTCCAGTCGTTGAGACCTCGTGTGTAACGGAAAAAAAAAAGAGGAAAACTCAGGATCGAATTAACACAAATTCGCCTAGCTAGCAACAAGAGCCCTATACAATCTAGAAAAACTAACAAATGAAATCAATAAAAAGTAAACTTCCTAAGAAACGTGAGCCTCTACTTTTCAACTCAAGCAAAGATAACGATTTAGTGCCCGTTTAGGATTGCTTTTCAAAATAATCACTTAAAGTGATTTTATATACATAGCAATATTTTAGACTCTGAAAATCACTTTTAGGAAAAGCACTAGATTAGTGATTATTAAAATAATCACTTAAAGTGATTTTAGATGTCAAAATATTTTTTAATATTTTTTACAAATAATTTAATTTTAATCAAAAAGCGCTTTTACCTCCAAAATAATCAATCCCAAACGGGCTCTTAGGCTATTATTTGGGATTTTTTTTTTTTTTTTTTTTTTGTTCAAATATTATTTGGGATTTTTTCCAATGTCAAATTTACATCTAAATCTCCACGCATATTTTCTCTCATAAATCCTCACTCGTAAAAGGACTATAGGAGTAGATAGGAGAGTTACGTTCCTTTCAAATCATATATATGTAGGCTCAAGTAAATGAATTATATTGAATCGAAAGTCATTAGCCATCATCAACGGTTCTATAAACCCGACAACATATTCTCATTTGTTGAGACTGGAAATTAGAGTGGTTTGTAAAGTGTGTTGTAAAAAATAATTTAAGGTGATTATTGTGAGTTAATAAAGTTAGACCAAAGACAATTATTCTTTTCTTTACATTGTGGGTCAATCAAATCTTCAGGATATCAAATATTGCGGTATATCTTAAGTCTTAAGGAAATAACGATCATTGAACTTCTAAGCTGAAAACCCATTCAGCGTAAATTAAATGAACCTACAATCTTTAAAATTTTCCTATCTTGGAATTACACAGCGGTGCTACAGTTTTGCAAATTTTAAGGTAGCACAAAGCAATAGATCATAGAAGTGAGGATTGCTTTCATTTCCCGTAGTTGTTTGCCACATTTTTCGACGCAATATATTACTATAGCCCCTCATGTCCAGGTGAATTTCATGTGCTGAATACAGCTTCGTTCAATGTCCTAGATTCACACGTGCATTTGCCACCTCTTAATTTGCGTGTTTTTCTTTTGTTCGAGCTTTCTTACAATAATTTAATATTGTTTTATTCAAGCTCGATAGATAGGGGTGGACGCAATTTATTTATTTTGGAGGTGTGTTCAGAGGCTACGAGTCAACTACCCTTATAAATAATGCCATAATCCAATGAGATCTGACTTTGGTTGCCGAGAATTAACTCAAAGAAAAAGAAGAAAAGACTAGATTTGGCGTGTATATTTGACAAAAAAATTGGAGTATAATCAAATTTTTATCGACCAATAGTTATTAAAAAAGCAAATGCATGAGTAAATATTAAGCATAATCCAACACATTTTTATACTCCAATCCTATTTAACATGGCTTCAAACCCTTCACTGAGATATTCCACCAGAGTAGTGATGGATCCACCACCTTTACCACCCTATCACACCCCGAGTAATGTCACTACCTCCACCATTGCCACCATTGCCACCACCGCACAACTCAACTATTCAGAATCGGTCGACTCCTCTCCACGCTCCAATCAAACAGATAACTGGGAGGAACCTTTACCCCCCATTCCAGGTGCCAAGCTACGACTCATGTGTAGTTATGGCGGGCATATAATCCCTCGGCCCCACGATAAATCCCTCAGCTATGTTGGTGGTGAGACACGCATGGTTGTAGTTGATCGTAACTCATCTCTTCCTGATATCCACTCTCGTTTATCACGTACTGTTCTTAATGGCCGAAAGTTCACCCTCAAGTACCAGCTCCCAAACGAAGAGCTCGATTCTCTCATATCAGTCTCATCCGATGAAGATATAGAAAACATGATCGAAGAATACGATCGTACAATGTCACCCTCATCGTTAAAGCCTTCTCGCCTCCGTTTGTTTCTCTTTCTCGCAAAGCCTGAAACCGCAGCTTCCATGGGTGCATTGTTAGATGACGCTAAGTCCGAGACATGGTTTGTTGATGCTTTAAACGGTGCCGAATTGCTTCATAGACGAGTCTCTGATTCAGCTGCGATTGATAATCTGTTGGAATTTGACGGAATGGTGAAAAACAATAGCTCTGGCACAGACTTGGATGGTAATAATAACAAGCCGGCAATGATCAAGAACGTGGATCAAGACATTCATTCGACTATGCCAGATTCTCCAATGGTTGAAACAGGTTCATCGTTTGATTCAAGCGTTTCTTCACCATCCATGGCGAATCTCCCTCCTATTAAGGTTAGAGTTCCTGAACAAAGTACCACCGCGGTCGATGAACAATTCTCCCAGATCAGTTTAGCTTCAACTGCACAACCTTCTGTAGCATTGTCTATTGGTGCGAACACAAACTCAACAGCTACAACTGGACCCACTCACAACAAAATCATCTCAGACGATGAAAGATCGGATAAAGGATTACATGTTAAACTTAGAAAACCCCCATTGCCTTTGCAGCCGGTACCTAGAAAACTTACCGATCCTTATAATCTGCCATCACCAGATTCTAAACAAGCTACAGCTTACAATTTACAATCCCCTGATTCAGTTGCAAGGTATATCATATATTATATCAGGGTCGGTCCTATGCAAAACTTTAAACTGGCACCTAAGAATAAATTCATAATGTCATTACATTTTTTCTTGGGTAAATTTTGCGTAATTTTCTCGATCTACTAATAGGTAATATATTGTCGGCCTATTTGTTTTTTGTACAGTGATAGCAGTATTGCTTCTGGTGCATCGTTCTCACGACACGTGTTATATCAAGAGCCATCTCCAATACCGAATCAAGAAAATAGAGTTTCGGCTAGTGCGACTGAGCATAAAACTAATATGATTAATCCAAGTTCCCAAATTCATATCCAGCAAGTTCATGATCAGCAACCTTTAGTTCACGCCGGAACACAATATATCCAGCATCCTGGCACTGGAAATCTTGTCCCAGTCTCATCCTTTTATCCTGTGTATGCAGCCCCACCACAACCGCCTCAGTTCCATCAACAGATTGATCAGCAATATCCGATGTATTATTTGCCAGTGACTCAAACTCAGCCTTATAATGTAGCCCTGCAATCGAATATTGCTGATGCTACTACCATGGCATCAAGCAGACAATCACCACCACCACCACCAAATCCATCTAATGTTCAATATCAGCAACAATACTATGGAATATCTCAAGTTCCATCACAATCACAGTCAACAGCTAACTATGGTTACAACTATACTCATCCTACACAGGAACAAATTAACTATGGTCAGCATCCACCTTCGCCACTTCCTTCACAGTATCAAACAATGACCTCTGCTTCGGTAGCTATGTTATCACATGCTTCACCGCAGCTCACTGCAGATAATGCTACACAGCAATCAGAACATCACAATCATTACCAATAAGCAAAACTGAGACAGGTGCTTCTCAATTTCGCAGGGTAACAACAGAACTTCCTTTATATCGTGTTTCTAACTATAAAGTATTGTCAGTGAATTTATCACAATAAAGAACGTATTACGTTTTAATTATACTCTCTGGTAATGTTATTCTGTTTTACAAATTAATTACAAATTACACTAGTCTCCGTAAATACAGTGAATCTAATATGGTTTAGAAATTGAGAATTTGCTTCAATTTTTAATCTTTAAGTCTGAAACGTGGCTATAACCCAATTGCTCATGAATTCGTGAAGTGCTTTGCTAATTAAAAATTAGCCACAGGACCTGTGGAGATTATTGGAGATCTATGCGTTACGCTTGAGTTTTAACTAAGCAATCACGCTTTTCCGATATTTGTTGACACGCCAGCTTATACCAAGATGTACATCTATATATTTAAAGTGACATTGATGCGCGCATGTTTAGTTGCTAAGTTTCTACTTCCTCCATTCCTAAATAAATGTTCATTTATTAAAAAAATTAATTCCAAAATAATTATTTATTAGTAATATCAAAAATATTATTTCTCAACTTTTTTTTGTTATTTATTAAGATATTAAGATTTATGTTTTTAATACATTTTTATAGAGTACTTTTTTATTTTTAACATTATTTTAAAAAAAAATTCAGAATATTTGAGAAAAAATAATTATAAAAAATACATAGGCGCTATTTCGAGAAGCGTCTTTAAATTAATTAATTTAATCCATAATTAGAAAGACGCTCCTCAAAGGAGCGCCTTTCGTTGACAAAAAATTCGGGTCGAGGAGCGTCTTTTCTAAGCGCAACCGGAGAAGTGTCTTACTTCAGGCGTTACCCAGAAACGCGTCTAAATAAAGGCGCTTACCAGTATAGCGTCTCATTTATGGAAACATTTTTTTTCTTTTGAAGTCAGATTTCAAGAAATATCTTTGGAGAAAAAAGGTTGTTTCATAAGGATTCAAACATAATACGATTCAATATAAAATAAACTATAATGTTTGAGTCATACAATACGATTTAAAATTACAAAAGTCATTCAAGCTTCATAAATATTACAATTTATAAATATCTATTTCATAATCTTTGCCTCGGTTGTCAACAGGACGATTCAGGCGGATTTGCATCTTCCTGCATACTATACTTTTCTGACATTTCATTATTATATATAAGTTCTTAAAACTCTCGCATGATTGACTTTGGCTGGTATGGCCCGTCATTTCCTTCATATACTCTATCCAACAGTTATTTGATGACAATTCAGAGAACGCGAGCTCACATCTCTTAATGGTACCATCAATCTATTAATATCACGTAACTAATATAAATGCAAAGTGTATTATTAACAATACATATAATAAAGCTATCATAATTGTATTGATACAACAATCGTATTATCATTTTTTGAAGTTGGGTACCCCGAGAACTATATCCTTGATCGACCATCGTGGACTCGCTCTTCAGTTTCGGGCTAACAATTAACTTCCATGTGATCCTATTGTACCTACCATAGTAATCTGGGCTAATATTGCGTGACGTGAATTGAAGATCGTATTCGTTTAAAGCATACTCAAAGGGATTATTCCACAGCAATATACTCTATTTGGCAAAATGGTCAACCCTCGTTTGTCGC
The DNA here is from genome assembly GCA_029959085.1 of Nemophila menziesii. Lineage (NCBI taxonomy): Eukaryota > Viridiplantae > Streptophyta > Magnoliopsida > Boraginales > Hydrophyllaceae > Nemophila > Nemophila menziesii. Next base: position 46,101,344 of record JARWIR010000003.1, on the reverse strand, counting down.
TCATCTCCTATTTCTCGTGTCACGTGTGCGTCATCATTTTCTGTAATACTTTAAGGTATATTCTAAACATTGTCAGATTGTCTCAAAACCCTAGTCGGACAGTACCACTTGATTTTTAAAATCTTATCGAACGTACAACACTCAAGTACATCTTCGTTCCTTCCATGCAAATTTGTCCTAGCTTGTCGATCATCATCGTATGGTGTCCAATTGATCAACCACAAGAATACTACATTCAAATATAATACTATTTTGTTGAAAGTGAATATTTAATCTATGTTACTTGTCTCAGTTTTAATTCATCCAACTCGTCCGGATAGAATGGAAGATAATTTATTGATATATTCCCCGTCCATCTATGAACCAAATCAATCTTTAGTATTAATAGCACAAGAATAGTCTAATAGAGATAATAGTGTTCTTGTACTCACTATGCACACAATGGAGTATTCAAAAAGATTTGAGGTTGACTTCTCATGAGTGGTTGCAAATGTAAATGCTCTCAGTATCAAATCTGTATCAAAGTAATTCTTTGCAAAAGTCAAAAATTTATTTACCATTTCGTGAAAATAAATAACAAGTCATATTATAATAGGTATTGTCCAAGGTTTCGACACAGTGACATAAAGCACTATACAAATGTGCCAATATTGTCGAGCCCCAACTATAAGTACGGGTTACGGCAAGATCTTCCACAAAATGAAGATATAAGGCAGGTACCTCATTCTTCTTTTCACTTGGGAGGAGATAACCACCAATGACAAATAGAATATATGCCCTCACATATTATCTAAAAGTCTCATCATTGGCATTTTTAGGCGCGGTATCCACAAAATCATTGTGCCGAAATAAATATTCTAAAGTTAAATTAAAACACTGTAGAAATTATCTTTAAGCCACTTCAATAGTAAAACGTTCTTATTTCCCTACGGTATTTTCCATCCACCCTCGGGTTTAGGACTCCATTCAAAAATTTGCCTACACTCCATACCGCTCTTTATTGTGGTGTCATGGCTTACAACAGGTTCACCATCAATGATAACCCTAGGATCATGACAACATCTTGTAATGTCATCGTCATCTCATCGATCGGTAAGTGACACGTCGTCTCCACGTTTCTACCAAAGCGGTGCACAAAACTTGGTTGGTAGTTACTAAGCGTGGTTTTGGAATACACCCAAAATTGGTCTTTTCAACAAATGGCAAGACACGCATATCGACCGCCCAATTATGGATTGTATAGGTATAAGCTCAAACTTGTCCAATTGACAAACAAATAATGGTTTAATTGTATAGGTATAAGCTCATCAGTTTTTCTTCCAAGAAAAAAACCCACAAGAAATCTAAGGTCTTTTGTCTCCAAGTCAGAATTTTGATTCTGAAAGCAAGGCTCAAGCTCGGTGTACAAAGCGTGGAGGCTTCAAGGTTTTGAAGTTGGGCAATTCGATTCTCATACAACGGATTAAGGTATGTAATCGAATTTTTCCTTTGTTTTAAATCCTTAAATCGCAACTAGATGGTTTTTTTATTGCAATTTTATTTCCGCCGAGTTATATATGAGAAGTTGCAATGTTCTTTCAGGAGGGAGTACTAATTCACATCACTATTTACTAAGACTATTTTTCTATCCCTAATATACCTCTAAAACTTTTATAGAATTATTTTAAAGCTTTTCTTTCCCTATTTCTACATTTAGTTTCTGAAAAAAATTCAAAATTCAAAAGAAATAATACTAAAACGGAAAAAAAAAACATTGTCAACAATTAATGGAGGAGCTCGTTATGTGGTTCAATGGGGGTTTTGTGGATCTTTAATGGAGAAACTTGCATTAAAGGATCTCGAGTTCGAGTTGAGCTCGATTTTAATAGGGGCTTCGTGGATATGCTATGAAGCTGAGTTCAAGGCTTCAATAGAGTTTCTTGGTCACTGATGTGCAGAATTCGTGAGTTCTATCCATGGTGAATTCACTGAATTGTAGCTTTGTTCGAATTCCATGTTTACATATCGTGAGTTTGTGAGTTCTAGCCATCATGAGTTGAGAGTTGCGGGCTATGGTGGGTTTCATGAGCAGATCAGGGTTTATGCCAGTAATGGTGGAAAGTTTGAGTAGATCTTCACTCTTCAATGGTCGAAATAGTGCAGATCCACGGTGAAGCTTTATGCATGTTCAATGGAAGCTTCGTGGTTCATGGCCATTTGGTTCTTGTTGATTGAAGCTAAGTTAAAAGAAAATTGAAATCAGATATGGGAACAGAATGATAACATCTTTGTTAAATTAATATATGCACATTGAGAACTAACGTAAAAATTGCAGCACATTGTTCATTATTAAAAAATTGAAGCACGTGTGCATGACCTAGGAAAAATCCATATCGCACATTTACTATAAAAATTCCGCACTGAAGACTAACATGAAAATTGCAGTACATTGTGCATTTGCACACTCAGTATTGTGAACAGTGTCTCCGACAATTAAAAATAATGCGTGTCAGAAATTGTTTAGTGTATAAAATACACCGTGTGCATCGTGAACAACGTCTCTAGTTCCGGAAAGCAGAGTCGGTGACTAACCAATGATGCCAATAGTCTTGTTCAGGTGGTAATATGTTGATATATAATTTGATGATAATACCTTTTTACAATAAATATGTTGGTCAAATGAGATTTTTACCCAAGAGATGACCATGTTTACGATGACAGTGGGTGACTCGATTTAAAGAAATAATTCGAATATTGATGATCGTTTATTCTATTTATAAAGATTATCGTATTACATTCATCTGGTAAAAATCATTTGAAGTTGAATGAGAAATTGAGTCATATAATTTGAAGAAATTAAAGGAAAAGGAAAAAAATTAAAATAAATAATAATACATGTTATTTATCTTAATTTTCTTTTGGTTATGAAGCAAAGCAAAACAAAGAAAAAAAAAGTACTGCTGGGCTTTGAATCTGGGCCTCCAAGCTAGTGGGCTTTTGGGCCAGACTTTCATACCATCTGGACCAACTTATGTTTTGGTCTTCTATACTAAACTAAAGGTGGTGTCTTTTAATATAACGTATCTTCAAATGAACCATCACAACTCTTTCCAAATCCACCTTTTCATCTTCTATAAATAGTTGGCCAACTCAAACATTTTCATTCATTCATTTTTCAAAGCATTAAAATTATAAGAGAGAGATAGAAAGAAGCAGCATTATTAAATTCGTCGAAATTCTTAAGAATTTGTGTTTCAGTTTCTTTTGAATAGTTTTGTCGTTGTATCCTGGAGGTTGAAGCCAACAAGCGTAAGACACCGGTACGTGGCCTAAATACCTTAAAGGCATCGGATCCAATCCGAGCCTCGACAAGTAAAGTTATTTATTTATATATACTTTTATTTTATTTCTGCATTAGTTTCTATATTGTTTTTTTACTGGTTTATACAAATAAAACACAACAATTTAAGGTATTTATGTTTCACGTTGTATAAACCAGGAAACGTTTTCTTTTCGTTTTATAAACTTTGGGTCTGTGTATACAGAACAGAATTGTTACATTCTATTTCCTTTCTCTTATTGTGATTTCTAGGCTTGTGTATACATACTAGAAAATTACTCACTTACTAACGTCAGATTTCTGCTCATTTAGAATATGGAGAAAAATACTGGAGAAAGTGAAAAGTAACCTGAGACGGGTAATAACTCAAGAACAGAAGTTTGTGTACCCGCACCAACACCCATTGGACCAGCCGATAGGCCAGAAAAGTTCAATGGTTCTGACTTTAAGAGGTGGCAGCAAAAGATGTTGTTCTACCTGACCACTCTAAGCTTGGCAAAAATTCTAAAGGAAGATCCACCAGAATTGGGATCCAATCCAAATAGTGAGACATATAATGCAGTAGATGCTTGGCAACATGCTGATTTCCTATGTAAGAATTACATTCTAAACTGTTTGGATAATTCCTTATACAATGTGTATAGCACCATGCCAACTGCCAAGCAATTATGGGAGTCTCTTGAGAAGAAATACAAGACTAAAGATGTTGGCACAAAGAAATTTGTGATCGGTAAGTTCCTTGATTTCAAAATGGTGGATTCAAGATAATTAATGTCTCAAGTACAACGGTACCAGTTGATCCTTCATGATTTGAGTGCTAAAGGTACGAATCTGGTAGAGCCTTTCCAAGTTGGTGCTCTTGTGGAAAAGCTACCCCCGTTGTATAAAGATTTCAAGAACTACCTCAAGCATAAACGCAAACAGATAAGTCTTGAAGATCTAATTGTAAGGTTAAGAATCGAGGAAGACAATCAAATGGCTAAAAAGGCAACTAACCCTCGATCATATGAAGCCAAGGCAAATGTTGTGGAACAAGGGAGGACCAACCAAAACAACAAGCGCAAGAGTCAAGGGCAGTCAAATAATGAAAACAATAAAAAGGTGAAATTCAACGGGGATTGTCACAACTATGGAAAGCATGGACATCGTGCAAAAGACTGTCGAAACAAAAAGACACAAGGAAACCAAAAGAAAGTTAAGGGTGGTCAGTCATATGTGACTGAGATATCTTAGGGTATTGGCGATTTGGATCTGGCGGCAACAGTCTCAGAAGTCAACCTCTTCAGCAACCCACGAACGTGGTTGATAGACACTGGAGCAACCCGACATGTGTGCTCAGACAAATCTGTGTTCCAAACCTACAAAAAAGCTACAAATAAGAAATCATATATATGGGAAATTCCGCCACCTCAAAGGTTCAAAGTACTGGAAAGATTGTACTAAAGATGACCTCCGGGAAAGAGTTGACCTTGAACAATGTCCTCCATGTTCCAGACATTAGCAAGAACTTAGTTTCTGGTTCCTTACTTAGCAAGGATGGGTTTAAACTTGTATTTGTAGCTGATAAGTTTGTATTAACTAAGAACGAAATGTATGTAGGAAAAGGGTACCTATGTGACGGTCTATTTAAGATGAATGTAATGACCGTAGTACCTACAAAAATTGTAACCGATAAAGAAATGAATGAAAATTCTGATTGTGTTTATATGCTTGACTCACCTAATTTATGGCATGATAGATTAGGACATGTTAATTTCGGTTCAATAAATAAGTTAGTAAACGTTGGGTTATTACCTAATGTGAATTTCAATTCTCAAAAGAAATGTGAAGTATGCGTTGAGTCAAAATTAACAAAAACCTCATTTAAGTCTATAGAAAGGACTTTGACACCTTTAGAGTTAATTCACAGTGACATATGTGACTTGAAATTTGTGCAAACTAGAAGTGGTAAAAAGTATTTCATAACTTTCATTGACGATTGCACAAGGTATTTCAAACCTACTTGCTTCGAACCACAACCGCAAGTGTACGGTTGTCCCAAGTAGTATAACTGATAAATCAGATTCGTTCCAAGGACGGAATGGTTGATCACAATGTCTAGCAAATAGTGATTGATGCACTTATGAATGTAAAAGATAATAAAATATTTGTTTGATTTTGTTTATTAAAGCTAATGAATGAAAGACAAATTATAAATGCAAGTAAAAGCTAAGACGCAAGTAAAATAAGTAAAAACGCAATATGAGATGTAGTACTTGAGAACGCAAGGATCCTCCTAATCTTACTTCCTAACTTATGTTGTTTAAGGGCTAAATTGGTCAATTACAATGGTCGGAATTCTAAATTCCTTATACCCCCGTCAGGGTGGACTATAAGGCGATCCTAGAGTGTCACTAGTCCCGTCAGGGTAAATATGATCCACTTTCGGATGTTTAAGTTTTATTACCACATTGGCCCTAAAATTAGCTAAGTTCGTCAGAATCAATAGCTTCGATTTTAGTTTCAATAAATATTTCCGTACCTAAACCCTCCGTCAGGATGATCCAATCGCCACTAATTGGAATAGCCTAGATACTAACACCTGTTCTTAGTTAGCTACTCCAAAAACAGTAAAACAATCTCAATTTATTGAAAAGAGTAAAAGCCCTAATTTAGTTTAATTCAATAAAAACCCAAATTCAACATTCGTTAATTAATAAGATTGGGATTCACCCTTTAATTGTTCTCAAGCACTAATGAAAGCTTAGCTCATATTAAAAAGAAATACTAAATTAAAAATAAAGGAATTCATATTTGATTACAAAATTAAAGATAAGAAAAACCTAATTTCCGGAATAGGAATGACTACGAACGGAGATATAGACCCTCTCCAGCTCTTGTAGCTTCTTCTTTCTTCCTTCTGTTGCTTCTCTCTGGTGTTTAATCTTGTAGAATGTGAATTGTATTGACACTCTCTTCTAAGGATTTGTAAATTGAAGAAAATATGAGAGGTGAGAAATACTGAGGTCAAAATCTCCTTTTATAAGGTTAAAAACGGATTAGGGCTTGGACCTAATAATAAAACACTAATTAAATGTCCAAGCCCAATTTCTAAGCCCAAAATCCCGTAACTGCTGATACACCTTCACTAAAACGGCTTTTCCCGATGCGTTACAACTCCGATTGACCTCATTCCAGTTGCTAAAGTTCCGTAACTCGATAAGGAATGATTTCTCTTCAAAGGTCAACAGCTAAATCATCGCTTAAGCACCTCGAAATCAGCAATCTATGGCCTGGAAAATAGATTTTCAGCTCTAAAAATAATATCTTCGGGATTTATTTTTAAGTCTTGACTCCATATCATGATCTTTGACTTTCTCCTCGGATTCCTCTTCTAGCTAACATCTAAAACTTGTAAAATATTCACTAAAAATACCAATATTACGCGCAAAAGCTTAATAAATAAAAAATGCTAGAAATAAAAGAGGAAAATCATATTATTGCATATTTAGTCCAAAAGTCTATCAAATTAATTAAATAAACACCAAAAATGATGTCTCCTAAGGGTCGAAAATACGAACAATTAAGGAGACATCAAGACCCCCAACTCAAACCTTTGTCGTCCCGACAAAGCAAAACAAAACAAAACAAGGGGTAGAAGTACACGCAAGAACAAATAGAAGCTTAGCAAATAAACCCTAAAGCAATTCTCAAAATAAATCTCATATAGCAAACTCTAGAAACTAATATACACATACACTAATCATGCAACATCAAACATAAATAATCTCAATCATAAAATTAAAGTCGCAATGCTTGAAGATTACACTTGTACTCATCTCTGTATGATGGCTATAGGGTGGTCATTAATCCTACCTCGCTTTGAACGCTCCACTTAGTGTATTCCCTATCAACAGAATTATAAATTCACTATGCACTTAGGAATCACGAGGTCTTTACGGTTATAATATTGGCTTAAGGACGGGTGTGGATGTATATTTGGTAAATTTGAAGTGAGCTTTTGGCTCTCTCCTCACTTACCATCAACAATGTCCTCGAGCTTGAGTTAACGCTCAAAAGATGTTCTCACTCACCCATATACGCAACAATTTAGCGTCCCATGTCTACCCACTATAAACAAGATGATTTTCAGAAAAAATTCCACTTTGCCGGATGTTTTATTCATATGTATTTTTCTTTTTATTTTCTTTTCTCTTTTTCTCTTTTTTTTTGTACAGAAGCAAACCGGGTTCCCGGTTTTGACGAATCCGGGTTCCCGGTTCCTACTGTATGATTTTTCAAATTTTTTCATTTTTTCTTTCTTTCATTTTTCTTCATTCCCGGCAAAGGGTTACAATTATAAATCATCTGCAATTGTGCTACAATACAAAGCACATCAATCCCAACCCATTAAATTCCCCATATGTGGTCCCACCACCCCAAACTCAAGCTCGAGACATGTCTCAGGATTGTGATTCAAGTGCGGGTCATATGGTCATGCCTAATAATCTAAGGGATAATGGCTTATATCATGGCTACAAAGAAAAGGCTAAGGCTCAAAGTGGGCTAAGACGGATAATCATTAATACAAGGGATAGAAGGCTAAAAAGGCACAAATGGCTAACAAAGAACTGCCCCTATCATTTTCCTAAGTACATAGCTTGTCTCTAGTTCATATCTAGGTGGGTTCTCTACTAATTAGGATTTCACGTTCTACACACCAAACATATTCCTTGAGTACAAGCTTACTTCATATGCATTGTTCATTAATTTTTCCTATCAATTACCTATGTTCGCATGCAATTGTAAGTGCGTTTTATATCAATCCCTAAAGTCCACTATTTACTATCATAGATTCATCAAAAGTATGCTTAAAGGGATATTTAAAAATTTCTACAGTCAAACGCAACTCCGAAAATCATTTTATTGAAAGCAAATAAAACATATAACACATAAAAACTGGGATGAGGCAACGAACCCCACCCCAAACTCAAAAATGAGTCGTGTCCCCACGACTCGAAAAGACTCAAAGCAATAAAATAATATACACTAAATGAGAAGGGATAGAAAACGTATCTGAACCAGCGCGAGGCTGGTTGTCGGTGTTGCGTCCATGAACTTTATCTTGCGTCTAGACATCGTAAGTTGTGCTTTGAACAAGTAAAGTTCAACTTGTTTGTAACGTTTCCCAAAATAGCGCACCTCGTATCCTGATTCTCTTCCAACACCTTGATTTTCGATTCCAACCCATCATCGGATCATTTGCCTCCTCACTTTCAGGTTCCTCAATCACTTCCCTCTTCTTAGGATTAGCCTTAATTTGAATCTCTTCAGTCTTGCGAAATAGGAATCTCAATAGCTTGTTCTTGAATAGCACCAAAAGTGTTTCTGTTTCTTGGAGAATTCCTTCGATAAGCACACATGAAAACGGTTTTGATAGGCATCTCTTTCCACCCCAAACTCAAAACTTCAAATAGTGAGAAGCTAAGGCTTAGAACTTTGATGTTTTGAGGCTTAAGACTTGAAGATTATGGTGGAATATGAGATGGGTAAAGGCTAATTGATGTGTGGGAAGAGGGAATTGGATTTTATTTGAAGCTTGGATGAAGAACAAGTGGAGAAAAGTTGGAATTTCATGGTGATTTGGATAGGAGATGAATTGATTGTATGTTATTGTGGTGGAAGAGGGTAGGATTTGATGATTATGTGGTTGTAGATGATAATTTCGGAAGATTCTAGGTTTTGAGAGTGTTTTTAGAGGCTGGGTTGAAGAAAGAGGTAAAAATCTAGGGCTAAAAAGCTTCAAACGGCCCTGTCACAGATGAAACCGGGTACCCGCATTTGAAAATGCGGGGCCCCAGTTTCGCGTCGCTGTGTCGACGCGAAAAATAATTTTTTTTTTTTTTTTTTTTATACCTCAAAACGCAGCCAAAACGCGGGACCCAAAACGCGGGGTCAGAGATTTGCCCTTCGAAACCGGGTGCCCGCATTTGCAAATGCGGGTACCCGCATTCTCGTCGATGGCGCGAGCCAAGACGCACCAAAACGCGACCTCCCAAAACGCGGGGTCAGAAAATTTCACAAGTTACAGCTCCGAAACCGGGTGCCCGCATTTGCAAATGCGGGTACCCGGTTTTGCGTCGATGGCGCGAATCAAAACGCAGCAAAACGCAGCAAAACGCGGGACCCAAGACGCAGGGTCAGAATGTTGGAATTTTTAGCTTTCGAAACCGGGTACCCGCATTTTTAAATGCGGGGACCCGGTTTGGCCCCTGGAACACCACAAATTTTTCTCCTATTTTCGCCTTTTCGACCCCAAACTCATGACCTTTTTATCCCTGAAATCATCAAAAACAACTATCCTTCCTCATTTCTTAATAATAAACACTAAATTAACGAAAATCAAACTAATTTAAACTAAGAATTTAAAAGACATGAAAGCAATTTAAAACATGGGTTGTCTCCCAAGAAGCACTTTTGTTTATTACGTCTTTAAGTTCGACGCGTTACCTTCCATGAAGATGGTATTGAGGCCCTTGCGGTGTTCCTCCGCTTAAACTCGCCTCTTCCTTGATGTAAAAGCTTAAGAACCTCCCCCCTTTGAATATTATTCAATCGATCTCTAAAAGGAGGTGGGTAAGTACTTCGTTTCGCCTTCTTACTTTCATGACGAAACTCATTTTCCACCACATTGGAGTAGATAACCGTTCTCAACGGTATAAGCTTATTTTTATTCCTTGTTTCAATCTCAGATTCATCTTTAAAATGTGGTGGGTAGGTGCTTCTCCTTGCCTTTTTGCTCTCGCGGTGTGGCACCTTGCTTGTATAACACATATTAATCATTTGTGGTAGTCGAGGTGATTCTGATTTTTCATCTTTAATAATGATTCGTGGTAGAGATGGTGATTGGTGAACTTTTTGTGGCGGATATTCAATTTCTATTTTATCTTTAACCTTTAATTCTTCAATTGATTCTCCAACCATTTCATATTCATCTTCGCTTTCAACCCAATCTTCCACTATTACCTCATAATATTCTTTCTGTGAAATCTCTCTAATCTCGATCACCTCTTCCTGTTTGCGCTCTATATCTTGATCATGTGTATACACCATAGGAATAGCAATCTCTGTGTTAACTTCTAGGATTTGCGTTGCTATTCCTTCTTCCACTATGCTAACAAGATTCTCATCTTCTTTCAACACCTCCTCCTCAACAACTTCTTCCAATTGATCTGTTCCATCCCTCGAGGGAGTGGGACCTTCATAAGACTTACTACCACTTTCAGCTAAGTTAAGAGAGTTGTTTCGGGCATCCATTTCATCTAAGCTCTGTTGTATGAGTGCATGGGTGGCTTTGAATTCCTCGTCTCTTTTCTTACGTTCTGGCTCTCCTGCCTTGAATTCCTCGAGTAGGCGATTGGCTTTCTCTAGTAGTATATCTTGTTGATCTTGAGGTGGATAATGTTGAATGTTTTCAACCCAATGGTGGTTCCATACTTGTTCTTGTTGATAGTGATATGGCGTTTGTTGTTGATTATTCCCGATCCATTGATTGTTCCATCCTTGCTCTTGCGGGTATTGATAAGGTTGTTGGTAGAAGTTACTACCCCATTGTTGTTGTCCCGAAGAGTCTTCCCAATAGTCATATGGATCGGGATCTGGGTAATGTCCTCTATACATCTTTAATTAAATTTCTTGATCATTACCTGAATAAAGCACCTGTAAAAACAAAACAAAACAAAGACAAGCGTAAAACTGAAAAATAAAAATAAATGCAACTATCACTAAAGGATAAACACCGTGGTCACACGCTACCGTCCCCGGCAGCGGCGCCAAAAACTTGGTGGTCCTTTGTGTGTTCTAAAAATAAATGCAAATGCTAATCGAACCACAACCGCAAGTGTACGGTTGTCCCAAGTAGTATAACTGATAAATCAGATTCGTTCCAAGGACGGAATGGTTGATCACAATGTCTAGCAAATAGTGATTGATGCACTTATGAATGTAAAAGATAATAAAATATTTGTTTGATTTTGTTTATTAAAGCTAATGAATGAAAGACAAATTATAAATGCAAGTAAAAGCTAAGACGCAAGTAAAATAAGTAAAAACGCAATATGAGATGTAGTACTTGAGAACGCAAGGATCCTCCTAATCTTACTTCCTAACTTATGTTGTTTAAGGGCTAAATTGGTCAATTACAATGGTCGGGATTCTAAATTCCTTATACCCCCGTCAGGGTGGACTATAAGGCGATCCTAGAGTGTCACTAGTCCCGTCAGGGTAAATATGATCCACTTTCGGATGTTTAAGTTTTATTACCACATTGGCCCTAAAATTAGCTAAGTTCGTCAGAATCAATAGCTTCGATTTTAGTTTCAATAAATATTTCCGTACCTAAACCCTCCGTCAGGATGATCCAATCGCCACTAATTGGAATAGCCTAGATACTAACACCTGTTCTTAGTTAGCTACTCCAAAAACAGTAAAATAATCTCAATTTATTGAAAAGAGTAAAAGCCCTAATTTAGTTTAATTCAATAAAAACCCAAATTCAACATTCGTTAATTAATAAGATTGGGATTCACCCTTTAATTGTTCTCAAGCACTAATGAAAGCTTAGCTCATATTAAAAAGAAATACTAAATTAAAAATAAAGGAATTCATATTTGATTACAAAATTAAAGATAAGAAAAACCTAATTTCCGGAATAGGAATGACTACGAACGGAGATATAGACCCTCTCCAGCTCTTGTAGCTTCTTCTTTCTTCCTTCTGTTGCTTCTCTCTGGTGTTTAATCTTGTAGAATGTGAATTGTATTGACACTCTCTTCTAAGGATTTGTAAATTGAAGAAAATATGAGAGGTGAGAAATACTGAGGTCAAAATCTCCTTTTATAAGGTTAAAAACGGATTAGGGCTTGGACCTAATAATAAAACACTAATTAAATGTCCAAGCCCAATTTCTAAGCCCAAAATCCCGTAACTGCTGATACACTTTCACTAAAACGGCTTTTCCCGATGCGTTACAACTCCGATTGACCTCATTCCAGTTGCTAAAGTTCCGTAACTCGATAAGGAATGATTTCTCTTCAAAGGTCAACAGCTAAATCATCGCTTAAGCACCTCGAAATCAGCAATCTATGGCCTGGAAAATAGATTTTCAGCTCTAAAAATAATATCTTCGGGATTTATTTTTAAGTCTTGACTCCATATCATGATCTTTGACTTTCTCCTCGGATTCCTCTTCTAGCTAACATCTAAAACTTGTAAAATATTCACTAAAAATACCAATATTACGCGCAAAAGCTTAATAAATAAAAAATGCTAGAAATAAAAGAGGAAAATCATATTATTGCATATTTAGTCCAAAAGTCTATCAAATTAATTAAATAAACACCAAAAATGATGTCTCCTAAGGGTCGAAAATACGAACAATTAAGGAGACATCACTATGTGACGGTCTATTTAAGATGAATGTAATGACCGTAGTACCTACAAAAATTGTAACCGATAAAGAAATGAATGAAAATTCTGATTGTGTTTATATGCTTGACTCACCTAATTTATGGCATGATAGATTAGGACATGTTAATTTCGGTTCAATAAATAAGTTAGTAAACGTTGGGTTATTACCTAATGTGAATTTCAATTCTCAAAAGAAATGTGAAGTATGCGTTGAGTCAAAATTAACAAAAACCTCATTTAAGTCTATAGAAAGGACTTTGACACCTTTAGAGTTAATTCACAGTGACATATGTGACTTGAAATTTGTGCAAACTAGAAGTGGTAAAAAGTATTTCATAACTTTCATTGACGATTGCACAAGGTATTTCAAACCTACTTGCTTCGAAGTAAGGATGAGGCCTTAGAAGCATTTATGCAATACAAAACTGAAGTTGAGAATCAACTAAATAAAAAGATTAAGAATCTTAGAACAAATAGGGGAGGAGAATATGTGTCTCCTTTTGAAGAGTTTTGCGCTAAACATGGAATCATCCATCAAACCACGGCCCCCTACTCGCCTCAACAAAACGGGATTGTTGAACGTAAGAACCGCACGTTGAAAGAAATGATGAATTCCTTGTTGATTAACTTAGGGTTACCACAAAACTTGTGGGGAGAGGTTTTACTCACTGCAAATCACATCCTCAACAAGGTACCACACAAGAAGGTAGGTAAAACTCCTTACGAATTATGGAAAGGAAAACCACCTTCCTTCAAATACTTAAAAGTGTGGGGATGCTTGGCAAAGGTAGCAATTCCTGCTCCTAAAATGGTCAAAATAGGTTCAAAGACCATCGATTGCGTCTTTATTGGATATGCTCACAATAGTGCTGCATATAGATTCCTTGTACACAAATCTTGTCATGTTGACATTAACGTCAATACGGTGATTGAATCAAGAAATGCACATTTCTTTGAAACAACCTTTCCGTACAAGACCACACCAGAATCTAGTTCCTTAAAAAGAACACGTGATGCAATTGAAGAAAAGTAAGATCAAGAATCATTGTCAAATGAAGGAGAACCAAGAAGAAGTAAGCGGATTAGAACCTCTACGTCTTTTGGTCCTAACTTTCTATCTTACATGCTAGATGACGAACCGCGAACATTCAAGGAGGCTATGTCAAACCCTGACGCCCCATATTGGAAAGAAGCGGTAAATAGCGAGATAGATTCCATTATGCAAAACCATACATGGGAACTAGTGGATCTCCCTCCTGGGAATAAACCACTTGGATGCAAATGGATATTCAAGAAGAAACTAAAGACTGATGGGTCTATTGAAAAATACAAGGCTCCCCTTGTTGTAAAAGGTTATAGTCAAAAAGAAGAACTTGATTATTTTGATACTTATTCTCCAGTCACGAGAATATCATCCATTCGAATGTTAATCGCTATAGCTTCAATATACAAGCTCGAAATACATCAAATGGATGTAAAAACAGCCTTCCTAAATGGAGAACTAAATGAAGAGATATATATTGAACAACCTGAGGGTTACGTAGTTCCAGGTAAGGAGAAGCAAGTGTGTAAGCTTGTTAAATCTTTATATGGTTTCAAACAGGCACCGAAGCAATGGCATGACAAATTTGATAGATTCATGATTTCGAATGATTTCAAGATCAATGAATGTGACAAATGCGTTTATGTAAAACAAAATGAGACTGGATATGTCATTGTCTATTTATATGTGGATGATATGTTAATCATTGGAAGTAACAATGATATGATTAAATTCACCAAAAGGATGCTTTCAAGTAAGTTTGACATGAAAGATCTAGGCCTTGCGGATGTTATTTTGGGTATCAAGATTCTCCGAACATCTGAAGGTATTATACTATCTCAGTCACACTATATTGAGAAAGTATTAAACAAATTTAGTAATAGCGACACAAATATCGCAAAGACACTTGTTGATGTAAATTTACATCTTGCTAAGAACACTGGTGATATGATCAACTAGATGGAGTACTCTCAGATTATTGGGAGTCTCATGTACTTAACGAACTGCACTAGGCCAGATATAGCACATGCAGTAAGCAAGCTAAGTAGGTTTACAAATAATCCGAGGAAGAACCACTGGATTGCTATTGTAAGAGTTCTAAGGTATCTTAGATACACTATGAATGAAGGGTTGTTCTACACAGGATATCCAGCTGTACTAGAAGGATACAGTGATGCAAACTGGATATCAGACTCCACCGACTCAAAATCCACAAGTGGATTTGTCTACATGTTAGCAGGAGCAGCTGTGTCTTGGAAATCCACTAAGCAAACGTGCATAACCAGATCAACTATGGAATCTGAGTTTATAGTTTTAGATAAAGCTGCTGAAGAAGCCGAGTGGCTTCGGAATTTCCTAGAGGATATTCCTAATTGGCCAAAGCCTGTGTCAGCTATCTGCATACATTGCGATAGTCAAAGTGCCATTGGTAGGGCACTAAACGAAATGTATAACGGTAAGTCTAGATACATACGTCGTAGACACAATACCGTTAGACAATTGATCTCAAACGGAATTATCACAATTGATTATGTTCGATCAAAGGATAATATAGCGGATCCACTGACCAAAGGTCTACAAAGAGAGCAAGTGCGAGTGTTGTCAAGGAAAATGGGTCTTAAGCCTACCAAAGCTGAGTTGCCATGATGGGAACCCTACCTAGCATAGTGGAGATCCCACAATTTAGGTTCAAAGGGAAAACTGAATCATGAAACTGCAATTTGGTGCGATGCACTGTGGGGAAACCTCCCTAAACCATTCTTAGGACAAAAATTAAATAGTGCTACATTTAAAATTGAAGGATAAGTTAAACTTTTAATGGTTCTTGTATCTTCTATAACATAAGATAGAGTAATGCAGAATACTCTCGACAAGAGACCACCTATATGAATAACATGGGTAGGGCCGCCCTACGAGAATTTGTAATGGCGAAATTCTCTGACGGTTATTCATGAAATACCAGGAGTTGTCCAGGGCCGTAAATGGACACAACCGTGAGAACCAAATAATGTTTCAAAGTATACTATGTAATTTCTATTGTCTTGGTTTACACAAAAGCTGAATAGTTCAAGACATCACGTTCACTAGTTAGCAAGTAAATCCGATAGCTCTTACTACAGAAGGTTCAAGGCCAAAAGCTACCTTTCTCGATGTAGTATTCTTCTACGCTTCTCTCTCGCTCTCTCTCGTGTTTAGCATTCTTTTGCATAATTTTTTTTAAGGCGGTTAGTCAATTTCCATTCATGTGGGGATTGTTGGTCAAATGAGATTTTTACCCAAGGGATGACCATGTTTACGATGACAGTGGGTGACTCAATTTAAAGAAATTATTCGAATATTGATGATCGTTTATTCTATTTATAAAGATTAACGTAATACATTCATCTGG
Source organism: Nemophila menziesii (assembly GCA_029959085.1). Classification (NCBI taxonomy): domain Eukaryota; kingdom Viridiplantae; phylum Streptophyta; class Magnoliopsida; order Boraginales; family Hydrophyllaceae; genus Nemophila; species Nemophila menziesii. Next base: position 46,085,147 of record JARWIR010000003.1, on the reverse strand, counting down.
TAAAAATCATTTGAAGTTGAATGAGAAATTGAGTCATAGAATTTGAAGAAATCAAAAGAAAAGGAAAAAAATTAAAATAAATAATAATACATGTTATTTATCTTAATTTTCTTTTGGTTATGAAGCAAAGCAAAACAAAGAAAAAAAAAGTACTGCTGGGCTTTGAATCTGGGCCCCCAAGCTAGTGGGCTTTTGGGCCATACTTTTATACCATCTGGACCAGCTTATGTTTTGGTCTTCTATACTAAACTAAACGTTGTGTCTTTTAATATAACGTATCTTCAAATGAACCATCACAACTCTTTTCCCAAATCCACATTTTCATCTTCTATAAATAGTTGGCCAACTCAAACATTTTCATTCATTCATTTTTCAAAGCATTAAAATTATAAGAGAGAAATAGAAAGAAGCAGCATTATTAAGTTCGTCGAAATTCTTAAGAATTCGTGTGTCAGTTTCTTTTGAATAGTTTTGTCGTTGTATCTTGGAGGTTGAAGCCAACAAACGTAAGACACCAGTACGTGGCCTAAATACCTTAAAGACATCGGATCCAATCCGAGCCTCGACAAGTAAAGTTATTTATTTATATATACTTTTATTTTATTTCTGCATTAGTTTCTATATTGTTTTACTGGTTTATACAAATAAAACACAACAAAATATAAAGTATAATCATATATATAATTTTAACACATTTTACAAATATAGTGATTAGAAAAATGATATGTAATTCATAAATACCATAAAATTTTACAATATATTTTAGTTTTATATAAATTTTTAGTAAGTTTTAAGTTTGTAAACAAAATTAACTCTAATTACAACTAAAAATAAGATGACATGTAAGAACGGACTTACGACTATTCTTAATACTTTATAAGTGTCAAACTCCAAATATTAACTTAAATATCATGAGAATAGTCTTCACCTCATATAAATCAAGTTATATTTACAATTTTTATTTTTATTTTACTTTATTTTTATTTTTATTTTATCAATTTAGTATAAATTATTTCTTCGAACATAAAGATCAAAATTTAAATATTCGTGCATGGCCTTCAACTCTATCCTAACCAATTTTTAGTAAATTACAATTTGTTAAACAAATTAATTAAATAGAGTGTTAGTTGTCTTATAAAAAAATTCATTAAGTGAAAAAGTTCAAATATTAAATTAAATATAATAAAATTAGTACTCGTTTCAGATAAACCTAATTTTGTTTTACACTTGTAGAACGACGAGATCTAACTCCATGATTTCTTTTAATTTTCTTTTGTAAGTTTAAAAATAGAGTAATGCTGGGTATCACCCAAAAAGGCATAATCTAAACATCACCCATAATGTGGCGGTTAAGTGGTCCAATCATGCAGGAGATAGAAAAAAGTAAATCTGGAAAGAGAAAATCTATGATTGGACCACCTAACCACCACATCATGGGTGATGTTTAGGTGATACCTTTTTGGGTGATACCCAGCATTACTCTTAAAAATACTATTTGAAAAGTACTCTTTCATCCATAAATGTTTGTTATAATTTTTAAAAATAGATATCCATAAAAGATTGTCCATTTAAGATAACAACTAACTTTTTTATTAATTTTATCTCTATTAAATGTTCAAAAATTTATATCATTGTATTTACTTAGTTGGTTGGTGGTAGTTTAGTAAAAATAAAAGAAATTAATTGTTTTTTTAATTTGTGTGAAAAAGAAAGTATAACAAAATTTTATGGACGGAGAGAGTAGTGACTTGGTATTTTGATCTTGTTACTTGAGCCATTTACGCTTAGCTTTGAACTGTCCAATACTATTCTTCTTCAAAGGCTTACAACTTGTTGGTATCAGAAGGGTGTCCAAAGACACGAGAATGATGGGTCATCAGGCTTGTTTAAAAGCAGTTCAAGCTTACTTTTTACTTTTGAGATTCTCGATTACTCATTTCTTCCTTTTTGACTAAGAAAAAAGAAAAACTTCCATCTATAGGAGAATTTGCTCTACTTAAGTAAGGATCGCCTACACATATTATGCCTCCATCTAAACTTATGTGAAAGGTACTAAAAGGGGTAGAATGTGGGGGTTGTTAGTGATTCTTCGGTCAGTGGACTCCTTACTCTGAGCCACCAACCTGGCTTCAAAAGGAATTGGTGTCTGCCTCTAACTTTGTCAATTTTGAGTGTAATAAGATAGGGGCATGGTCATAACCGATGAGTATGAGAGTGTCCACCCAATTATCATGAAAACATTCAGTGAAGTTGTATTGCCTAAAGCTCTATCTAGATGATGCAGGATATAATTAGGACCCTCTCTTTTATTTGACCAGGTGAACTGATTACCTTTAGAAGGCATTTCAATCAAATTGTTGGAGTCAGATCCGAGAGGTCTATTCATATCTGAGGACTTTGAGTTACCACCAAATGTTACAGCATGATCCTTGTATCATTGAAGTCTCTGATGAGGCAGCGAGGGTCAACTGGCCTTACGTTTGTTCAATGAAATCCCATAAGGATTGCTTACCACCCGATAGGGGTTGGGTAACTTTTGTATTACTGTACTACTTCTTTATTTTATCTATATATTATGATTTGGAACAAAAAAAAAAAAAGTTTAAGAAAACGTGAAAGTGTATTTAGAAAGGGCTTTAACCAATAAGTGTGGAGTATATGTTATTTAGAGAGCACATGGCTAATCCACCAGAAGATCCCCTTATCGGTTTGACATATACTAAAAGCTTGTACTTATGGGATTTAATTACACGAAGTTTGGGGTTCTTTCATTTTAGTTTTCAAGAATAAAATCTAGATTTTTTGTGAAGAGCTCAGGTACATAAATGAAATCTAATATCTGTAGAGTCACCTCGGAATGTCACTGGGTCAAGCCTGTTCCAAGATTAGATTTTCTTAACAGATGGTTGACTCAGCACTCACTCACCTAAACCCAAATGTGATTGTTTGTCTTCAATGGTGAAAGTCAACCAAATATTTTGTTGTAAACCCAAAGCTAAACCTAACTAAGATTGATTGTCTTACATGGTGAAAATGTCAACAAAAAAATTGGTGTAGTTCCAAAATTCTGGGAAAAAATCACATAAATTGATATAAGTATAACAATTAATTGATTTACCATGAGAATATATATGGGGAGGCATGTATATCTCCATGGGATTAGTCGGGTGCGCGCAAGCTAGCCCGGAACCCATGTAACCAAAAAAAAAAAAAAAACAATTAATTGATTGTTGGGTGGTACAACTGTTTGGGATATTATTTAATTATAGATGGGTGGTGTAAGAAAGGTCTCGTGCTAAAATATAAAACTAACAGCAAAGGGCTGCAAGCCCTTACAACAATCATAGAATTAAGAATGCATATTCGGCATTACATGTGAAACATTTTTCGAAATTACAGACAAGAAAAAATAATCTAAAGCTAAATCATAAAGCTTGTAATGATTTCAATTTGAAATCCAACATCTCACAACTTTGAACATCCCACCATTAAAAAATCATATTTCTAGTATTGACAGAACAAAGCTATACAGTGCAGATAAAGAATCAATTTGTTACACAACAGACAAACAACTGGGCATATCCTCTGGTCTAGTTCTGCGATATAGCTGAAGTTTTACATATTGGGCAGCAATTTTTTTGGACAAGCCATTGTTTTATGCATTGTATGTGATACAAGTGTCCACATTGAAGCTTCCCCATCTCATCCTCCCCTTCGTATTCCTCCTGAATTTTACCCAAATAATAAATGGAAACTCATTAAAAAATATAAATATAAGGGTAATTATCCTATCTGGTCCTTTATATTTGACTCTTATGACAATTTAGTCCCTTATCTTATGATTTTGTGACAATGATAGTCCTTTTTTGTATTTCCACTTCACTATATGCCTCAAATTCCCGTGTCATATTATTCATACCTTTAAAAGTGTCATTTTATTATTGTCATATATTCTGCCAAAAGATGACAATGCTTTTGCAAGTTGATTAAAATGGTCTCAAAATCGAAAGATAAGGCAATATCAAAAGATAAGGGGATAAAATGTTGCTTTTGCAAATTAAAGGACTAAAACTATCAATATAAACAAAGGTAAGGGACCAAACGTCAAAATGTGAGGAACTAACCTGACATATGCTGCATTTTCTTTCCATCTCCGAGATAATATGTGATGACAAGTTTTCCATAATAGAGACCTTTGTTTTCCTGAGGCAGTGTCCTATCTCTTCTTCTCTTAACCCTGTGTTCACATACCCAATTCTTTCACCAAGTTCCAGTAATTCCTGTTCACACAATCCAAAATATAATTCAATGGAATGCTTCTATAACTAGTTACAACAAGGACGAGCGAACCTCATATGACATGTTATCAACATCAAGTCTCAGTTCCCTGAATCTATCCCGACCATCGGATCTTCCTCCCATCAATAAACTACTCTGGAACATCATAATCTGGAATAAGACAGCATAGTAAGTAAATATACATATGTGTGTGAGCTAATACTTTTCATTCTAATATTCTAAAGAAGTAAGCTAAACCTCGGCAAGGCCTTCAGGGAAACCATGTCTTCCATGGCGATGATGTCTAGTTGCCGACATATCGAGGCGAGAGCGTGAGATTCCCATGACTGCTTCAGGATCAAGAAAAGGGGTCTCTTCAGGATTTACAATCCTTCTCACAGGAAATGAAGTACGCTGGCCAATCAAATGGAAATATTCAATGAAATCCTATTTAATTTGATTGTAATAAAACAAAAAAGAAATTGATACCTCTCTGTGAGTGACCCTCTCAGAATCAACTTTGCCTCTATTAGATAGAGGTCTTCTTGAAACAACACAATCAACAGAAGCAGCATCGGTGGTGAAACCCATCCCAGGGCCACACCAAACATCAGGTACAGCTACACAGCTTGAAGAAGATGAAGGTGGGTAGTTGTTAATGGTGGAGTTATTGTGTCCAGTATTATTGCTATTACTGCTTGGTAATGGTATAATTTCCCCATATGCTGAAACGGGTGGCTTGGTTTTCTTGCTTCTTTGTTTTTTCTTCTTCACTTTCTTCACTTCCCAATTAGCTGATGTTCTTATTACAGCAGGGACGGAAACTTGTGATGAAGCTGTGCAACCCATCCCTCTAAATGTTGATGAGGTGAACTTCTTTTTCTTGGGTGTGCAGGAAACTGTGGTGGTGACAGAGTGGTCATTTGTGGTGTTGGTGGGGCTAAAAGTGGATAGGAGAATGGACGAAATTGTGGATTTTGAGCGAGTTGATTGAATTATACAAGGGATAGGAGAGGGATTTGGATCTGTTTCTGAGTTGGGTTGGTGTTGGTTATGGTGTCTTGATTTTCTGTATCTTAGAGGTTCCGCCATTGTTGAGCTCTCTGGAACCTCCATAGGCATGTTACAAAGAAGAGTTAAAAGAAAAAATATTTGATTTTTAGATATGTGAATATGTGTTATAGAGAGAGTGTTTTTTTGGGGGGAGTAGATGCAAAAGGCAGTAAAGAAAGATAGAGAAAGGTGAATAATCAATAATGTAACAGAGTGAACCCTGAGGGGGAATATAGAGGAGGAGAATTTAAGATAGTGGGATGAGATAATTATGGTGTGTTTGTGTTTGATATGTGGGTTTGGTGGGCTATATAATTTGTCTTCTTCTTTGCCTACCCATTTTTAAACACTATGTTCAAACTATGGAATTTATTTATTTATTTTTTTGACATTTGGGGGGTGTCAAGACACCCCAACGTAATACCTAAACTATTAACCAATTCCTAGTCTACTAAAGTAAAAGGATAAGTCGAAAACACTAGGCGTGTTTCGACGGAGTTCTAATGCCCTGTGCCTAGCTTCTTTTGCAAGTTTGTCTGCCTTGCTGTTGAGCTTCCTATTGATGTGGCGGAAAGAAATCTACCCGTGCTCTTCAGCATTGCTGATAATCTTGTAAAGGATGAGTTGGATATTCCAACGTGCTGCTGACACTTGTTTCGTACCTTGAATGACCTCAAGGTTATCAGAGAAGATTGTGACTCTTTTCCTTGGAAAGATATTTCCAATTTGAGTAGCCCTGTGAATTACTTCTGCTTCCCCCTTCAAGGCTGAGTCACAATTAGTGTTCTGACTGTATTCAAACATATTATTTCCGTTTTTATCAAGTCCTACAATCGCCAGTCCCGTGGGTTCCCATTTGTTTTTGAAAGAGGCATCACAATAGAACGAATATTCTTGGTTCTCTTCTTCTCTATTATTATTATTCTCATTCTCCATTTCTGGCTTCTTAAAGCCCTTGTAGTTTTCGGCAACCCAATTTATCCCATGAATGTCTTGCATTAATTTCTTCGACGCAATATTTATTCCTGTACCACACACCGCAATATCTTCATGTATAGCCTTCATTTTTGCTTTCCATATATTCCAAAGATTTATCATGATAAAGTCTCAGATAACGTTTTCTTCCCATCCTCCCTCCGTATACGATTTAATGATATTCATGAGCCATATTTCAAGGCTTTCACTACTCTTATCTTGGATTTTTATTTGAAGAATTGATCCTGCCCAGATGTCTCTGCACATATTGCAATGAAGAAGAAGGTGTTCAATATTTTCTTTTTCTTCATTGCACCATAAGCAGTTTGGCCCATCAGCGCATTTCTTTTTGTGAAGGTTGCTTCTAGTAGGTATGGCATTGTTGATTAATCTCCATACAAATAACTTGATCTTTTTTGGAATATTTGATCTCCATATAGTTTTCCATATGGGAGAGTCTTCCAATCTTTTAGTGTTTGTAGTTGTTGCCTTATTTCTTATTTGCTCATCTGTGATTATCCTATAGCCTGTCTTTGTGTCATAATTACCATTCTTCCCATGAGGCCATATAAGTCTGTCTTCAGATCCAAATTCTTTAATCTTTGTATTTTTGATAATGTGAATGATAGGTTCAGGGAAAAGATCATCTAACTCTTCCCATTTCCATTCATTCATCCCTTCTCTAATTAGTTCGCTAACTTTTGATTTATTCGTCCCTTTCGGTTTTTCTAATTTCCATTCTGTGTCTAACCATCTGTCTTCCCAAATATTTGTATCCTTGCCATCACATATCACTACTATTCCATGTTTTTTGATGAAGTCTCTTCCTTCAGTTAAACTTGCCCAGTTCCATGTTCTACTCTGTTCAAGCTTGCATTTTAAGAAACTGGATTTGTTAAAATAAATACCTTTTAGAAGTCTTGTTGCCAGATTATTAGGAGAATTCATAAGTCTCCACGCTTGTGCTGCTATTAGAACTGTGTTCATTTTTTTAAAATCTTTGAAGCCCAGACCTCCGATAAGTTTGCTAACTGCAATTTTTTCCCAGGCAACCCAGTGTATTCTGTTTTTTTCACCTTGGCTCCACCAGAAATTAGCGATAGCAGAAATAAGTTTATTGCAAAAAGTAATAGGGAAAGAGAAGATAGACATATAATAATTCGGAATCGCCTGAAGAATTGCTTTAATAAGCACTTCTTTCCCTCCTTCCGAAAGTAATTTCGCTTTCCAACCCTCTGTATTTTTGAAAACTTTTTCAGCTATCCATCCTAGGGATTCCACTTTTGATCTTTTGTGACAAAGTGGTATCCCTAAATAGTTTCCTAGGTCTCCTGTCTCCTTGATTTGAAGCTTGTTGGTGATTTCATCTTTTATTTCTTCTGGTGTCTCTTTGCTGAAAATAATCGCTGATTTTTGTAGATTTATTTGTTGTCCTGATCCTTCACAATATATATCCAAGCATTCTTTAAAATCAGTTACTAACAAGACAGATTCGTCATGTTCACGGTGAAAATTCTCCTAAGACACTTCCAGCCGGATCTATCTCTCATAAACGTTCTCCAAATTCCATTAGGGGGGATCGATATAATAAACTTATACAACATCTTGCCTTAGGTCAATCTTGCTAACCAATCTGCGCTCGCATTAGTTTATCTATAAATCCCTTTACTTACGAACATGTTGTTACACTCCATAATTCTCCTAATTCCATCAATCCAAAATGCAGATGGTCCTCTTCTTTCCTCCACTCGTTATAACGCACTCAAGGCCTCTTTTGAGTCCACTTCCACCCAAACGTTTTTAATTCCTCTTTCCAATACCATGCACAGTCCCTCATAAAGTGCTACCGGCTCCGTAATCACCGGTGATGTACAATTGAATTTCATATTGAAACCTCTATCCCATTTTCCTTCCATATCTCACAACAAACCTCCCACGCTTCCTAATTCTTTATGTTTTGAAAAGATCCCATCCGTGTTAAGTTTAAATCCACTTGTAGGTTTACACCTACCTATCCATTCCAAAAAACTCTTATTTTTAAATGAAGTCCCGGTTGCAAAAACCATGCTTTATGATACTCCGAGGCTTGGAACTTAGCTTTTTTGATAATCGCCTCCGTTCGGGAAAACAATTTATTATTGAAAACCATATCATTCCTCTCATTCCAAATAACAACAATTAAAGCACTGAAGAATACATTCCAATTCAAACATGCATAAAGTCCTTTTGTAGCTAAATTCCGATTCCACCAACTAAACTCCTCCCCTTGCTCCCTCGCGATGGACCCTTGATATTGCTTCTGGCGTGGGACAGTTCCTTGATTGGATGGTAAGTTTATATGATTAATCGAAGTAACCTGCCCCATGTAGACCTTTATTGTACAAGAGTCTGATCTGCTTGACGAGGCATGTTGACCCAACAACTCGGCTTCTAGCTGTTGCTGCAGAACGTGAGTTCCCTGCTAAATGTGAAGACTCCCCTGCTGTGATATAGAATATGAATTATTGCTAAGAGTGACGTCATTCAAACCCCAGTACACACTATGCCCTTAAATGGCTTGATGAATTCATATGGCGATTGTCATTGATAATTTTCTTCAACAAAAAGAATTCCTAATTATTGATCTATCCTAAAATATTTTGAAACTTCTAAAAAATCCAAAGAGATAAAATTCACCTTTAAGATCGATAGTTGGTCTAGTGGTTAGACTACTCCGCAGAGACCAAGAGGTCCTTGGACCAATCTTATTGGAGTCAAAATGATTTCGAGTCCAAAGTGGCTCTCATATGTATTCAAAAAAAAAATCACCTTCAAAACATCCAATTCTTTTCTTTTTTTTCCTTAAAAAATTAAATTATTATAATTTTCTATCATTCTACCTTTTTTTTTTAAAGTTAATCCGCTTAAACAGGAAATAACACACATTATCAACATATATCCAAGATACACATAATCGACCTTTTCCTAAACCGTAACAACAAATTGTCTTCCAATACTCTTGATCCTTAGTCACAAAGTTCGTGTCGCCTATCTGATTCCCCGTTGAATAAGTCAGCTAGTTCCTCTCGCCTATGAGATTCCCTGTTGATGATAAAAGAGCAGTTGCACCAATGATGACACAATACCCACATCTTCTTATTCTTTATCACTCTGAATAGTGATCAACGAGGAGGAAATTGGCCTCGCAGAGGAAGGTTGAGTTTGTTGAACGTTATCCTCAATAACCAAGGTACCATTTAAACCGTTTGAAATTTGAAGGACAAACTAGAAAATCAATTGTGAGAATGCTTGAACTTTCTTCATGATTCCTCTTCTTTCTCCTTAATTCTAGAACTTTTATATCACTCTCTTATCATTGAGCATTCTCCTTAATATTTCTATGACATTTATATCTGTTCATTAAAGAAAAAGTCATGTTTTAAAAAACTAGTTACTAAATCTTAGAGAAATTACTTGATTTGGAAAGAAGATTACGTTTTACTTGGATTTTGGCATAACCTTTTTCTTAGGTTACGAAGAATTATCAACCCTTGCTCTCATAATTTTATAATGAGAATATAACTGGGATATTTTTATGGTCTTGTTTTCAAACACATAATGTCATCATCACTAGCGAGGATTGTTAAACGTCGGGTAATTTACACATCATCGTGAATAGTAAAAATATCATGCTCGAGATGTAATTCTCCCCAAATAGTGGATATCGTACAATGAGGATTTTTTTGACAAAATGAACATTTTGTGCCACCCAGAATGTCTGCTTGGAAAATCTTTTACAATAGATATATGCTCATGTTACGACTTACGAGGATAAAAAATTTACCAACCCCAAAAATTTAATCTTTTTCAAAGAATTTAAAGGGACGATTATCGAGATAGCACAATTCCTTTCTATTTTGTATAAAGATCGGAAAAGTCTAAAATAAGGAAGAAATTTGAGGTTTTGGCGACAATAGGCATGGAAAAAAGATAATACTCTAATCATTTGGTGACAACTTAATAAGACTTAAGGAATGAAATTCTAATAACTCGTGGATGAAGGGACCAAAGGGGTGTCTCATTCCCATGCCGAAACTTCAGAGGTATAACGTGATCTCATCCTTGTAACCTTCACAAGCCTTTTTTGTTTCCCAAGGTATCCTAACTTCTATGTCTCAACCTATATCCCACCAAGGTCAATAAAAGTTTTATCGTCTATTTGGATAAATAACGTTCTACCTGATTGGACCCAATCCCTAAGATAGAAACTTGGTTACGTGTATCTTGTCTTTCTAGTAAAACAAAAAATATTTTCTACGAAGGAAGTATAGATCTAGCATTTTCAAAGAAGGGCTATATCATTAATCCTTATATAAACGGGCCTCCAAATCTGAAGTAGGGGAAAGACATCCTTGAAACTAAAGAAGTACTCCTTAATGAGGACTTTGCCCTATTTTCTGGATTTTTTTAGCAAGGTCCATGCATCACGCCAACATGAATAGAAGTTGAAGAAAAAACCAGTGATTTAGACATTTTAAGACAAATGCAATGCAAAGGTGGTTAAAAATTTACCTTTTAAGCGTAGGAGATCAAAAATCCTTATTATGGGTCTTTCCAAAATGATGGCGAAACTTTGGTAAGAAAAAACAATGGAGAAAAAGAGACATGAATTTTTTTGTAAGTAATAAGAAAAAGTGTATATATATGTGTGTGTGTGGGTGTGTGTGACGAAGTGTCTAGATTCGATATCTGATTGGAATATAAATAGACGGTAACGATGATCCTGCTGCCACAATGATACACAATCTTGGAAACGTATAAAACGTAGAGTTGAGACGGTTGTCGTTTTGGTAATCCAGTCTCCCATTCAAAATAACGACGGGTTAATTGAGAGATATTTAAAATTCAAAATATACTAAAAACGCGATATAACTGCGAGGCGTTGCGAGAAATGTGAGGAAGTGCGGAAACTATAATATTTTAGAGATTTATTAAAAATTCAGGATTTGAAAGGGTATTTGATAAGAGGAAATACATATCAAATTTTCCAAGAATTTAATAACTGTATATATCGAATGTATAGAAATGAAACAAGTCAAAACCCAATGAAGCGTGAAAGAAAAAACCTCGAACTAATTCATTGAGGTTACGAACATAAGAAAAATTGTTTGACCTTGTATTCCTATATTCTACCTCATACGTGGCACTTTAGACAACGTTATAAGGTGTGTTTCAATTTCAAGAATCAATCAAATCAGATGTCAATTTTGACGTTATTTCAGAAATCTTACCATAACTTTGAAATATTAAAGTTTCAGTTTTTTTTGTTGAACCAATTATACATTAATTTTAGGTATTTGATTATATTACTATTTTTAGGTGGATCAAACTAAAATCTACCTAAAAAAGAATTAAATGATACTCTCTCCGTCCACTTTTATTTGTCCTATTTTTTGTGACACAAAGATTTAAAAAGATATTAAATACACTCTCTCTTTACTATATTACCCATATTCATCATGTATAAGGTCATTTATTGCACCATTGCTTTAAGTTAATTAAATAAGGATAATATTAGAAAAAATGGAGAAAAGATGTCTTGATAATGTAAAAGGACAAATACTGTTGGACACCTCTTTTTAGAAAGAAGGGCAAATAAAAGTGGACGGAAGGGAGTGATTTTTTTTTGGTCGAGTAGGAAAATTACATATATATATATATATATATATATATATATATATATATATATATATATATACTTAAACTCTTAACCTATTCCTAATTTGGAGAAGTGAATTGCCAAGTCGGACGCTGTCCCATGATATTTCATTGCCATGTGTCTTGCTTGTTTTGCTAATGTGTCTGCTCTTGTATTAAATTTCCGTGGAAGATGCTTGAAATAAACCGGGCCAACTTCAGTAGCCAGATTGTTAATCCTTCTAATCCACGGCCTGAGCCTCCACTTAGCTGTCAACACTTGTTTGATTCCTTGAATTAATTCAAGGTTATCGGAGAAAATCTTTGCCTCCTCAGTTAAATATTATCTTCCTATTTCCAATGCCGTTAGAATTGCTTGAGCTTCCCCTTCTGAGCTTGTATTACACAAAATACTCTCTGTATGATCTGTTCTGTCCCCTTTAGTTTTATTTATCAGAACAACTCCTATCCCAGTTCGATTATGAGCCTGGGCAAAAGACGCATCACAAGTAAACACAATGTTAGTGTAAAAATCGAGATCGTTAACAGTATCAATTATATTATCAGTAGTCGTATTCAGATAATTATTATTCTGAAACCAGTTGTTTCCAAAGTGTTACTTCATACTTTTATTTGGAATCCAAATTATCTCGTCTGGATCCACCACCGTGTTGTTATGTCAACTTTTCATTTTAGTTTTCCAAAGATTCCATATGATAAACAAAACATATGCGATTATAATCTCTCTTCTCCGCCCTCTATCCACTGTCCCAATTCCATCTTGATTTGTTGTATATTTATTTGCAATGCTGAACCTGCCCATACCAACTTTGTCGTTCCACAGGTAAGAAACATACGTTCCACTGTTTCTTTTCCTATATCACACTATCTGCATTCTACTTGTACATCACATTTTCTTTTCTCGAGATTTACACCTGTTGGAATTGCATTGAAAATTTCAACCTTAGTAGGAACATTGGATCTCCAAATGATCCTCCACAAAATACTCTCTGATGGTAATCCTGCTGACTGGTGAGGTTCTTCAAATGTCGCGTGATCAGACAAAATTTTATAACCTGTTTTCGTTATATATTCTCTATTACTTGCATGTGGCCATATAAATTAATCAGGTTCGTCCTTCGAGAATACTTTTTCCCTTAAAATAACGGGAATAATTGGTTCTGGAAAAATTTCATTCAACAAATCGATATTTCATTTTGATGTTCCATTTACCCATAACTCACTTACCGTTCGCATATTACACCTTTCCGGTTTTTCTAGCTTCCACTGTGTATCCAACCAAATATTAATAGATTTTCCATTTCCTATTTGATATCTGTCATATTTTTTTAATATATCTCTTCCTTCTAATAAACTAGCATATGACCACGTTCGAGATTGCCTCAATTTCACATCGAGAAAGTTTTTTTTTTAGAAATAAATACCTTTTAATAGTCTGTCGGCTAAAGTATTTGGGTTATTTATTTGAGGTGATATTTATCGTTCTTTAGAAGAAAAAAAAAGTTGGTTTTTTTCCTAACCAGGAAACTAATACTACTATTTTCTTAAATGTATCGTTTAATGTATGTTTTTGCCCATGATCTTGATATTTGTGTCAGCATCAAAACTCAAAAATCCTACCACTACTACAAGGTGATGATATTTATTTCAGCAGAAAAAGTTATGTTACTAAAATAATTAGTGGAGGAGAAACATAAATAAATAATGAGACCTTTGATTTATGATGCACCACCTACTCCGTCATAATAATGGCATCTAATGAACAAAAATCTATTTTTGTTCGTTAAACAAAAATCTTTTTAGTTGTCGACAAACATGCGTAAGCCCATTAATAATAGAGATTACTATTAAATAAAAAAATAAAAACGAATTCCCTAAAATCCAACAAGACCGGATGAATTTTTTATTTTTATTAAAGGTCACAAACAAAAATTAACACTATAGACCAAAAATTCATTTACTATTTTACCCTCTTTTATTTTCTCTCCATATATATACCTCAGATTTATTTTAAAACCCTAAATATCTCACATCTCTACTCTCTCTTTCCTCCTCTCTCTCTTTTTAAAAACCTCACGCTGTTTTTATCCTATTCTTTCATTTTCTTTAGCAGTCATGGTTGTGGAGCTTAGAACCACGTCCCTCACCACCACCATGAATATTGAAGAGTTGTTCGGAGCTTTCTTATATATGTTGTCGGAGCTCACGACATGGATCTGCTGGTGAGCCGTGAGCTTGACAACTCGCCGATAAAGAGGATAGTTGAAGTTTCGTCCGAGATCGAGCCTTACGGTTCCGCCGCCGGAGAAGACTTCCGGGAACGGTGAAGACTTCCAGATCCGACCTTCTTCTCTAGATCTGTCGTGAGCAGTAAATCAGAGGTGTTGGGTTCGCAGATCGGAGGTGTTGCCATGGCTGTTGTGATTCAGGTGATGTGGTGTTAAATAGTGTTCTTGGTGGAGCTATTTTTGGGGACTTGTGTCGAATCTTCAAATACGGGTGAATTACTTGGTAGTTGTTTCAAGCATGGTTTTGAGCCTGATGTTTTCTTTTTTTGGTCAAAGTTTTGAGCCTGATGAAGTTACATTACTTACTGTAATCAATGGGGAAACGAAATGGGAGATACTCTTAAAGCTATTGATTTGGTAAAAATATTAGAAAAAGATAATAGTTATAAGCCCGATATTAAAGCTTATTACATAATTTTAGATAGGCTTTGCAAGGAGCACAAGGTAGATTGTGCTCTACAATTATTTTTTAATATGAAGGAAATTGAAATTTTACCAGATGTTGTAACTTATAACTCGTTGATTAATGTATACTGAGATAATTTGTCGTAAATTTTCTCCAGATTCATATACTTGCGCTATATTACTTGATTCAAATTGTAAGAAAGGATTAATAAATAATGCTCTAAAATTATTTACTGATGTGAAGGATTAATAGATAATGCTCTAAAATTATTCAATTGTTTTGGCCTAATACTCCGTTAAAATCCTTAAAATTCAGTACGAGCATGCTTAGTAAAGTTACTGAGCATACGAGCATGCTCAGTAAAGCGACTCAACAAAAAAATTCGAGTACTCAACAACTTTTTTCGATACTCAACACTTTTTCCGATACTCAATAACTTTTTCCATACTGTACCCCATGCTCAGAACTTTTTCCGGCGGTGGTCGGTGGTTATGGTCGAAGCTAAAAATTATTGATAGTTAATGAAGAAGGAGATAAAAAAGTGATAAAAGAGTATAGAGATCAACGGTTATGGAAGAGAGAGAATAATGGTAATGGAGGAGAGAGAATAATCTATTTTTTTGTCTTATATACACTATAAGGGTAGTAATGTTTTAAAGGCCTCTATAGAGGATATAGAAACCAGTGGGTTCCTTTGTGGCACTAAGATGGTCCCCAAGACCCTATAGGTAATTCACCCTTAATAATACATATATAATATATTGTATAATATATATCCTTGTACACATGTCAAAAGTTTGAAAAAGTTTAGCAAGTGTTCGGGACTACAATATATTTAGATATTATTTGTTTGTAAATTGTACGGCTGTGGGGCCTTCACCACCAACAACAATTAACTCGTATCTTAGTAATCCTCCACCACCACCACCACCGTCACTACTAAGCTCATCTTTACTCCTAAAAATGGCCATTAACAAGTGCTTACTTGATGACTTGGAAGTTTTAACATAATCCTTAAATATACTAAAATTATTAAACCTCATAACTCAATCCTCGTCCAGTTTTCAAGTATCATTAGATTAAATAAACAATTGGAGCTATTCAACTTACTTGTTCGGTGACACAACAACACCACCTGCGATATCACCATTCTCCTAAACTTCGAGGTTTCATTTGGCCTCATGGAGATGCTCGGCAACTTCTGATCATTGAATCCCTGATCAATTAACTTCTCTTCAAGTACAAGAATCTTGATCTCAACCTACCGTTTACGATCGTGTTCAAGAATGTCTTTGTTAGCCTTACATGTAATTCTGCATGTTCCTTGGTCCGATACCAAGGGTTTGAGAGAAGAGGCATTTTCGGAAAGTTTCAGCTTCGCTAATAATTTGTTAGATTTTGTATAGTTGTTAGTGTTGGAGGAGGGAGATGCAGGTTGCGTAATGGTTTTTGAAGACCCAATGTGGTGGGTGGTGGTCGTGGCACCCTTCTCTGATCGGGGTAAATGAGAAATAGGGGCAGTAGGTTAGGTTTGATTTTTATTAATGAATTTTTACTTTAATATTATTATGGTTGTTATTTATTGGGGTAAAAGTGTCAAAAGGCTTAAAGTGGGAAATAAGATTTGTTGGGCCTAAACTTAGAAGGGAGGTTGACTTTTAGACTTAAAAGTGGAATTACCCCTACTTTGAAGCTTAAGGTTAAAACCCGTTGTCTAAGGTCCAAAACCTAAACACTTAGGACCTCTAAAAGGCTAAGGTTGGGCTTGCAGTGTGCCTAATGGGGTGATTTAGACGGGAACGCAATACGATTAACTTGACGAAATGTTACAATTTTATGCCAATAAGACGACAAGATGAGGCCAATAGGGACAGAATATTTTAGATCTCATGATACAAATCACGATTGGGAATAATCTTTTATTTGTGGGATGAGACGAAACAATGTGACGATTTATTGTTCAAATAGGTATCTTAATCAATTATTATGTGATAATGGTAAAATAGTATTGTAACGTAGCGGGGGAATCCGCAGTTTCGGCTACCACAATAGTGTTTTCCATCGCCCCCTATCCTGTAAAGTATTTACTACCTGGGCCACATAAGATGCTTTTTGACCAATAACGACATAGACGCATATAACATTTTGACCTTGTTGATTGAGAATCGTATCTGTGGCTACTACTGTTTTACCGGTCTGTCTGTCCCCAATAATTAATTCTCGCTGACCACGTCCTATAGGGATCATCGAATCAATAGCAATAAGCCCTCTTTGAAAAGGTTCATATACGAAACGCCGCGAAATACTACCTGTGACAATAAATCCATATAAGAAGTTGGAGGAGGTGAGCTTTAGACCATCATCCTGACCTCAAAGTACAATATAAATTGGGTAAAGCCCCCGTGTGGCCCCTTATCTATACGAAAATGCGCTAGGGGTACCTGATCTATAAAATATCATGAAATGGACCTTTACGTTAAAATTTGTGACACCGTTAGCCTTTTTTGCATTTTTATTAGTCTGTTGACCGTTAGTCAACGCCGTGTGGCGCCACATCATCGCCACGTCACCCTTAACTGAGAATTTTTTCCTGAGTGGCAAGGACAGTTTTGTTATTTACTCATTCTAACATACTTACACATGCACACAAACACATCAAAACACACACACTAACATACTAAAACACATACATTCTTGGTGTTCTTCATTACAATTCAAAAAATACATTATAACACCAAATTGCTCACTCCAACATTCACGATCCAAGTTGCCCTGAAATGGATATTTACTGCAAAACAATTCAAAAAATATAGTATAACACCAAATCGCTCACTCCATAACAATTCAAAAAATGCAGCACAACACCAAATTGCTCAACACAACAATTCAAAAATTTCAGTACAACAATAAATTATTCACTCCAACTGTACAATTCAAAAAATTCAGTATAACACCAAATTGCTCACTCCAACTGTACAGTTCAACAAATGCAGTATAACACCAAATTGTTCACTCTGGCATTCATGGCAAATCATTAGACCCATAAAAACTCACACGACACCTTGATTTCAGTTATCGACCTAAGGGATATTTACTACAAAACAATTCAAAAAATGCGGTGTAAGACCAAATTGCTTACTCCAACAGCAAAAAGGCTATTCTCTCAGCACGTCACTTCTCATATGGTAAAAGATTTTCGACGGTACTAATGACATTGTAGGATTTGTATAAAAATATAATAAACCATTATACTTAAATAAGATAATTCGAAAAAATTGTAAAAGTGATGAGATGCTATTCGCTCAACGCATCACTCCTCATATGGTAAAAGTGTTCCAGCGGTCTTATGACCATTGTAGAATTTGTATAAAAACATGATATACAATTATACTTAAATCAGATAATTTGGAAAAATGAAAAAGTGATGAGATGCTATTCGCTTAGCGCATCACTTCTCATATGGTAAAAGTGTTCCACGTCTTAATGACTATTGTAGGATTTGTATATAAATAAAATAAACAATTATACTTAAATCAGATTATTCAGAAAAATTATAAAAATAATGAGATTAGGTTAAAAATAATTCAATTTTTTAATTGAATTTGGGTCCTAGGAAGATGAGTTTGAAGTGGTTTTTTTACTAGGGTTCTTCGATTGTTAATGGCGTAGCCAAGCGGTTAATGATGGTGGAGAATGAACACGAGTAGCGGCAGGATTCTTGTGCAAGAGAGCGGCTTGGTACGGGAAAGTGAGTTTGAAGAGATTTTTTTTCTTCGTTTTTTTGATTTGGGTTCTTCCATTGTTGATTGCTTTAAACGCTTGAAACTTTTAAAGGTTAAAAAAAATAGAATAAATAATAAATACGATAATTAATAATACTGATGTGGCGCTAACATAGTGTCACGCGGCGTTGACTTACGGTCAATTGACAAAAAATACAAAAAAAAAAGAAAAACCTAACGATGTCATAAATTTTAACCTATATGTCTATTTCGTGACATTTTATAGACCATGTACTTTCCGTGCATTTTTGTTAATAATAAAAGACCACATAAGAGCTTTACCCATATAAATTTGTTTCTTTTGATATGAATTCACATTTTTTTTCCGAAAAAACAGTTATAAAAGTCGATTACATCTCCTTACCATAAATTAAGTCCCTTCCACCAACAAATCATAGTCCTTTCGAGAGAGATTTTTCCTGATAAACATTAGTCCTTAACCGAAATTTTTTGAATTTGTCCATAGTGGGATCTTGTAGTGATAATGGTAAAATGATTTGGTGTCATCTCGATTTATTTACAAGATCTTCTCATACTTCTTGTTGATATCCATTTTGAATTTCCACTTTTTGTAGATACTGCATACCAGATGCTCCTTTCATTTTCTTCTTTTGGTCGAAAAAATAGCAAATGCTCCTTGGCCAGGCCTGGGATTGGTCAAAGTCTGGCTTCTAGCTAGGGGACAATGTCTGAAGTGATCAGCTCATTATTTCTTTAAAGCAGCCTCGTTGATATTAATGAATGAGACTTTTCAATCTTTTCCTTCTATCCGACCAAAAAAAGTTTCTTTTTCTTTCCTTAATTTTTTGAGTTTTTTTATTTTTACAAATGAAGTCTAAATGACCAGGAAACGGAACTTCCTATAAATTATTAGCTAACTACGAGTACTCTAGGTATAGCCTAACCGCAAAGATCTTTACTAATAAACTCTAAACACCATCTGGTGGGTCCCTATAAGAGGTCACCCTTTCTGCGGTATGTGCACTAAATTTCGCCATCCAATTCGCGCATCTATTTGCCTCGCGAGAGCTGCACAACAACTCAAAATGCTCATTGGAAATCAAAATATCTTGACACGCCTGGATTATATCATTAGCACTTCTCCTTGAGTTCACACCGTCCTTCACTAGCGCGTGCAACACACTCGAGACAGTATCAATAAAAACTTATGTAAATCCTCGATTCCTCGCCATGTTCAACCCAAAATGTAATGCGAATAGTTCCAATTCGAAGGGTGTATGTGCAAGACAACTTCCCGCCAATCCTCCAAGATAACCCCCCTTATGATTTCGGAATAGTCCTCCCATCCTGGCCATCAATCTATTACCGTCAAAAGATCCATCTACGTTGAGTTTTACCTGACTTTCCTCCGGCTTTACCCATTATACAAGGATACTTTGGGCAGACATGATTAGTCCTCCCTCTCGTTCTCCCCTAAGCTCGAACATAACCTCTAATCGCATTAAAAACAATAGCTTTAAGTTCGCTACCAGTTTTTTCAGTTCGGATGGTTCAAAGATCCAGTTGTTTCTATCTGTACATATGCACCATACTAGAGTCGCAACCACAATTCTGAGTTCGATTCCATTTCACCGTGTCTTTACTCGAAAGCAACACAGTCCACCACTTAACCTCGCCCACTGTCCCTCCTTATTCTAAAATTTCTGCAGCAATATTTAATTGCAACTGTGTTCCCTGCATTTCCGAGACCTCACCAGCCCCCTGGTCTTGCTGACGCGAGCTACTGAACTGTCCAACTGGACAATTCTGTAGCAGTTCCGACCGACGCGAATCTGCAACACCAACCGCTTGCCACCTGCTCCAGTCAACAACACTTTCTTCTCCTGGAGTATGTCCTCGGAGATGCTCCTCGCGCCTCTTTTGATCCACTTTAGTACATCTCTTTACCAAGTCCCTGAAACCAATACATCTTCGGAATAGATTCCCCGCTGTTTTATTATCCAAACCGCATCTTTGACAAAGGGGATTGTCTATCACCCCTCTCAACACAAGGTTTTCTCCCATAGGTAACCTATCCCACATAATGCGCCACAACAATACTTTAACCTTCTACTAGAATTTGAGGGACCATATTAACTTCCATTTAAAACTTGAGTCGACCCCCACCGACATTGAACTATTAAACATCGTCTTTGCCGAGATTTCTGAACAGTTCAAATTTCCACTTATATACCCTTTCATTTCTATTCACCAACTCAGATATACCTCCTCTTAACACTTCTCGACCAACCGTGATATTTTTACACATCCTAGAATCAACCGGTTTCTCTAATCGATCTAAAAATCCATTTCTAAAATATTCTTGTTTAAATACTTTTACCCACAAGGACTGATCATTTTTTAAAATCTTCCATCCTAGTTTGGACAAGAGAGCTCTATTATAATTCCTCACGCTTCTTAACCCCAGACCTCCACTCTTCTTAGGGCGACATAGATCATCCCATGAGAAACAATGAATTTTCCGTCCCTCATTAGACGAACCCAAATGAAATCGCGAATGATCCTGTCTATTTACTCACATACATATACCTGAAATTTCATTATTTAGATCATATATGTAGTGATAGTCGATAATACCGATTGCGCTAGAGTGATTCTACCCGCTATTGAAAGGTTCTGAGTCTTCCAATGCGGTAGTTTGTTCCTCATGTTTGTTGTAACTCCTCGAAAGAAACAGCGTGGTAATCGTTGTGACCGTATTGGTGCTCCAAGATAAACACCAAGCAACTCCCTTAGAATGAAGCCACTCCTCCCCACAAGCTCCCTCCCCATATCATTAGTTACATTTCGTGAGAAATATACTAATGACGTTTCCGCTCCAAACGTCTGACCAGCCTCATCACAAAACACCTTTATGACCTCCTTTATGAGATCTACTTGGTTCTCCTTAGCTTCATCGAAAAGCACCAAGACATCTGCAAAAAAACACATGAGAGATAAGGGGACCTTGACGATGGAGACGAATGGGTAACCATTCACCTCCATCACAAAGTCCTTGAATAAGAACAAATAATCATTCCATACATAGAAAAAATAGGTATGGGGAAAGAGGGTCTCCCTGCCGAATACCCCTCCGAGGAGTGAACGCTGCAAGTTTCTCTCAATTCCATAGGACACTCATCGTGTTTGTGGCCATAACTGACATGATAAGTCGCACCCAGGATTTAGGAAACCCGAAAAAAGAATGGTATCTTCAATAAATTTCCATCTCGACTTATCGTACGCCTTAGCAAGGACGATCTTAATCTCCATGTAGTCAGATTTGGATGTGATTTTTTGCATACGATGATAGATATCTTGTACCAACATCAATTGTTGACCGCCCGGGTAGAAAACTACTTTGATTAGGTCCGATCCGCTCAGCTAGTAAAGGCTGAACCCGAATCACCATAGCCTTCATGATAATTTTAATCGGAATATTAATGAGACTAATTAGGCAAAGTTGGCCCACCACTTCTAGATCCAGTATCTTAGGTATCAAGTGAATTAAAGTCCCATTTAATGAAGACAAAACCATTTCTTTTTTAACCGAGTTCCTAACCAGCTTATATATTATCCGGACCGACAACATCCCAATATTTTTTATAAAAGGACGCCGGTATTCCACCAATTGCTGAGGCTTTATTCAGATTCGACTGGAATACCGCCACCCAAATCTCTTCAACTGTGAAATCCTCTACCAAAGTGTCTCTCTCGCTATCTCTTAATTTACTCCTATGTGGTAACGCAAAAGTACCAACGAATTCGATCGGTTTCGAATACAAATATACAAAGAAATTCTGAACCATTTCCCCCAACTCCACTTCATCCTCAACCCACACCCCATTCGATTCTTGAAGTCGATTAATTTTAGAAGTCCTCCTTTTTTTCATCGTAGCTAAATGATAGAATATCGTGTTACGCTCCCCCGATCGGATCCAATTCTTTTTCAACTGTTGATGCTAGAAATGTTCTTCCTCTGCGAGTACACTAAGATACTCCTCTCTCAATCTCTTACCTACCCTAAACAAGGATGTATTATATGAATATTGCAACGACTTTTCTATCCCTTTGACTCGTGCCAATAAACCCCGTTTCTTCTTATTTATAACCCCAAAAACCGTACCTTTCCTAGTTGTGAGGTGTTTTTTCATATCCTTCAAATTATCCTCCAAATACAAGTTAGTTGCTTCCTACTTGTCCTGAACAAAACTCTTGACGTCCTTATGTAAACACGAAGCAGTCTCGAAAGGAAACCTTCTTGATGCTCATATTTGATCCATCGGGGACACTTGGACCCAAATAGGTGCATGATCCGAGTATCTCCTATCGAGATGTAGTACCTTTGCCGATGGGAAAAGCAACAACAGATCTGAATTTCCATACGCCCTGTCCAACCTTCTGAAAATTCGTTGACCTGTATTCCACAAATCACACCAAGTGTACCCCGGTCCCTCAAAACTTAAATCTGTGGAATCACAAGTTTCCCTCCACTCCTCAAATATTTTCATCCTTCGAGTAACCCCTGCGTCTCCACCCTTCTTATCAATTTCCATACAGACTTGATTGAAGTCTCCCTCTATCAATCACTGGCTCCCTATGATACTAAAAGTTTGATGAAGCACCTCCCGTAAGGGTTTCCTATATGGGGCTTTTGGTCACGCATATATAGCTGAAAAAATCCAAGAAACACAGTTATCTTTAGAAATTTCTATGTTTATTACCTGGTTTCCAGCCGATAGCACGCGAACTCGGATTTTAGAATCATCCCATACGAGCTAGATGCCTCCTTTAGTACTAGTACTCTTGTTTTCTTAGTTAAAAACATTTGGTAATAATGCTAAAATTAAGAATAATTCCCAATAACGTTCTCTTTTTCTAATTAGCTTTCACCATTGATTACCCTTAATCTTGTACAATTGAATGTACACTAAAACTTCTCAACCAAAGCTAACAAATTAAACTTAAAAAAGAAAAGTATTCAAAATCTACCTTGAGAAGGCAAATAACAAAAAACCATTCAGTTTTATCCAATTCAAGATTTAGTATGACAAGTGGCGTCACTAACACTAACCTCGGGGTTCATGGTCCAAATCCAATCGTCATATGTATAGATGATCAAGGAGGATCGAACCTGACATTGTGGGAGCGCAAAACAAACTCACAAAATATAAAAATATAACAATTACAAGTGTAGTTCAAAGTCTAAACCTCATGATTTAGATGAAACATATTACCACCAAGCCAACACTATTATTATTGTTTAATTACTTAAATAATATCTATATATAAGCGGTTGTGGGGGTATAAAGAGCGCCCCATGTTTAGTTTTAGCTAAAAAGATGTCACAGTCGATGGTTTAGATCTATCCATTACTAAGAAACTTGAAACTTTTCAAAAATACCCTTACTCTATACAATGGATACTAAAAAAGGAAATACTCAAAATACTAATGGTGGTCCTTTGTGTGTTCTAAAATAAATGCAAATAATAATCGAACCACAACCGCAAGTGTACGGTTGTCCCAAGTAGTAATTCTGATAATCAGATTCGTTCCAAGGACGGATGGTTGATCACAATGTTTATGCAAATAGCGATTGATGCACTTATGAAAATGAAAGAGGATAAAATGTTTGTTTTGGTTTTGTTTGTTAACTCTAAAAAAATTAAAGACAAATATTAAATGCAAGTAAAAGATAAGACGCAAGTAAAATGTATGAAAACGCAATATGAGATGTAGTACTTGAGAACGCAAGGATCCTCCTAATTTTACTTTCTAACTTATGTTGTTTAAGGGTTAAATCAGTCAATTACAATGGTCGGGATTCTAATATCCTTATACCCCCGTCAGGGTGGACTATAAGGCGATCCTAAAGTGTCACTAGTCCCGTCAGGGTAAATATGATCCACCGTTGGATGATTAAGATTTATTACCACATTGGCCCTAGGATTAACTAAGTTCGTCAGAATCAATAGTTTTTATCCTAGATTGAACAATTATTTCTGTACCTAAACCCCCCGTCAGGATGATCCATACGCCACATATATGGAATAGCTTAAATACTAATACCTAATTTTAGTTCGCGACTCTAAAATCAGTAAACATTCACAAATTGTCGAAAAGAGTAAAAGCCCTAATTTAATTTAATTCAATAAAAACCCAAATTCAACATTCGTTATAATAATAAAATCAAGATTCACCCATTGTTTTGTTCTCAAGCACTAATGGAAATTTAGCTCATATTAAAATTAAAAACAAAATAAAAAGAAATGGAATTCATATTCGTTACAAAATTAAAATAAAAGAAAAACCTAATTTTCGGAATAAGAATGACTACGAATGGAGCTATAGACCCACTCCAGCTCTTGTAGCTTCTCCTTTCTTCCTGCTGTAGCTTCTCTGGTGTTTTTAATCTTGTGGAAAGTGAATTGTATTTAAAATAAGAGTCCAGACCTCCTTTTATAGTTAAAAATTCGGACTAGGGCTTGGACCAGAAAATAAAAGCCTAATTAAATGTCCAAGCCCACTTTCTAAGCCCAAAATCCCGTAACTGATGACAGGCCTTCACTAAAACTGCTTTTCCCGATGCGTTACAACTCCGATTGACCTCATTCCAGTTGCTAAAGTTCCGTACTTCGATAAGGAATGTTTTCTCTTCAAAGGTCAGCGGCTCAATCAGCTCTTAAGTACCTCGAAAACAGCAATCAAGGGCCTGGAAAATGGATTTTTAGCTCTAAAATAAAATCTTCGGGATTTCTCTTCAAGTCTTGACTCTATCTTTTGATCTTTGACTTTATCTTCGGATTCCTTTCCTAGCTAACATCTAAAAACCTGTAAACTTTACACTAAAAATACCAATATTACGCGCAAAAGTTTAATAATTCAAAAATGCTAGAAATAAAAAGGGAAATCCGAATTATTGCATATTTCATTCAAAAGTCTATCGAATTAATTAAATAAACACCAAAAATGATGTCTCCTAAGGGTCTAAAATAAGAACAATTAGGGAGACATCAAGACCCCCAACTCAAACCTTTGTCGTCCCGACAAAGCAAAACAAAATAAAACGAGGGGTAGAAGCAAACGTATAAACACATAGAAGCTAGCAAATAAACCCTAAAGCAATTCCTAAGATAAATCTCATATAGCAAACTTTAAAAATTAACATCTACATACACTAATCATGCAACATCAAACATAAATAATCTCAATCATAAAATTAAAGTCGCAATGCTTGAAGGTTACACTTGTACTCATCTCTGTATGATGGCTATAGGATGGTCATTAATCCTACCTCGCTTTGAACGCTCCACCTAGTGTATTCCCTATCAACAGAATAATAAATTCACTATGCACTTAGGAATCACGAGGTCTTTACGGTTATAATATTGGCTTAAGGACGGGTATGGATGTATATTTGGTAAATTTGAAGTGAGCTTTTGGCTCTCTCCTCACTTACCATCAACAGTGTCCTCGAGCTTGAGTTAACGCTCAAAAAGATGTTCTCACTCACCCATATACGCAACAATTTAGCGTCCCATGTCTACCCACTATTAACAAGATGATTTTCAGATAATTCCACTTTGCCGGATGTTTTATTCATTCATATTTTTCTTTTTCTTTTCTTTTCTCTTTTTTTTTTTTTTTTTTTTTTTGTACAGAAGCAAACCGGGTTCCCGGTTTTGATGAATCCGGGTTCCCGGATCCTACTGTATGATTTTTCAAAAATTTTCATTTTTTCTTTCTTTTTCATTTTTCTTCATTCCCGGCAAAGGGTCACAAGTATATATCATCTGCAATTGTGTTACAATACAAAACACATCGATCCCTACCCATTTAATTCCCCATATGTGGTCCCACCACCCCAAACTCAAGCTCGAGACATGTCTCAGGATTGTGATTCAAGTGCGGGTCATATGGTCATGCCTAATAATCTAAGGGATAATGGCTTATATCGTGGCTACAAAGAAAAGGCTACAGGCTCAAAGTGGGCTAAGACGGATAATAATTAATACAAGGGATAGAAGGCTAAAAAGGCACAAATGGCTAATAAAGAACTGCCCCTATCATTTTCCTAAGTACATAGCTTGTCTTTAGTTCATATCTAGGTGGGTTCTCTACTAATTAGGATTTCACGTTCTACACACCAAACATATTCCTTGAGTACAAGCTTACTTCATTTGCATTGTTAATTAATTTTTCCTATCAATTACCTATGTTCGCATGCAATTGTAAGTGCGTTTTATATCAATCCCTAAAGTCCACTATTTACTATCATAGATTTATCAAGAGTATGCTTAAAGGGATATTTAAAAATTTCTACAGTCAAACGCAACTCCGAAAATTCTTTTATTGAAAGCAAATAAAGCAAATAACACATAAAAATTGGGATGAGGCAACGAACCCCACCCCAAACTCAAAAATGAGTCGTGTCCCCACGACTCGAAAAGACTCAATAAAGCATTTAAACTAATATATACTAAGAGGAAAGTTTAGAAAACGTATCTTAACCAGCGCGAGGCTGGTTATCGGTGTTGCGTTCTGGACCTTTATCTCGCGTAACAGCATCATAAATCGCGTTTTGAAGTGTATTTACGCCTAGGATTAAATTTCGAAGTAGGTCCAATTCTTTTGTAACGTTTCCCAAGGTAGCAATCATCCTCTCCTGATTCTCTTCCAACACCTGAATCTTCGCTTCCAACTCAGGTACAGTTTTCGCTTTCTTTGATTGAGGAGTTCTTGGACTTCTTGTAGCTCGTGTTGCTTCTTCATGGATGTTCTTGATTGTGCTCAAAGCTATACTCACACCAACTGAAACAATGTCAATATCTGCGTCCTTACGAGGAATCTTTGCGTCTAAACACAACTGAGTAATAGTACAAGGAAACTTCAGATTTTGTTGTTTCATTGGTGATTTCGCGAACTCCATGATTGTATCATAAATGATCT
Source organism: Nemophila menziesii (assembly GCA_029959085.1). Classification (NCBI taxonomy): domain Eukaryota; kingdom Viridiplantae; phylum Streptophyta; class Magnoliopsida; order Boraginales; family Hydrophyllaceae; genus Nemophila; species Nemophila menziesii. The sequence continues at coordinate 46,057,718 of JARWIR010000003.1, read as the reverse complement.
TAGCAACATCAAATGGTTTCTCCTCCAAAATACACTTAATAACAAATATGTGCTCTTTCTTCAACTCGGAAGTGTGTTTAATACCAAAGAAAGTGGGTATTATGAAACGAGACCAAACCTTCGCACGAGGTGTCAAACTACTGCTGTAAAACTGTCCAGGATACCTTTCACCTTCAGGAATTGGGCTAGTCCCATTAACAAGCACGGTCCCCCAAAGGGATTCAAAATCAAAGGAAGGGTCATTAAGAGTTTCTTGGAAGGGGCATGTTCCAGAAAAGTTGGGTAGTTTCAATGATTTCCGAATACGTTCAATAGAGAAAGGAACTACCTTTTTGCGGATATCAATGGCATCATGTGAGGTAGCTAAACCTTCGTAAAATTCTCGCACAAAAGTAGGAATAAACTCAAGCTTCCTTTCTTGTAACTCTTTCCAACCAAACTTAGCACATGTCACAGCATATTCCTTGTAATCACTACTCATAATACCCTTAGGAAAATTCGTCTCCTCACCAAATTTCAAAAATTCAATTCTTTCACGAACCTGAGTATTCCAACAAGTGTAGACCCTCTTAGGTTTGTGGGCCCACATCTTCATACGCGGGGGTTTTTGAACAGTTGCTTCCGGAATCTCTTGTTCAGTTTCCTTCTCAATGTTCTTCGCAATTTCCTCTTCTTGTTCCATCTCACTTTCTATCTCATCAATCAATCTCCGCTTTAGACCTGTGATTTCTTTTCTGTTAGAATCAAGCTTAACTTCGTTAATTTTTCGTTTAGGACGCGAATCAGGAATCTCAATAGCTTGTTCTTGTGAACCACCAATGGTGGTCTTTCTTCTAGGAGCAGTTCTTCGAAAATCACCGGTTCTGTTAGTCATCTCTTTTCACCCCAAACTCAAAACTTCAAATAATGAAAAACTTAGAGAAAAAGTTTAGAATTTTGATGTTTTGAGGCTTAGGAATTGAAGAACTAGGGTGAATATGAGATGGGTCTTGATGAATTTGAATGGGAGAAGAAAGAATTGGGTTTTAGTTTAGGATTTGATGAAGAAGAATCTTGGGAAAAACTAAGGATTTGATGTTATTTTGGAGAGGAGGTGAGTTGATCTTATGTTTTTGTGGTGAAAGAGGGTAGGATTTGATGATATATAGTGTTTTGGTAGATGAATTTCGTAGGTGGGGAGGCTATTGGTGCGTTTTAGGTAAAAACTTGCAAAAGAGGCTAAGAAAACTAGGTTAAAATACCCAAAACCGCCTCTCACAGCTTTCAAACCGGGTTCCCGGATTTGGAAAACCGGGTCCCCGGTTCCGCGTCGCTGTGACGGCGCGGAAAAATAATTGTGGACTCTTTTTTTTTTTTTTTTTTTTTTTTTTTTTTTTTTTTTTTTTTTTTTTGAAAACGCACCAAAACGCTGGGTCAGGGATTTTGCTCGCCGAAACCGGGTACCCGGTTCTGTGGAATGCGGGTTCCCGGATTTTCTCGATGGCGCGAGTCAAAACGCGCCAAAACGCAGCACGTCAAGACGCTGGACCAGAGAATTTCACCATCAGCAGCTCCGAAACCGGGTACCCGGTTCTGCCAAATGCGGGTACCCGGATTTGTGTCGATGGCGCGAATGAAAACGCACGAAAACGCAAGCCACCAAGACGCTGGGTCAGGGAATTTCAGAAATTACAGCACCAAAACCGGGTACCCGGTTCTGCCAAATGCGGGTACCCGGATTCTGACGCTGTGACATTACCCAAACGCCAAGTGTTGCGTTAAACGTGGTTGGTACCAGCTCCAAAACCGGGTCCCCGGTTTTGTGAAACCGGGTTCCCGGTTTCTCCTGGACATCCAACCTCTTTTTCTTCTGTTTTCGCCAAATCGACCCCAAACTCAAGTCCTTTTTACCCCTGAAATCATCAAAAACAACTACCCTTCCTCATTTCTTAATAAAAACAATAAAATTACGAAAATCAAACTAATCTAAATTGCAAAAATGTAAAAACTCAGCTAATATACAAGTAATTGGCTTTTGTTTAACGTCGTTAAGCTCGACGGGTTACCTCACGCTTCTAAGGAGTCTCGAGGAGATACATGACCTCCCCGGGATGTGGATCTTCCGAGCGATTGGTATTTTCACCTCCATGATATATCTTTAATCTGTGACCGTTAACCATAAAGGTACGGTTCTCTAGCGGATGTTCTATTTCTATCGCCCCATGAGGTGTAACTTTGGTCACTATGTATGGACCTGACCACTTAGATCTTAACTTACCCGGAAAATTGCTGAACTTTGAATTATACTTTAATACTTTTTGCCCTACTTCAAAGTTCTTTGGACGAATCCGATTGTCATGCCATTTCTTTGTGTTTTCTTTGTAAAGTTTGGCATTTTCATAAGCATGCAACCGGAATTCGTCAAGTTCATTAAGCTTCATCATACGATTCTTTCCGGCTAAGATAGGATCTAAGTTCAACTGCGCAATTGCCCAATAGGCACCCATTTCAAGCTCTAAAGGTAAGTGACAAGCCTTACCATACACCATACGATAAGGAGATGCACCTACTGGAGTCTTAAACGCAGTACGATAGGCCCACAACGCATCATCTAACTTCATTGACCAATCTTTTCTTGTAGGACCAACGGTTTTCTCTAGGATTGACTTGACTTCACGGTTCGAAACCTCAGCTTGACCATTGGATTGTGGATGGTATGCAGTAGATACACGGTGTCTAACTCCATATTTCTCTAGAACGGTCTTCAGATATTTATTAACGAAATGAGATCCTCCATCGCTAATAATCACTCTAGGTGTGCCATGTCTAGTGAAAATATGTGATTTCAAGAACTTGATCACCACTCGTGAATCATTGGTAGGTAAAGCCACCGCTTCTACCCACTTAGATACATAATCAACAGCTAATAAGATAAAGAGGTTACCATTTGAAGGGACGAAAGGACCCATAAAGTCTATGCCCCAAACATCGAATATCTCAACCTCTAACACATTATTACGTGGCATCTCATCCCTCTTAGATATGTTTCCGGTAAACTGGCATCTCGAACATTTCTTAACATATTCATGGCAATCTTTAATAAGAGAAGGCCAGTAAAAACCTGATTGAAATACCTTCGCAGCAGTTCTATCTCCCTTAAAATGTCCGCCATATAAAGAATCATGGCATCCGGCTATAATGGCTTGAGTCTCTTCCCTTGCTACACATCTTCGTATCATTTGGTCAGCACAAACTTTGTAGAGGTAGGGATCCTCCCAAAAGAACTGTCTTGCCCGATGAGCTAACCTCTTTCTTTCTTGATAAGTAGAACCTTCAGGAAAAACACCACTCACCACTAAATTTGCAATATCTGCATACCACGGAGCCTCATAATCTCGGACAACGAATAAACTCTCATCAGGAAACTCTTCTCTAACTGCTTCAGTACCACTATTCATCTCTGAACCCTCTAAACGCGATAGATGATCTGCAACCTGATTCTCACAACCCTTTCTATCTTTGATCTCTAAATCGAACTCTTGAAGCAATAACACCCATCTGATTAACCTTGGTTTTGCATCTTTCTTCTCCATGAGAAATCTGATCGCGGAATGATCTGTATAAACAATAACTTTCGCTCCAAGAAGATAAGAGCGAAATTTATCAAACGAATAGACAACTGCTAGCAACTCCTTTTCTGTAACTGTGTAATTAATCTGAGCACCACTAAAAGTTTTACTAGCATAGTAAATTGAATGAAAAACTTTCTCTTTTCTCTGTCCCAATACAGCTCCCATACATAAATCACTCGCATCACACATAACCTCAAACGGTAAATTCCAATCTGGAGGTAACACTATAGGAGCAGAAATGAGTTTTTCCTTGATTGTTTTGAAGGCCGCTAAACAAGCTTCATCAAAAAGAAATTTGCAATCCTTTTCGAGTAAGTTGCATAACGGTTTAGCAATCTTCGAAAAATCCTTAATAAAACGCCTATAAAAACCAGCATGGCCAAGAAAACTCCTTACCCCTTTAACAGAAATGGGAGGGGGAAGAGTTTTAATTACCTCTATCTTTGCTCTATCAACCTCTAAACCAACACTCGAAACTTTGTGACCCAGAACAATACCTTCGCGTACCATGAAGTGACACTTCTCCCAGTTGAGCACCAAATCTGTTTCCTTGCATCTCACTAACACTTTCTCCAAGTTGTCCAAACATATATCAAAATCATCACCAAACACGGAGAAATCATCCATGAACACTTCAAGGAAATTATCTATCATGTCCCAGAAGATGGCCATCATACACCTTTGAAAAGTAGCGGGAGCGTTACACAATCCAAATGGCATTCTGCGATATGCAAAAGTACCAAATGGGCATGTAAAGGTAGTCTTATGTTGATCTTCTGGAGCCACGTAAATCTGATTGTACCCGGAGTAACCATCCAAGAAGCAATAGTACTCTCTTCCGGCTAATTTATCTAACATTTGATCGATGAAGGGCAAAGGGAAATGATCTTTTCTGGTGGCCTTGTTCAGCTTTCTGTAATCCATGCAAACTCTCCATCCAACTACCGTTCTTGAAGGAATCGCTTCATTTTTATCATTAAGAATTGTTGTCATTCCTCCCTTCTTCGGTACACACTGAACCGGACTCACCCATTCACTACTCGAAATGGGATAAATAATCCCCGCATCTAAAAGCTTAATCACCTCCTTCTTCACCACATCCTTCATGGCTGGCATTAATCTTCTCTGACCTTCAACTGAGCGTGCATTAACATCTTCTAGTATGATTTTGTGTTGACAATAGGATGGACTAATGCCTTTGATATCAGCAATTGTCCAGCCTATTGCTTCTTTGTTGGCTCTTAACACACGCAACAGTTTATCCTCTTGAGGACCTGTTAAATTAGCTGAAACAATAACAGGTAGAGTTTCATTAGTACCCAAATAAGCATACCTCAAGTGTGCTGGCAATGGTTTTTCTTCCAATTCCGGAGGAGATTCAATTGAAGGTTTCTTTTTAGGAATAATCTCCCCTGGTTCTCTCACAGGTTCATAGGCAAGACGCCTATACTTTGGATTTTCAGAATTGAGAGCTGCCACTGTTTCTGTAAGCTCCTCCATCATCTCAGGTGAATCTAATGTCAAAGCAGCCTGCAAGATATCATCAAAATTTAAACAATTAAATACCTCTTGCGATGCTTGCTCTACTACATCCATTCTGAAGCAATCTTCCTGAGAATCTGGGAATTTCATGGCTCGAAATACATTGAATTTCACTTCCTCATCTTGTATCCTCATCGTTAATTCGCCATTCTCTACATCGATCAATGTCCTCCCTGTAGCTAGGAAGGGTCTACCCAAAATAATGGGGACATTTCTATCTGCATTGTATTCAAGAATTACGAAATCAACAGGAAATATAAGTGTACCTGCCTTAACAAGGACATCCTCAATACGGCCTTCAGGATGAGCAAGAGACCTGTCCGCCATTTGCAAGACCATAGAGGTGGGTCTTGCATTTCCAATTTTAAGCTTATCAAAGACTGACTTGGGCATCAAGTTTATGCTTGCCCCCAAATCGCATAGCGCCTTTCCCTTCCATTCTTCTCCAATTGATATGGGAATCGTGAAACTCCCCGGATCAACTAACTTCGGAGGTAATTTACTCTGACAAATCGCACTACACTCTTCAGGAAGGCCAATCATCTCATTATCACAGTAGGGCCTTTTATTAGTGAGGGCCCTCTTCAAAAACTTCGTATACTTAGGAATATCTCGAATTGCCTCAAGTAACGGAATATTAATACTCAAACCCCTAACTCTATTGAAGAATTTCTGAAAATCACCCATATCACCCTTTTTCTGAACTCGCGATGGAAACGGTGGTGGAGGGCGATTTACCATACTATCATCTTTCTTCTTCGAAGCCTCTCTTGGCTTTACTATTTCTTCAACCTCACTATCTCTCTCATTCTCTTTCTCTTTCTCACCCACTTCCTTTTCTTTTCTTGGAACTTCTTTCTCTTTCATAACGGGAAAAGGAGGTGGAGGAAGGTTCTTACCACTTCTTAATGTAACAGCCTTGCAATCTTCATGTTGTGTTGGATTTTCCGTATCGCTAGGAAGTTGTCCTTGTGGACGTTGATTGAGCTGTTTACTGATTTGACTCAACTGATTCTGGAACATCTTCATATTTGCTTCAGCTGCATTTTGTCTTTCTATTGCAGCGTTCTGACGTTCTATTGCTGCGTTCTGACGTTCCATCGCTTGTGCTTGTAGAGCAATCAAATTTTCAACAGTTTTCTGAAGGGTGAGTACCCCTTCTTGTGGATGTGCAGGTAAAGCTTTCTGGTTTAGCGTTTCATCGTAAGTATTCTGAGGAGCTTGTCTTGGTACATAAGTATTCTGATTCTGTCCTCCTTGATAATTGTTTTGTGGTCTAGGATTATAGTTGTTACCTTGGGGACGCGGCTGATACGCATATGTAGGATTGGCTGCCCCATTAGGATTCGAATATTGAAACCCAGGATGGTTTCTGTTAGGTTGATATCCATTACCACTCGAATTAAAATTACCTCTGTTGGACATAAACATCACTGATTCTTGATTATTCGGACAATTCTCTTCATCATGATCATCAACTCTACAAATTGAACACATATAAACCTCTTGTGCAGCTTGCACAGCTACTTTCTTACCCGAAAATCCTTCTTTTACAGCTAAAGTAAGCTGCTTCAATTGTTGTTCCAAAGTGTTTTGAATCTTCGTTTCAAAGGTAGCAAATTTCTCTTCTATGTCAACATTATTAACACCCTTAACAGGTGTTCTCACTGATTTCCAACCAACTTCGTTCTTGACTGTTCGTTCTAAAATAATTTTGGCATGAGCTGGTTGAACTTGAAGGAAACCTGCACCACATAACGTATCTAACTTTTCTCTCGAATTCCCATCAAGGCCTCTATAAAAGATCTTAAGTTGTTGTTGTTCTGAATAGCCGTGATTGGGAACCTTACGCAAACACATCTGAAATCTTGTCCAACTCTTACCCAAAGTTTCATCATATTCTTGACGAAAATGCGTCAACTCTAATTCAGCATCTAACCTCATGTTACTTGGGTAATACCTGTCAAAGAAAGCAATCTCTAATTGGTCCCAATTAGTAATCTTCGTAGGATCTTGCGTATCGTGCCATTCACTTGCTCCCTCAGTAACAAAGAACTTAAAAGCAGCAAAATACATCTGTTCTCTCGAAACACCTTGTGTGATATAAGAATCACATATCTGTTTGAATTTCTGTACTGCCCTAAGAGGATCTTCTGATGGTCTACCACGAAAATTACCAAAATTCTGGAACTGAGCTAACATACCCGAATCTGGACGGAAACGCGGAACATTAATATCTGGAGCACCTACTCCTATAGCTGGAGCACGGAATGGAACTTCTGGAGGACCATTAGTAAACCACGGATCATGATTCATCACTATCTGGACTGGAGGATTAGGATTTTGTGGTTGAACTTGAGGAATAACGCCTGGAGCTAAAGGTTGGCCATTAGCATCTAACTGGCCTTGTCCATTCTGTTGACCTTGAATAATGATATTCTCCATTCTGTTACTTAATTCTTCTACTTCTAAAGCTTCTCGTTCTCTTCTTCTTCTGTTCGCAAGTCTGATCAACGATTCTGGATTACTAAGGATCGGAGGTGTTGGCTCTAGATCCTTGAATAGCCTTCTTCGCATACACCAAACCTAAAAACCTGAAAAAGCTAACAAACAAAAAGCGTAAAACTGATAAAATAAAATAAATGCACTTATCACTAAAGGATAAACACCGTGGTCACACGCTACCGTCCCCGGCAGCGGCGCCAAAAACTTGGTGGTCCTTTGTGTGTTCTAAAATAAATGCAAATAATAATCGAACCACAACCGCAAGTGTACGGTTGTCCCAAGTAGTAATTCTGATAATCAGATTCGTTCCAAGGACGGATGGTTGATCACAATGTTTATGCAAATAGCGATTGATGCACTTATGAAAATGAAAGAGGATAAAATGTTTGTTTTGGTTTTGTTTGTTAACTCTAAAAAAATTAAAGACAAATATTAAATGCAAGTAAAAGATAAGACGCAAGTAAAATGTATGAAAACGCAATATGAGATGTAGTACTTGAGAACGCAAGGATCCTCCTAATTTTACTTTCTAACTTATGTTGTTTAAGGGTTAAATCAGTCAATTACAATGGTCGGGATTCTAATATCCTTATACCCCCGTCAGGGTGGACTATAAGGCGATCCTAAAGTGTCACTAGTCCCGTCAGGGTAAATATGATCCACCGTTGGATGATTAAGATTTATTACCACATTGGCCCTAGGATTAACTAAGTTCGTCAGAATCAATAGTTTTTATCCTAGATTGAACAATTATTTCTGTACCTAAACCCCCCGTCAGGATGATCCATACGCCACATATATGGAATAGCTTAAATACTAATACCTAATTTTAGTTCGCGACTCTAAAATCAGTAAACATTCACAAATTGTCGAAAAGAGTAAAAGCCCTAATTTAATTTAATTCAATAAAAACCCAAATTCAACATTCGTTATAATAATAAAATCAAGATTCACCCATTGTTTTGTTCTCAAGCACTAATGGAAATTTAGCTCATATTAAAATTAAAAACAAAATAAAAAGAAATGGAATTCATATTCGTTACAAAATTAAAATAAAAGAAAAACCTAATTTTCGGAATAAGAATGACTACGAATGGAGCTATAGACCCACTCCAGCTCTTGTAGCTTCTCCTTTCTTCCTGCTGTAGCTTCTCTGGTGTTTTTAATCTTGTGGAAAGTGAATTGTATTTAAAATAAGAGTCCAAACCTCCTTTTATAGTTAAAAATTCGGACTAGGGCTTGGACCAGAAAATAAAAGCCTAATTAAATGTCCAAGCCCACTTTCTAAGCCCAAAATCCCGTAACTGATGACAGGCCTTCACTAAAACTGCTTTTCCCGATGCGTTACAACTCCGATTGACCTCATTCCAGTTGCTAAAGTTCCGTACTTCGATAAGGAATGTTTTCTCTTCAAAGGTCAGCGGCTCAATCAGCTCTTAAGTACCTCGAAAACAGCAATCAAGGGCCTGGAAAATGGATTTTTAGCTCTAAAATAAAATCTTCGGGATTTCTCTTCAAGTCTTGACTCTATCTTTTGATCTTTGACTTTATCTTCGGATTCCTTTCCTAGCTAACATCTAAAAACCTGTAAACTTTACACTAAAAATACCAATATTACGCGCAAAAGTTTAATAATTCAAAAATGCTAGAAATAAAAAGGGAAATCCGAATTATTGCATATTTCATTCAAAAGTCTATCGAATTAATTAAATAAACACCAAAAATGATGTCTCCTAAGGGTCTAAAATAAGAACAATTAGGGAGACATCAACTAATCACACAATTCACACAACTAACTCCCTCTCTAACCACGATCTCTCTTTCTTACGACACTCTCCACTCACATTTCACTTTTTTTCTTTCTTTTAAACACATATCACGCACAAAACATTCACATTTCACCTACACGTTCACACATCACACTCACCTTCACCTTTACACAGCACATTCACCTTCACCTTCGACACAAATTGATCTCAGCCTCACCACCACCGCCTCACCTCCTCTCACCTTACCCCAAAACCTTGACTTCAAATCTAACTCACACAAGACAAAATTAATGGTCATTCGGATTAGCCTTGATTATGTTATTAGAATTGCTGGAATATGAATAGGTTTATACATATTCCACTTCCTCGACACCACTTACCTTCATCGTCGATCTTCCCTTCCCTCACCTCACCGCAACTTTATCTATTCATCTTTCCAATTGGATAATACATAAGATATTTGGCTATTAATAACATTTCATTATACATAATAACTTTTGTGGGTTCGTAGATAAATTTATTTAACACACGTTTTGTGCCACCGTACCTACTCCAAAAACGCACTTGCGTGGCTCAACACGAGTTTATCGCACAGAGCAGCAATTCTGGACCAATTCAATTAGATCAGTAGTAATTTTGATTCTAGAAGATTGGAGTTGCGTAAAAGAAAAGGAGTTTTCGATCGATTCGGGTAATTAATTAGATCATTTTGTTAACATAATTTGTATGTTGTATATTAGTATATCAATATATAGGTTTAGAATAGTCTGCAATTTTTTATTTCCATAAAGGTATTCGATCAAATGTTTTAACAGTGGGGTATTGCATTATATAGGTTACGTTATTAGGTATTTCGATGAGTATCTTAACACTGAGGTATTTCACTATATATAGGTTACATTACTAGGAATTTTACATCATTAAACTTCACTTGTACTAGATATAGGTATCACTATATTTTATGTTGGGTTTTACTCTTTGATTAAGAATTTACCATTTAGTTACATATGAACTATGTGAAGTTTAGCAATGTTTGGATATTACTTGTTTTATACTAAAAATCTTTGTTGTGTGAATGAAGCTATTTGATGGGGGGTTAGATAACCCTGGTAATGTATATTTACAAGTTCTTCCCTCTTTCTTTGAGGATTTCAAGTTTAGTAAAGGATTAGAAGCTCTCCAATGGATTTTTTTTGGGCATGGGGGACTGATTATAAATGTATGAATGTGGTAGTGATAATCAACACATGCTAGAATGTATGTATTTAGAAAATGGAAACAATTTTTATGATTTGTTGAATTTCTGCAAGAATGGTCCATTCGATTCATTGGAATTAGCTATTCAAAATGCTGCTGGTTGTTCAACTGCCAAAAGGTCTATCTTTTGTCTAAAGTGAAAAGGTATGCTATTGATTCATTAATTTTTTTATTTTTTTATTTATATTTGTATAATTGTCTTGATGAATTAATGTTGGAGATTTTCCCAAAACTGACATTCGTAGAAGAATGCTTTATTGTGATTCTTATGTGGTTCCACTGATAGTGTTAGATACTTATATATTATTAAGTTGATAAAATTATTTAGCATAGTGTTGAATTCCGAAGTAAAGTAGATATAAATGCATATATGCATGTAATCTGATTAAATGTTATGTATAACATACTTAGTTTATCCGTCAGTGACTGAGAGGAAGTAATGTAGCTCAAGTTATTGGACATTAATAGAAGCAACATTGGAGAAATAGTTGGGAAGAAACTGTTTGATCTATGGTATGGTTAAATATGTGATTTATTATATTAATTATAGTTCTTTAGTGTAATTTTAACTATGGATTACTAATTGAAGCAAGTTCATTAAACTCTTTTACCAAGACCTTTACTAGAATTGATGAAACCGAAAAAAAGACCAGCATATGAAGTGAGTATATTTTTTTAAAAATGGTAAAGGGATTACATATGTCATTTACATGTGGTTTATTATTACTAAGAACAGGTGATGCAGATCGTGGAGAAGACACAAAGTCTCAAAAAAAAAAAATTATCACATTCTCTTGGTGCTAGCTATACCCTTGTTGTACTTTATACCCCAAATAAAAAATGATAAAGGTTTCATCATTGGTCAAAGCATGTCCCAAATCAGAATGATAAAAGAGTCCGAGCATACCCCTAAATAGGTACACTAGCAGTGATATGTATAAATATATTATTGAGTTGATACTTTTCTTTTTAACCGATTATCATCGATTATTTATGTTTGTTTATGTATAATTTATTGAGTTTACAACAAGTAACTAATATCCAATGGTCGTAGTAATCCTATTCATAATGTACTATAATACATAATACATACTACCTATAGGTGATTGTAACATTTGCTTAAAAAAATTAGATTTAGAAATAGTGAATTGGTAGAAATCCGTCTTTGGAAAATTTTAGTATTATATATGGACTTGCATTGCAATTATAGCATAATATTAGGAGCTACACTAATTTTGGCATAAATTTAGGAACTAAAAGTGCAATTTTGGCATAAGATTGGGCCCTATAGTGCAATTTTGGCATAAGATAGGATCATACATCATATTTTTATCATAAGATGGGTATCGATAGTGCAATTTTAGCATAAGCTAGGGACGTATAGTGTAATTTCAACATCATATATGTACCTATAGTGTAATTCCAGCATCATAAACAATAAAAGATGAAGGATACCTAGCAAAAGCTAAGGTTGCTGAAGTAGATTTGACTATTAATTTCACTTCCCTTACGGTGATGATATTGATGTGTTGGATGAACCATTAACAAGACTTGGAACGCCTAACTGTGAAAAACTTCTGACATAAATGGTATGAGAATGTTTTTCTTTGTTTGCTTATGCTCAAGTGTAATTATAAACCAGGATTGTGATGGTAAATAAAGTGGTGAGATAGATCATTTTTGGTTTAGGAGAAAAAAATCAACTCTGTAAGAGATCATTACGCATCTCGAGATGATATTCTAATGCAACTTGCAAGGAAAGATCAACATCTTTTAACCAATCAACGTTCCCGTGAATGTAGTTATATGATGAACCACCATCTCTAAAGTTGCATCTCCAAACCTGCATCTCTAACCTTGATCACGGAAGTTTAAGCTACCTTATATGATATTTCATACACATAGCTTCGTTTCAAAAGTGATTTAACGTGTGTGTATATAATGCTTGACTTTGAACTTACTTCATTGAGAATAAGCTTTCTTATTAGTAACAAGGATAATATGTTATTGCTCACTTGCCTCTCTGGATAACCACATGTGTGGAGATGGTTGATAGTATTAACATACAACATGTTATTACATTTGTCAACTAAAGTATATATTTACCAACGACAACCAAGCTCAAGGCACTTCTTGTAGTATACCAACTTTAAATTTGTATTGTTTGAAAAGATAAAACCATAACCGATTTTGCATGCGTACTTTGAAAGATAACAAAACATCATAACTCTCTCACACAACCTTCAAAAACCTATTTATGGCTTTTAATACATTCAACCCACAGTTTCTTCTGAGAATTGTGAACTTATGTGGTCTAGTCTTCGACTTCTTAACTGTGACACTGTCCATGTAGTCCTAAACATGTTCAAGTACCATATGAGGTTCCATGTGTGATTTTGTAGATGGAGGCAAATGTTCATGTGTAAACACACCGATCTCCTTAACAAGTATATTAACGTCACGATCATATCACGATCAATAAGACATAAAATACTAAAAATCTTGGACTCACCGACCATCTTGTAACGTAAGATTTCCAACCGAGAAGAACAATCCTAACCCACAAGGATCGATTCCATGCTAACGATCGTAGATAAACTTGGTAATAAAAAATAATGATTTCAAACAATTACAATGTTGCATAGTGCTCATGTCCTCACATTTGAACACCACTAACGACCTAGAATCTATTACACCCCTGCAAATGAAAATAAAAATACAAATATTACATAAAATCGTTGTAAAACATAGTAGACACACATCAGGATTCAAAAAAGTAGACGAAATATCACCTTGTGTAAACTTCAATTATCACGTAAGAGTGACAAAAAATTATCAATATATATATATATATATATATATATATATATATATATATATATATATATATATATATATATAAACAAGCGAAAAACAACAGTAGACATTCAAGAGCTAACCAAAACAAAGACAGACATCAAGTTTGAGTGCCAATAGGTGAATCCCATCAACATTCATATTGTTAAGAAAACCCATCGAAACAACAGTAGACAACAAATTTGAGTGTCAATGAGTAAAAAAAACCATCAATATTCATACAACTATTAGTTTGAATGCCAATGGGTAATAAATTCATCAACACCTATACTACTATGAAACCTAGCCTCACATGCAATACACCAAATAACCAATGAATTAACGTAAAATAAGTCCAAAATACATGAAATTAAACAAAGATATAACATTAACGTATAATATCATGATTATCATAGCTAAAAAAAAAAAAAATTAACCATTGAGTACGTGTCTGAAGTTTAAATAAAGGAATTTAAATATTAAACAGTTTATAATCAACTTAATTAACACAAAACATAGAAGTCAAAGAATAAACTAGGGGACTACGAATAGAGAAAAAAAACTATCATAAATTCGAAGGAGATTCAACAACCGACTTGAGGACTCTACAAGTTTTTAGTGAAGACGTATAACACCACTAGTTTAGAACTTATACGAATGTTGATTTCTAGTTTAAAAAAATCAAAATAAAAAACTACAGAGAAAATAGAACACAAAAGTTATAACTATGAAACATAGAGAATGTGTGGTTTGTTTTGTTTACAAAAATATTAGTAGAAGAGAAAAATTTCTCCAGCACTTAAAGGGAGGTTTAGGGTTCGAATCTCCTCCCTAATTGGTGTAAAGTGATAACTTTAAGGTTCTAACCCTCCTTGAACATGAGTAGCCTAGTTCTGATTTACATGGGATACGCATAATGAGACTTGTATATTTTCGTGTGACTAGTCGTGATGCGCGCAAGCTAGCCTAGACCACCCACGTAAAAAAGAACAAAAAAATTTACCTTTTTCATCTATAACTGATTTAATTAATTTAAATTACTAACATATAAAGAATAAGCAAATAAAATAAGATTTGGAGAATTTTAGACCTAACACTTTTATGAGTATAAATTAAGATAGTCATATGATTTTTTTTTCAATTAATAATTATTCCTTAAAAGTAATGGTTTATCTTCGACAAAAATAAAATAGTTTATCGACATTTTGCTGCTGTTTCCTCCCCTAATTTCAATATTGCAAGACAAACAACACACAATAAGAGGTTGGTTGCTTAGCTTAGCCCATAACACATACAAAAAAGATGAAGAAGCCCATAACACATATTCAATCAAATACATATTTGGGCCGTAGCCCATGGCGCACATATTTGGGCTTCTATGATCCCTCGACATGAACGTCATCTTTTCAATTTAGTTTCTTCGTTTTTGGTTGACTGTAAAAGTAAGTGAGAAAAAGAAATGAACACAATGAACTGATGAGATAATCACAGTCAAAAAGACAAATCATAAAACCCTAACAAGGAGGAAAAGAAGAAACAATGAGGCGAGCTCTCACATTATACTCAAAGAATCTTCATCACTTCACTTCAAATCTCAAGCTTAACCCTAAAACCCCTTTCCATTACACTGAATTCACTAAAACACCCACTCCTTCATTTCTCTCTTCAAACTTCAGATTTTTCTCATCTGAAAATGAAACTCCCGACACAGAACCGGCACAGGGAACCACCGTGACCCCACAATCCCCGAAGATAGACCCTGAAAATGATTCTTCTGAGCAAAAACCCAACCCTGAACCAGAATCAGCATCGGAACCGACACTGAAAACCACCGCAACCCCACAATCCCAGAAGATAGACCCACTTGCCGGCGTAGATGACGTCAGCAATAAAGGTGCAATCACCATTTTTTCCGGAATTTTGTTTGTTATATGTTTAATCTATTTTATTCTATCTATCTGATTAGCTTGTGAAGTTTTTTTTTTGTAATTTTTAAATGCTTTTGAGATAGTATAATGGGTTGGTTTTGTTTATCCTCATTGATATGTTTTGATTAATGTATGAAAATGAGCTTGTAGTGATGTTAATTTCGATTGAGAAATCAGGAAGAATTGGGAATAGGCAAATAATAGTTGTAAATAAATCAGAATCTGATTACTAATTCTCTTAAAATGTCATGATTGTTCATCTAATAATTAGTATCTTTTCTCCTATATATTGGCAGAACTGAAACTACAGATAGAAGATTACTTTAAAAACAAAAATGAAGAGGCTCTTCCTACAATCTTTGAATCAATTCTTAAAAGAAAATTAAAAGAAAAGCACGAAGATACAGATGATGAGTTAATAGATGAGCTTCAAATGAAGCCTCTGGATAATATTAAGGAGCAGGATATCGAAGATGATTTTGAGGACGGAATTTCAACCGATGAAGAAATTGATGATTTGTATAATGCAAGAGATTATGTGATGGATAAGATGAAAGGTGATGAGTATTTTAACATGGATGAAAGAAAATGGGATGATATGATTAAAGAAGCAACTGAAAAAGGTTTTCTTAAAGATACAAAGGAATGTGAAGATATTCTTGAAGATATGCTTAGTTGGGACAAGCTTTTACCAGGTAATAACTTATTATAATATAACCTTATATCCATTGTATGAACTAACATTTAAACTTTATATGTTAGATGATATAAAAAACAAAATAGAAAAGAAATTTGATCAAATAGCTGCGAAAGTTGAAAAAGGTGAGCTTGAAGTTGAGGAAGGTTATGCAATTTTCAAGGAGTTTGAAGATAAAATGGTGTTAGAATGTGCTAAAATAATGGAAGCTGAGGCTCCTAAGTTTGATGAGAATGACGTGGCGAATAACGATAACAAGAAGGATCTAGACGATCCACCTGGCGAGGGACCTGTGCTGAGGTGGCAATCACGTGTAGTTTTTGCACCTGGAGGTGATGCATGGCATCCAAAAAACCGAAAAGTTACATTATCTGTAACTGTAAAAGAGCTTGGTTTATCTAAGCATCAGTATCGTCGCCTTAGAGAATTGGTCGGGAAAAGATATAAACCTGGGAAAGATGAGCTCACCATTACTAGCGAGAGGTAAAAAAGAAAAATTTAATTTTTTTTTTTTTTTACCATGGTTAGTCTAATTATGGTTTGTTTGGTCTCAGGTTTGATCATCGTGAAGAGAATAGAAAGGATTGTTTAAGGACACTTTTATCTTTGATTGAAGAAGCTGAAAAAGCTAATATGTTAGTAGATGAAGCACGAAGCTTGTATGTGAAGGAAAAGCTAAGATCAAATCCACAGTTTATGGAAAAGTTACGAGCTAAAGTCAAACGAACATCAAATTCTAATGTGTTATCCGCTTGAGATAACTTGTAGCTTTGGAAATAAATTTTAATGTGCTTTTAAGCAGAGAAGAAAGAGAACCAATGTAAGGTTGTTTTAGTAACACTAAAAGGAAAGATAAATTAGCCAAAAAAAGTTTTTGCAGTTTTTCCAGTTAAGTAGTTTTTCTTTTCATAAAGAGGCAATGTTTTTTTTTCCGTTTGCTTGAAAATTAATCTGGCCTTTGTATTCATTCCCTTTGGAGCTTTAAGCTTCTTTTGATTTATTACTATTTGCTATGATGTTACTAAACATGAAATTTTTATGCTACTTTACCCAGAGTTTGAGGGAAAATCTTGTGGGTCCACATGTGGTTTTATTCTCACACAAAATTATCTTGCTGACATCATTTTGTAAGAGACTAACATCATGTATTTAATAATTCTTGACTTGTTCAAGAAGTTGTATATTAGATAAAAAGATGAAAAAGTGTAAACTTTGGATATGTTGATAACGTAAGAAAGGAGAAAAAGCAACAGTCTCTTTAGTCTTTATAGAAGATGTCAAAGTTTTTAGTTGATAAAGAATATTAGTATGGCACATTCTTTAGATGGAAAATTTGGTGAGATGGATATGAGAAAAAAGCTTCATTGGAGCTCATATTGTTGTTCATGTGTTCCTACTACTACTAGTACTAATATTACTAGTCATCAACATCATGTGAAAGGGCAAAGAAGATTAAGCGATAAGATAATAGAGTTTGGTTGTAGTGGATGTTGTTTGTGTGTATGTTGTCCATTGTATTTAGCTTGGTATTGTATCGAGACACCTTTCAAGATTGGATTGTGTCTTGCTCAACGTGGAGTGAATTCTTGTAGAAAACAGAAGAAGGTTTTTGCCTACTCTTCATTTTCAGACATAGATAATTGATATGGTATGTACCTTGAAGGATGGATCTATATGTTTAGCTGAGCTCCAAGGTTGCACTGGGTGGCTTGTTTCTCCCAAATCATTACAAGTTATTTTATATCATTAAAACTGGAATTTTTTATTTTCTTCACGTGAAGCTTTTTGTTGCAAAATAAATACATATCTATTCATCTTGAATAGTTTACAGCGTATCATAACATGAATATTATCATTTATTCGAACAACTATACATCCCATTCTTCAAAAATTCAACAAAATATATAAAGCGAAAAGTAATATATGTAGATCTTTTAGATAGTTCAAATTCCAATTTGTTATGATAGAGTCGGAATGGTTTAATCATTATATGTGATATACTTTCTCCGTCTATCAATATTTGTCTCAATTTCTAAAATAGATATTTATAAAAGGTTGTTCATTTAAAATACCAATAAATTTTTTTACTTTTTCTATCAATTTTATCTTTATTTAATGTTTAAAAACTTACCTTATATTTGTATGGAGTACAATAAACGATTGTAATTTTTTCATTTATTAATAATATTAGATATATTGTTAGAAGGGAAAAAAAGTAGTTATACATGATTTTCGACCAAAAAAGGAAAACTAGTTTTACATACCTTGATGATGGTACTACAAACTAGATCAATGCCACAATATATATATTATTTTACATACATATGAGGTAAAAAACTGATACAAAAATTCTTAATAAATTCCTATTGACAAACTTTTACTAGTTTTGAGTGAAGTTATATTTGACCAAAATAAAGTGAAGTTTTTATAAGGGTTGACTTTTTTTTTGGTTCAAAATGATGAAGGGTGACTTAGTGACTTTTTTTTTAGTCGGGAAAATAGAAGCCAGAAAAAACCAAGCTAAAGGGTTAACCGATACCGGTTTCGTTGAAACAATCTTGCTTGACTGGTAAATGGATCGTTGAGCGTTGCATGGTTCTCTGTCTAGCAGATTTTGCACGCTTGTCCGCACATCTATTATGTTTTTTGAGAAAGTGTTTGAAAAAGATCGGCACATAGATGTGTGCTAATTTCTCAATCTTCCTGAGTATCAGATGGATTCTCCAGCATACTGCTGACAGTTTCCGGATACCTTGAATGACCTCAAGGTTGTTGAAGAAATTTGTCTTCTCCTGGTAAAGGTAGTTCCTACATAGTTTTGTAGCTTCGAAAACTGCTTCCGCTTCTCCTTTAATAGCGTGATCGACAAAAGTTGTTTTTTCCAGAATCGGTCCTTTATCCCGACGTCTGGTCGATCTGCACTATACCAATGCCGGTAGGATCGTATGCATTGTTAAATAAGGCATTGCGCAACAACACTAATTCCGACTCCATATACATATCATGTTCCTCATCTGGATCCCTAGGGATATTTTGGTGGGTGTTTGTTGTTGAGTCCCTCCACTTATTTCGAAGAGTTCACTCATGGCGCATTTGTATCTCAGATAACTGCATCAACCCCAATGCCCCTGTTCTCATGGATCCCCTTCATCTTCACCTTCTAGATGTTCCATATGTGTAGTCCGATCAAGGTCGACATAATTTTGTTATCCCAACCTCTTTCTGAGTATATTTTAATTAAACTATTCCCCCAAATCCAAACGTGGGTTGTCTTATATTCTAACTTGTAAGACCGAGCCTGCCCAAGTGGTCTGGCAAACTTGGAAGCTAAGGAGTAGGTGTTGGACAAATTCAATTCTTTGATAGCACCACCTACACACCTTAGTAAACAAACATTTTCTTTTATATAAGGTTTAATTCGTGGAGACTGTGTTGTTGCATACTTTTCATAGAAAGATTTATTGCTTTTTTTGGTATATTAGTGTTACAAAAGCTTATCCACAGATATGGTCTAGTGATTTCGAACCTTGCAGATTCATGTGGTTCTTTCGTAACTTATATATATATAAGGACTTTGTATCCGATTTTTGTCTTATACTCTATCCTTTTGGATGAGGCCATAAAAGTTTGTCTTTTTTGTTTGTATTTCAAATTGAGTAAATACCACTTTTGCTCCCTGGGTTTTCACGCATTTGACAATTTGCCGTCCATTGTTTAAAATGCGACTGGATACCCCCTAATTTTTGTTTTCGTGACTCGTTGCCCCCTACTAACGTTTTCTGTCTAATTCTGCCGTTACGTGTCACGTGAGTGGCACATGTTCGGTTTTTTAAAACTTTTTTTGACAGTTTACCCCTTAAATGACATTTTTTTGACAAATCAACCCCCTTATCTACATATATTTGACATTATATTTTTTTAACTTTACATGTTGTTTGTGAATAGATAGAACGATTCTAGATTATTAAGAATGTAATTTATGGTTCTGTTTACTCAAAATTAAAGCATCAACTTATCTTGGCCCCCCATATTGTGGTCTTAAGTTTCTAAAAAGAAGAGAATGTCATAGATTTGAGATATAACCCGAGTCTACCACCAATTCGAGATCTAATTAATGTCAAACTATTATTAGAATGAGGTATAAGACTTACCAATATAAGTGATCTTCGGAAGTTTATTGATCAAGCAAGAGCCTAAGAATTGCCAAGCCAAGAATTGATAGGTCCTATCTCAAACTAAGATTCCATTTTAGTGAAAAAATATCATGACAGTCTCTATTTTCTTTTAGTTTTTATATACTGCATCATGAGGCTGTTGGACTTGGACTACGTCATGAGGATATTGGACTTGGACTAAAGGTATATTACAGTGATCCTCATCTGAGACCTTAATATCGATGGTTGCAAAGTTTCCAGAGTCAAAATGGTTGTCAAATGTAGTGAAAAGAATTGCACCATCTACCCTATACTATTTGGCACAATACATATACTTACATATATAAGCTCATACACAAAATGTGAAGGGTTATGGAGTTCAGTAATCTAAAAGTGAAATCGAATTCAAAATCACAATCAAAGAAAGGCAACTAACTGCTGTCTCGTGCTTGAGCTTGAAATTCAGCAGGACGTTAATGGAGGCTCATATCAGTTATTATATGGATATATGTAGAGAGTCTAACCAAGCCATGGCTGGATCTTCTCATCTTAAAGAAAAAGAAAATCATCACAACCTTAAAAAAAATATAATCTCAATTTTTAAGGTGTAAACTGTCATTTAAGGGGTAAACTGTCAAAAAAAGTTTTAAAAAAGCGAACATGTGCCACTTACGTGACACTTAACGACAGAATTGGACGGAAAACGTTGGTAGAGGGCAATGAGTCACGAAAACAAGAATTAGGGGGTATCCAGTCGCATTTTAAACAATGGGCGACAAACTGTCAAACGCTTGAAAAACAAGGGGGCAAAAGTGGTATTTACTCTTTCAAATTTAATCTTTTGTGCAATTAGAGGTTGTGGAAAAATTTCATCCCATAGTTCAAAATTCCATTGGTTAGTCTCATCGTTTTATAATTGTGTGACTGTCTCCAGTTCAAAATTTGGTGGCTTCTTTAGTTTTCAGTGTGTTTCGGTCCATCATCATCCCAAATGTTTATGTTTTTCACATTAGCTCTCTGATATATGCTATGTTCCCTCGAAGAATCTCTTCCTTTCATGATTCTTTCCCTAGACCAAGTCCTACTTTGTCTCACTTTTATGTGTATAAAATCAAATTTAGGATAGTAAATACCTTTCAAAAGTTTTGCAGCGAGGGCTTCCAGGTGGGTTTAATTTGTCCATGCTTGCACATCCACAACGTCTTTGTTCATTCTTTTAAAATATTTGAAGCCCATTCCCCCCCAGAGTTTTCCTACAACCAGTTTTTCCATCCTAGCCAGTGTGTTCCGTTTCTCTCTCATGAGCTCCACCAAAAATTTGAAATGACAAATACCAGTTTTGGACAAAAAATGATTGGAGTAGGAGAAAGTAGTCATGGTATACACCAGAGTGACTAGTAAAATTGCCTCTATGAGTACTTCCTTCCCTCCCCCGATAATAACTACGATTTCCAACATTCGGTTTTGCTAAAAATTCTTTCGTTGATCCATGACAGAGATTCCACCTTGAAACTTTTGTGGCATAGGGGTACTCGCAAGTATTTTCCTAGGCCCTCCGTTTTATTAGAATTAGTGGATTCACTCACCCAATATCTGACCTCAGTGGTGTGTCTTTGCTAAAACAAATAGCCAACTTTGTGATATGTTCCCTTGATGCTTTGCAGTAAATATGAACAAATTCCAGGAAAACGTTTATTTCCTCCTCGCTAACTTGAAGGAAAAGAGTGAGTATTCCGCAAAGAGAAGGTGATTTCTAGTAATCTGGACACCATGAATCCCGTCTCTTGCAATATTGTCTTCAATAAGGCTGATAAGCGATTTAGTCATCATGGTGATTAGAAAGATGGTCGCTCTTAGAGTGTCATAAAAAATCAACACTAAATAGTAGGAGCAACTAACCGCAAGTGTACGGGTCGTTCCAAGTAATAGATAAATAATACGAGATTTTCGTCTCCATAGGGACTGCGAGGTATGATGAATGTGTTTAAAAGATAATTAGAATTAATTGCAAGTACGGAAATAAAAGATAAAATAGATATTTGTTTGGTTTAAATTATAAAAACTCCTGGACACAAAGCAATAAATTAACTAAGATGAAAATAAAGTAAAGACTAAAGATTAGACGCATATATGAGAGTTATACTTGAGTCTCGTTAGGGGTCCACCTAAGTTCATACATTTAGTGATTTCGTTTAAGGGACAAGTTGGTAACCCTATATTATTCAAGACTCTACAATCTGATCCCATAGGTAGAGGGTCTGATCCCATGCCACTCTGTTCCTTCACAATACCTTTCCTTTTAGGTGTTATTTTGCTTGCATTAATTATCCTAGCTTCTTGAAGGGGTTTATCGTGTCTTTCAACTTCAAGCATAATGTCATGTAGAGTCACATGCACGCTTATCATTCACATTAAACCTATGTGGGCTTCATTCTTCTTTTTCTACCCCTCATCCTGTCTCGTGGTTCTCCTTAATTTCCTTGTTGTGGAGGGGGTGTTGCTCCCTTCCTTCACCATGAGTGTCTCTCTGATTACCCATGCGATCATCACCTACCATAATATCGTTGTCATCTCCGACCCATTTTTACTTGGGTATTGTTGCTGAAAAATGCATTTAATTCTCCTAAAAATTCCAAGAAGGGGATGGGGTGTTTCACAATATTGTCCACGCTCCAGGTTATAAACCTGTCCATATTCGGGTCTCCCCTGTTCTTAAGGATCAGATTCCTGCATCTGTTAACAAGGTGACCAATTTTGTAGCAAATTAAATACATGACTCCTACTTGTTCATATTGGAAAGTAACCTATCCCGCGCGTCTTCTTGTTTTAGGTAGGTTCCAGCTGGGAGCGGGTTTTTAATATTGAATCTAACACGGAACCAGAGAAGCTCGATATCATTAATGGGGTTTTTAGTAAAATATATGTCTTCCAAGTCAAAAAAACAAGTAGCGCGTACCACAATGGTGTCTACGAGGTTTTGTATAAAAGCCAAACCTTTTACATGGACCTAGATGGATGAGTAGTCAATGTGGACATCATGGAATTTTGCCAAGGTTAGCCACTAGTTAAACCCCTCATACAGACCAATGAAGGTACCAGGGCGAAGGTCCCATAATATGTTGAATTGGTGGTCATACTGAATTTCAAGTTTAAAAATGTTCTTCCTTATTTCAGTGTCTCTAAACTCCCCCTTAACACCCCATTTCTCCCTGACATGCATTAAAGTCGAGAGATAGAGTAAATATCAGTCTCTCTCGCTCCCACCAATTGCTGGGTCTGGATCTCTGCTTAAAGTCTTATCTTTCAATTGTAAAAGCCTCCGTAAAGCTCCCAATAATGATAAGTAAAAGGTCTCTTCCTTCCCTCAAGGAAATACTGGTGGGTCCTGGTGTGTTATAAAATAAAGAAATAAAAGTAATAAAATAAAGGATCCACAGACCGCAAGTGTACGAGTCTTTCCAAGTAATAGATAAGTAAAGTCGGGATAATCGTCTCCATAGAGATTTAAGTAGTCATTCTAATTTCGTGTTCAATATTAGAATAAATAGTTTTAATTGCCCTAATTACAAAGATAAGCAGCAAAGGAGTTTGTTTTCTAATTAACTAAATAATACAATAATTAATAAATAATTAATAACAAATAATTATGCAAATAAGATAAGGAGATGCAAGTATGAATCTATCCTAATGAATTTATGGTTCCTAAGAATAAAGGTGAATGGGAAATCTCACAATAGTCGGGACTATGTAATCTCCTATCCCCCTGTCGGGTGGATCTAGGAGCTATCCTAAAGTACTATAAACCCCTATATAGGCGAATATGCCTCTTCAGATGTGAAGTTCTTTTACCTCTTTGGCTACGTGGTTAGGCACGTCTGTCGGGCAATAACGGACACAACACGTCTCTATCCTAGTTATGTAATTAAAACCTCTTGTCGGATGATCACTCTCCATTAAGTGAATAGCCTAATTACTAAAACTTACCCTTGATTCATGACGTCAATGATAGTAAACAAGCACAAGAATATAGTCAATGGAAATTAAGAACCAATTCAATTAAATACTAAAATCCCATATTCAAATTAAAACAGAAAAACAATAATCAATGATTCATATAATTACAATCCTAAAAAGAAATTATGCATACTAAAACTTTTGAATAATAGCTTAGAAATACCTCATAGACAAAATATATCTAATACTAATTTACCCAAAGAATTGAGATGGAGAAGTGTTGAATTGATGTAGTTATACTCTAGCTCTTGCTTCTTCCTCCTCTAGCCTTCTGATTGCTTCTATAACGAATTATGTATGTATATTAAGCTTATGCAGCCAAGGGATGATTTTCTAAGGTTTAGAACTTATATATATATATATATATATAGGTGCTAGGTCGAAATCCTGGAGTACGAGTCAAGTAAAAGAGTCCAAGCCCAACTCAAATTCGTAACACTAAAATATAGAAAAGGTAAGAAACTGTTGCTACATTTTTTGGTTGTAACTCCTTCAATACTACTTCAATTGACGCGTTAATTATATCGAAACTAATCGTCTCGGAAATCTCTACACTTTAGCTTCAGACCATTCTTCCAAATTCCCAGCCAAACTTGAGTTATGATCAATTTTGTGGACGTAGCTGGTGAAATTCAGATTTATTTGACAACTTTTCATTTCCTAGTTTATCTTTTCCTTCTTCTATCTCCTGATTTCTTCAAGATCTTCTTTCCTTATCTTCTTAGAATTTATTTGGAATCTAATTTATTTCTATATATCTTTAAAGCTTCACATTAACACACAAATTAAACCAAATATGCTCTAAAAATAATAATTCATCAAATCAACAAGAAATAGGAATACTACGAATTAAGCATAAAAGTCAATATAAAAAAACCATTTTCTACCTAAAATGATGTCTCCCAAGGGCTTATATTTAGAAAAATTAGGGAGACATCAAATACCCTTTTACAAAAAAGATAAAATATAATGGCGCGGGTCATCAAGAACGTTCTTGATGTAAGGTTTCGAGCCATTAAATATGTAGAGTACCACATAAAGGATAACGATAATAATTTATTTAGGGCAAAAGTAAGTAGACATGCAATAAATGTAACCTGGATATAATTCAAGGAGGTAGGAGATATAATACCTTTGTTTTTTCCTTAGCTTTGGTGGTCCCTTTTCTTTTATGTATCTCAGATTTTGCGAAGTCGACGCTTTGAACACCATGTGAGATCAGGTGTCCTTTTGGATGTTCAAACATATTCTTGAGTAGTTTATATACTTTTTGAAGACTTGGTCATATGGTTTTCCCCGTTTCTGTTGGCTTTTATGAGCTTGCTCCTTAGTGAAAGCTAGTAGCTTGAGTCTTGGTAATATGTGTGTGTTGGTCCTTTTTCTATCCTTAGCTTTGTATTCATGAAAAAAGTTCAAAACTAAGAATTTTTTCTTTTTTCTTTTTGGTTAACCTTATAATCCATATTTTGTTTGGCTCTTTGTGTCTGTCCCAATAGGATATGCACATATTTGTATAACTAGGAAGCAGGAGCTCCCCAAGAGAAGGAGCTCATGCTTTTTGGAGTAAGGTGAGATATTAGTCTCTAGTAGATTAGGATCAAAATTTCGGGTATAGTTTGGTATGTTGAGAGGAGATTTTCTGGTATAATTTTGCGTGTTGAGAAGAGAGGGCTGACTTAGTAACTAGTCGTTCTATTTTTGCTATTTGGAACATAGATTTAGGTTTATCACAAGGCATTCTTACAAAAGAAAATTTATCATCGCTTAATAGTAAGATAGTACTGTCAATAATGGTATTCAGACCCATGCCTTTTTGGACCAATACCTGAAATTGGCACCTTAGACCAACTCGTCCATCTTAACTATTAATTTACTTTGACATCACAACTTTTCTTTAAAGGGCCAAATGTATGAGTTTTTTTTCTATTAAATTTCTTTTAACGCTTTTGTGCAAATACTTTTATCCTTTTAAAATTTTATTAATTTAAGATATGTAATCTTAATGTTGAATGCCAGATTACAAGAAAAAGAAAAACCGTTAGACCTGACTTTTTTCATACAACCGGTGTTTTACGATCGTGAAAAAAACGATCTCTAAGCGCTTTCGAAGGAATCATTATAAACAACTTGAGATATCTTCCATCTGCAACTATCTTTTGTCAATAGATACAAACGCCCTCTTGGGGCGTCATCGAAGATCATGTTTCAATTATTTTGCGATGCCCCAAATTTTCTTAACCAATCCACGCACAAGAAAAAAAAAACATTGGAGACTTGTTTTTTTTCATACAAATGGTGGTTAACGATTGTGAAAAAATGACCTTTAAGCCCTTTTGAAAGGAATCACTATAAAATAACTTGAGGTGTCTTCAATTCGAAATTATCTCTTGCCAAAAGATACAAAATCCCTCTTGGCACCTCATCAAAGATCATGCTGCAATTACTTTGTGATACCCCCAACCTGGCTAACCAATCTGAGCTATAATTCACTTCTCTAAAGATATTCACCTACTTGAACGACGAGTTCTTGCTCAACATATCTCTAATACCCTTTATCCACTAAGACCTAGACCTCTATTTTGACTGTCTCCCTTGATAAGCATTATGGCTTTCTTGGAATTGACCTCCACAATCACTCGATCAATCCCCAAGTGTTTCAACCTTGCTATCCCCTTATGTGTCTACAAACTATTCTACCAAAGGAATAAAATAATCCATACATCTCGCAAACCCCCCAATCCACCGATCCTCACTGCCTCTTAACAATCCTTCCAGACTCTTAACGGGATTCACACTCCTATCTATTTCAACTTCAAACATCATGCGAGCTTCACCAAATCAACCCATTATACCGAGACTTCTTGAAAATCAAACAAGGACACCAAGCGAAAATTCATAAATGTTTTTTGTAAGAATTAAAAGTTTGATTAGTTAGCAGCTCGAATTGAATATTATTACATAAAATCGTATAAGTTTTTTTTCGTTTCAAAAAAATCATATAGGGTAAAATACCAAATACCTCGTATGGTCTGACAAAGGGTAAACAATTACCACATGGTTTTAAAAGGGACACATACCTTTTATGGTTTCCTAACTCGTGACAATTCACCTTTTTCACTTAAAATTTCATTATAACTTATGTCATGAGTTGTACTGAATTATAATCGAGTTACACTGAGTTGCACTATTGTAATTATTAATAAATAGAATAAATTTTCACGAATTATGAAACTATAAGAAATAGTTGTCCTTTAAAAACTATAGAATTTTTTTAAACCTTTTGTTAAACCAGGTATTTGGTATATTGCTCAATCATTATAACATTTATTTTAACTATAGTGTACTTACAATAAATTTAAAAATAACACCAACAAAAACATTTCATATTTGTACTATTATTAGTACTATTTAATCGAGACAAGAAACTTTTTGACAAAATCTACCAATAATTAAGCTCTCGTTAGTGAATTTTATAATATTATAGGCGAAACCTTTAAAGATGTTAAGAGGCAATTAGCACAACTTTTTAAGTAAAGTATTCTTTGGAATTATCGAAGAGGCAGGTCTAAAGAGCTTAAAGAAAAACGTGATATTTGAAAAGGGAAAATCTTCAAGAAAAGCATATTTTATTGAAATCATTATGCTGCACAACAACCTTATCTTTGTCGTATTGCAACAAGTCCCTTGTTGTAATTAAGATAAACAGTTTTTTTTTTTTTTGGACACCATTAAGATAAACAGTTCAATATTCTCTCTTTCTCTCTTTTCTAAACCATTTTACACAACATTTGTAGACAATTGATGCAATTGCCGAGTCAGAACAAAACAGAAAAAGAGAAACATTATAATATATCTACTAATTTCTTGCGAAGTAGCTCAAAGAGCATATATAATCCAATGTCAACTGCAAAGAACTTGCCCAGAGACAGGGGCAGATACATAATTTTTTTCCCATTGGACGAAAGTTGAAACATGAGATAAAAAGTTATATAAAATTTAGTGGAATTTGAGATATTGTTTTAATTTTTTTAAGAATTAATATCTATATGTCCGGTATTAAATAAAGGTTAAAAATAGAGCCAATTATAGATTAATGTATATTAAAAAACTTATTTAAAAAAAAACCTAGAATAAGATATTTTATAGAAAACAGCCAATCCCAAACTACTCCTATAATTAATAATTAAAAAAAGTAGAAAAAAAATAAAACAAAAACTACTAATCACATGCGTGCGTCCGTGATTTTTTTTTTAAATCGTCATAACCACTTCTAGAAAAATCAAAAAAATCAAAAATTTACATATTTGGATAAATAAAATTAATATCTACGTCTATGAATTTATTTGGATTTTTTGAATTTTTTGAATGTTTTTGGAATTTTTGGAATTTTTTAAATTTTTTTTGAATTTCATATTTACGAAAAAAAATAATTTAAACAGTCCGTGAACCAGGTGAAGCGCAGCTGCGGGAACCTGCTGCAAATGTTTCGCCAGCCCCACCGTGGGGTATTAAAGCCTGGATTGAAGGCCATCTTCGGTCCAAGGCGCGAATTGACGGATTTGATTGGCCTTATGTGTTTGTAGCCGTGCTATGGACAATTTGGGTCAAAAAGAATTTAATTGTGTTTAATGAGGGGCATAATATACACCATGTACTAGAGCTCAAAAGAGACATTTTCTCTCTAGCTAGTAGCTTTATTCTTGCATGGGGTAAATCATTAGATGATGGTATAATTAAAGTAACTAGCAAGTTATGGTGAAATAGGTTAAACCAGAAAAGGGCACTAAGTTAAACATTGATGGAAACTTCATTAAAACGAAAGGGGTAGCAGGTATTGGTGGTATATTAAGAGAAGATATGGTGTGTGTGTATTTCTGGGTATATGGGTTCTTGTGATGTTGTATCCCCTTTTATTTCATAACTACTTGCATTACATTTTGGTATTAGATGGGCTTGCAATAGTGACTATACTGAGATGATTACTGAAACAGATTCGGAGGAGCTCCACGCGCTAGTGAAAGGCGGTGGGAGCTCAACTCGTTATGAGATGGACTCGGGGAAGCTCCATGCGCTAGTGAAGGGCGGTGAGAGTCTGGGTAGTCGTTATGTTTCAATCGCAAGAGAATGTTGTGCATTGCTAAGAGAATTTCCGAACTTTGAGTTTGTTCATGTATATCGTGAAGCTAATTTTTGTGCTGATAGAGTAGCAATAGAAGGGCATTGTTGCATACTCAACCGGAGGTGTTCCATGATCCACCATACTATCTTTGGAAGCTGATTACAAGAGACAAAAGTGGTTGTGCAACTATTAGAGTTGTACTAGATAGATAATAAGAACTTTTGTTCTACATGTAATCTTTTATTCTTAACTTGTATGCAAAAAAAAAACCATAGACGTAAATATTAATTTGTTTTATCCAAAAATGCAAATTTTTTATTTTTCTGATTTTTTTTTGAATTGGTTATGACAATTTTAAAAAAAATTCACGGACGCGCGCGTGGTAGTGATGGTGGAAGTACCCTATTATTTGTTTAATATTTAAAAATTAATATTGTATTAAAGTAAAATAATATATTTAATAATAAGGGTACTAAAGATATGAAAAATATAAAGAAGATGTTTTCTATAAATAATTATTTCATTAGCCATTTTTTTATAAAATAAATTATGGAAGGTTTAAAAAAAGAGAAAACTACTTAATAAGATCCAACTAGAACAAAATGTTATGTTTTAAATCCTGGTCCAAATGAACTACTTTTAAAGGCCTAAAGCTAACTGAGTCTTTTTCTCTCTCTTATCTGCCATTCTCTCTCATCTGCCATACACAGAAGCCAGATCTTACACCTTTATTTTTTTCTTTACATCCTATATCTAATCACGGATAATTCTCTCTCACTTTTTGAAATTCAAAATTTTTCTTCTTTATAATATTTCTTGTCTCTCTCATTTTTTAAAATTCAAATTTAAATAAAAAAAATGTCCAATCTAAATCAATATTTCTTATCTATAATGTTTTTGTTGTTGTTCATTCTGTTTCTGGTTATATCTTTCGATCCAATTAAATAATTGGGCACTTTTTTAATTAATTGGGTATATACCCTTCATATCCACCCATCTGTAATTGGTATATATATACCCTTAGCATCATCAAATCCACGCAAAAATAAATAACAAAGAAGAAATAGATGAACTAATCAATCATCATAACGTAACAAGATCCAAATACATTCAATTTGCCTGTGTAAGGGTACAATTTTAGCTCCTTTTATTTGAATACAAACTTAACATAAAACATGAAAACCCATTAGTCTTGACAAAACACTCTAAGCCAAAACAGAAACTATATGATCAATCAAGTCAATCACACAAGAGCTATAACCCCATTCAATATCATACCACGAAACAAGCTTCACAAAATTCTTATTCAACGCAATTCCCGATTTAGGATTACTCGACCTATTATCACCAACAAAATCCGTAGACTCCACATCATCTTCCGTATACCCCAATCTACCCATCATCATCCCCTCTGATTTCTCCCTGAATACAAAAAATTAATTAAATTAAATCTTCACTATCAAAAAAAAAATACTAATACATACTTGATAGGAGCTTTAATCGCATCATCGGAAACATCTTTCTCAGGCCTCACATTAAGATCCACCACTGACACATCAATAGTCGGAACACGGAAGGACATTCCGGTAAATTTCCCTCCAAATACATATTCCAAAAAATCAGAAATTAACAATTAATCCATAATAGAATAAAAAAAGAATTTTAGAATGGTTTGCATACCCTCAAGCTGATAATATTCTCAAATTGAACACCTATTTCTTTCATTAAAACAAGAGTAGTCCCGGCTACATATGCAACCCCTAAAAGAAAATGGATACAAGCAGTAAAAACCGAACTCAAATTATAAATAACTAATTGAATATTTATTAAACCTTTTAAGATGGATCTCGTGCAATCAACTGACTCGCTTCAAGGGCTAATCACATCTCATGCCTTTCTCCATCCTTAACAACCTTGATATTTGAAGAAACAACCCCTGTAGAGAAAATTAAATTTACTAATATCACTATTAATGCTAATATCAAATCCTATTTGATTTAAAGTCATTCCTGTAAACCAGGTGATATTTTGCAATCACGGATTGTAATGCACACACGCTCAATATAGTGCATATATGTATGTATATGCTGTTATAATGTTTGTTACCTCTGAACCTTGTGGAAAAAATGTTTGTTATAATTCATTGGAGAACAACTTCACATTCTGGACTGCAGATTCATCAACCTGAAGTTGGAGATGAAATTTCCAATTGAGGTTATAGATAGATATTAGTCGAGAAATCAAATAAAAATATATTTTTACCTGCTTATAAAATTGATAAATATCTTGAATAAATTGTACCACTTCAGAATTTGCAAGACTTCCACAAGGCTTCCACCATCGATCTACATTAGAGAACAACTTTACATTCTGGACTGTAGATAAAAATGGCAAGCTACCTAACCCAAACCATTATCAATTTAGAAACACAATGTTTAACAGATTAATGGGATTAAGGTAGATTATTGTGACTTACCATAAGACACCAGTTTTAAGCAAAGCGTTTACCAGTGTAGAGGAGATAGAGCTCAATGGGGGAAAAATTAATACACTAATATACGGGTTACAAAAACCCTATAGATTGAAAACCCACCTATGAAACACATCAGCTTGGGTA
The DNA here is from genome assembly GCA_029959085.1 of Nemophila menziesii. Lineage (NCBI taxonomy): Eukaryota > Viridiplantae > Streptophyta > Magnoliopsida > Boraginales > Hydrophyllaceae > Nemophila > Nemophila menziesii. The sequence goes on along the minus strand of JARWIR010000003.1, from coordinate 46,025,670 downwards.
GGTCGAAGATGGGTTGTGCAGGAGATCGACTTCGTATGTGCAGAAGATAGACGGTCTGTACACGAGATCGGCGGCGGCGTATGTACAGGATAGTGGCTTGGTGAGGGCGGCGGCCGTTGTTAGTGTAGTGCGGTGGCTGTGTTATTATGCAGATCTGCGATTTCTTGTGCCATGATATTGGTGGGAGAAGCAGATCTGGGATTTCTTTTTGTTTGTTGTTCCTATAGGTACGAGAAGGTATAGAGAAGAGAGATAACAGTATAGAGAAGAGAGATACCAATGGAAAGAAGATAAAGCAATTACATCGATACCTATTAGAGATGGGATTCTGCCTTTTCTGACAAATGAATAGAGAAACAAATACTAGTTACTAACGTCGTTAGGACTAGTTACTCTTGGGCCTTTATAAGAAGGTAATGTCTATGTTAGGCTTTTATAATTAATTCACCCTTAAAAAAAATATTAGATTACTTTGTGAGAATGTTTACTTTAATAACCTTTTAAATATATTCTCAATAAAATAAAATTATATGAATTTAATCTATATTCGGTTTAAGATTAATATATTTTTTTTTATTTATATAATATATTTATAATTGATATACCATATAATTGATAGGTTCTAAATTTTAGATAGGGAAAAAGATAGAGAAGGTATTAAATTAACCATCACGCATTGTTTTTAGAATAGACAAGGGAAAGGGAAGGGAAAGGAAAAGATAAGAAAATCAAAGAAAAATTTAAAAGAAATGTAAATTGGTAAATAATATATATATATATATATATATATATATATATAAATTCTCTAAAAGTGTGATTAATATACTATAATGAATCAGTAATATATGGTATTATTAATTTAATTTTGATCACTATAATTGGTACGTCGTAATCAACTATGTAATACATTTCCTTCCGTAATCACATGACAATATTTAAATATAATATTGAGTTTTTCATTACATAACAACTATCTATTAATGACCTATTACAATCGTAATAAATAATTTTTTAACAAACTAAAATAAATTTATTAAACTTAACATATTATATATTTCATATCATATAATTTTATTTCATCATATATGTAAAATAATCATAATTTTTTTTAAAAACTTTTAAAAAATTGTATATTATATTTAAAGTACTACATATCGACAATAAATTATAATATTATATATATATATATATATATAGTAAATCAGCATATTTATCAAAATTTTAACATAAATTAACAGTTCTAATTAAATTATCATTTTTTACTTCTCTACAATAATTGATCAAGTTAACAAAGAAAGAAAAAAAGCTCCGTATTATTAGGTAACCCTAATAACCAAAACCTTCACTGAAACTGATGGAACCGCCGCAGCACCCACCACCGGCGTTGCCGGATGATCAACAACCGCACCATACTGCTCCTACGCAAACCATAACAGATAACACGAGCACAGAAAACATGCAAACTGATGAACCTACTACAGACACACTACCAGAAGACGAGTTTCCCACGCTGAAAAAAGCTATTGAGTCCACGAGACATGGGAAAAGACAAAGGGCGTCTGACGCCATAATGGATGGTGGAACAGCAAGGGTTAACGCTACACAATCGGTGGTAAAAGATGCTTCTATTAAGTCTTTTGCTTCGCTAATGCACCCAACAAAAGCTACTGTACAAAATAAGGTGAACTTTAATCCTAACCTGAAGTTGGGAGGATGGAAGGGATCTTTAACAGGAAGTAACGTTGTGATCCCAATAATAATTGATGATGTGGAGGAAAGTGGTAAAAAAGCTATGTGTGAGGAAGAAGCTTCGGAGCTAGAGGCATTGATAGAGGATGACGTTTTAGAGGTGGAAGATGCTATTCCGACGGTGTTAAGAACAAGAGAAGAAATAAGAGAGGGGATTAGGCTATGGAGGAACACTGTGGTCGTGAGATTACTCGGAAGGGAGGTTGGTTTCACATATCTTACAACTAAACTTCGACAAATATGGAATCCTGTAGGTAATTTTGAATTAGTGGATGTGGGAAATGGTTATTATATGGTTAAGTTCGAAAGCAGGGATGACTTTAACTTCGCTATATCAGGAGGACCATGGATGGTTTTAGATCACTATCTGATTGTAAGGGAATGGACACCATCCTTTAATGCGCTAACCAATTCAATTACTACAACTACAGCCTGGATTAGAGTATCGAACGTGGGAATGCAAAATTATACGGCTAAAATTCTGAGGAAAATTGGAGACAAAATAGGAAAAACAGTTAAGATTGACCCGCTCACAAAAGGAAGGCTCAGAGGTAATTACGCGAGGCTCGCAGTAGAGATTGATTTGAGCAAACCACTTGAGCCAGAAGTAAGAATCGGACCAGACATTTGCAAAGTAGAATATGAAGGGCTACATCTCATATGCTTTGGGTGTGGCAAGTTCGGGCACAGGAAGGACAATTGTCCTCCAAATGCAAATAGAAATAATGCAACAAACGTTGGAAATACTACTACACAAACTCAGAATGGGATGCCTCATCAAGAAAGCTCGGAGCCGCCAGAGAAATATGGGGAGTGGATGACTGTTCAAAGGAGAAATAGGGGTTACGGGAAAGAGAAACTAAACATTGGACAAAACGGACAAAAATCGACTAACGCTAAGGGGTTAGGTTCACGCTATGAAGCATTACGTATTGAGGATATTGTGTGGGGTTCGGAGGATAGGAATGGGAAGACGAATCAAAATAAGGGGCAACATATAGGTGAAAATACAAAACAGAATAAAGGAAAGGGTGTAGCCCGGACCAATGTTCCACGTGGAAGAGCTCAGGGGAATGGTGGCCATAAAATAATATCTACTCCCAATTTTGAGCAACAAAAAACCCTTCACTCAGCCTTGGAAATTCGGGAATTCACAGCGGGTACTTCGGGTGTTCAAGCTGGTGTCAAAAGTTCTGTGCATACAAGGGGCGTCTTGGTGAATAATGGGCAAAATATCGGGACTGTTGGTGAGCAGATGGGGTCTATTAATGTGGTAAATTCTTGTGATAACATGGGACAAGGGAGTAGGGTACAAAGTGCAAATATTGAAAATACCAGGGACCTGACTGTTGGCGCTGATGGACAAGTAAATGGGCCGAATGGGAATTTCAGTAACAGTGAATTTATGTCACAGCAGCTCGGAGCTGTGACCTCAGAAAATCCTCCTGCCGCAGAGGATGAATTCCCAGCTTCAACACTTGATCACGGACCAGCACAAAGACCTGACACTGATGAGACAATGGAGCAAGCACGGCTGGTGAATCAGGCAACGAGCCAAACAGCAACAGCTCCTGATCAACGAGACAAGACTGATTCAAATGAAGATGTGGTGATGACCACAACTTCATGCTAAAGCGCCTTTCGGGTATCCCCCATCCCTATCTTTTTCATTTGTTTACTGATGTGTGCTCAAGTCAATGCAGAAAACAATTGGGTGTTGTCTAATAAACCCATGAATATTCTCATCTGGAATTGTCACGGTGCCGCCAATCAAAACTTCCGGCGAGTAGTTCGGGACATGATGACAAGCCATAAGGTATGGCTTACTGTTATAGTGGAACCGAGAATAAGCGGGGCCAATGCGGATAGAGTTATTAATTCATTACAAAAAGATAACTCGGTTCGGGTTGACTCGGAAGGTTACAAAGGTGGAATATGGTTAATTTGGGATGACTCAGATATCTCGGTTCGTGTTGTCTCTGCTGGAAAACAAGTGATCAATATAGAAGTAAGTCAGAAAAATTGCAAATCATGGATTTTCTCGGCAATATACGCACGCACGCATCACAAGGAGAGGGTTGAATTATGGAACGCGCTACATCAAGCATTCCATAACTTAACCATACCGTGGTTAGTTGCTGGAGACTTTAATCAAATAGGGAAGGAAGAGGACAAAAAAGGGGGTGTGGAAGGTGTCACGAGAAGGATGGAATTATTTGAAGAATGGAGGGAGAGTTGCGGATTAGTGGATTTGGGTTTTGAGGGACCAAGATTTACATGGTGTGACTCTTGGCATACGGGACAACGGATAATGGAAAGATTAGATCGAGCGTATGGCAATTCGGAGTGGTTAGGCTTATTCCCGAGAGCTCGGGTACTACATCTGACGCGAATACATTCTGATCACTTGCCGATTTTAATTCAGATTCTTCCAAGTGAAAGGTATAAAACTCATCCTCGCTCTTTTCGTTTTGAAACAACTTGGTGTCTTCATGATGGGTTTCAGAAGTTCATAAATGAAAAGTGGGAGGGAGGTGCTTTAGGAGTTGGTTTGGGAGTGAAAGAAATAAAGAAGCACATCCAAACATGGAAATACGATAGCTTTGGAAATATTCACAAGAGGAAACGGTGTTTAGCGGCCAGACTTGGAGGAATTCAGAAATCGCTACAAGTTTCTTATAATTCCTCTCTTAGACAGCTTGGTAATAGGTTAATGAACGAATACGAAAGTGCTCTAAAACAAGAAGAAGTATTATGTTTTCAGAATGCGAGAGATACCTGGATAAAAGATGGTGAACGGAACACGCGCTACTATCACCTCTCCAGAATTATAAGAAAGAGGAAATCGAAGTGTGTTCGTCTACTAGATGATAATAATGTGTGGGTGGAAGACGAGGATAGGGTCAAGCAAATGGTAAGAGAATATTTTGAATTACTTTACAGAGCTCCGGAGGAAAATGTTGGTATTTTTTCTCTTCCAAAAATCGATTTCGTGGGTGAAGAAGTATTCAAAGAGTTGAGTTCTCCGTTCACAAAAGAGGAAATTAGGGATGCAGTGTTTAAATCAAACCCAACAAAGGCTCCTGGTCCTGATGGAATGTCTGCTGCTTTCTATCAAAAGTGTTGGAATACGGTTGTGGATTCGGTGGAGGATATGTTTAAACAGGCGCTTGAAACAGGTCGTTTTCCTTCGGAATTGAATGGCACACTTATTCATCTTATCCCGAAAGTTACAGACCCGAACAAAGTAAGTTTACATCGCCCAATTAGTCTCATAAACTCTCCTGTTAAGTTTGTTATGAAGGCTATGGTGAGTCGGCTTCGGCCTCTACTTGCGGAGAGAATTGGACCGTATCAAAGTAGCTTCTTACCTGGGAGATCAACTACCGATAACATTGTATTAGTTAGAGAAGTGGATCATAGAATGAGACATATAAAAGGCAAAAAAGGATTGATGGCGGTTAAAATTGATCTTGCAAAAGCTTATGACAAAATTCGCTGGGAGTTTATTGAAGATACAATTAGAGATTTCGGTTTTCCAACGAGTTGGATTTCGTTAATAATGACAAGTATGGCTGAGAATGAGATGACTGTACTATGGAATGGTGAACCGTTGCCGGCGTTTAAACCTCATCGGGGGATAAGGCAAGGTGATCCACTTTCACCGTATATATTTATCTTATGTATGGAGCGTCTATCTATCTTAATACAGGAGTTATGTAATTGTGGAAGCTGGACTCCTATTGGCATGGAAAGGGGTGGTCCAAAATTATCCCATCTCTTTTTCGCTGATGATCTTATATTGTTTTGCGAAGCTTCTTTGTCACAGGTTAACCTAATTCGGGAGACGCTGGATATATTTTGTCATGAAGCAGGTCAAACGTTGAGTGCTGAGAAATCACTTGTGTATTTCTCAAAAAACACGCCTATGGAATTGCAAGTTGAACTAGCTGGAGTAAGTGGCTTTTGCCTTAGTGATTCGTTTGGAAGTTACTTGGGAGCACCGATTCATTCAGGTCGTCTACCTAAGGGGTTTTACAAAAGAATCATGGATAAAATGAGGGAAAAGTTAACGGGATGGAAAGCGAAATCCTTATCACTTGCTGGGCGAGTCACTCTCGCTCAATCGGTGCTAAGCGCTATGCCTACCTATCAAATGCAATTCATGAAGCTACCTTTGTACGTGTGTGATGGGATAGATCAAATTGTTCGGAATTTCATATGGGGCTCTTCGGAGGAGAAAAGGAAAATTCATTGGGTCGCATGGGAGCAATTATGTAAATCAAAAAAGAATGGTGGCTTAGGATTTAGAAGCGCTCGGAGTTTTAATCTAGCTTTGTTGGCAAAATTGGGTTGGAAACTTCTCACTAAGGGTAAGGGCGCATGGGTGGAAATCTTAAGAAGTAAATATTTCAAACTTGGCCTATTGGAGAGAGCTCAAAAGCCTACTGATTCGAATATTTGTCGGGCCATTGGAGCTGGTGTAGAGGTGTTAAAAGAGGGGATAGTTGAGGTGATTAATGGTGAAAATTCGAACGTTAAATGGAAATTTGAAGCCTCGGGTATATTCACTGTTAAATCGGCTTTTAAAAATATTGCACAGGAAGTCCCTGACTTGTCATTCAAGTGGGAGTGTATCTGGAAAGTTAGATGTTCTCAGAAGCTACGATTACTATTATGGAGGTTGGTACGTGATAGGTTACCTACAGCTACCAATTTATTTCGTAGAGGAGTCATTGATTCTAGCTGTTGTAGCATCTGTGGAAGGGAGGACGAAAGTGCTGATCACTTATTGCTTCGGTGCAAAATTGCAGTGGCTGTTTGGTCCTCTCTTGGGTTGGTGAAAAACAGTAATCGAGAACCTTCATTGCTGTTACAGCACTCGGAAGTAAGTAACAGGTCAGGCCCGTTCAGCATAGACCTGAATGATCTTAGTCCAGGCTCGAACAGAACAGGACCTGAGGATGAAATGAGCTGTAACATGCTATCGAATGAACTACTGACTTTATACAGTAGAATCAGCACTGTTGGAGGAGTTCTTAGCGATGATTTTATGCAGCAAACCAGGAATCAGGCGAGTACTAAATTGCAGAAATGGATCGAACTAAACTTATGCTCCAAACAAATGTATGGAAGCCTGGAATGGCGACTAGTATTTATTGCAGCTGTGAGTATAATTTGGTCAAGGCGAAACGAAGCAATATTTGAAAATTCTGGAACCGTTCCAAGATTAACAGGCCTAAAGCGGGAGGTAATAAGGGTTGCGAGTGATTTTGTCTCAGCGTGGGGCAAGGAATTAGATGGAGGTGTAATAAGGATGGCGAAGAACGAACTGATCAAATGGGTGAAACCCAAAGATAAACTTAAAATGAATATCGATGGGAGCTATGATCTGGGTCGGAATCGTGCGGGTATTGGAGGATTAATAAGGGATGGAGAAGGGAATTTTGTGGTGGGGTTTGAGGGCCCATGTGTGGTGGAATCGCCGTCTGTCTCTGAAACATTAGCCTTGCATTTTGGTCTGAAGTGGGCTTTGAATCATGGAATCACAGATTTATATGTTGAAACCGACTCAAGAGAACTTCACGCGCTAGTGAAGGGCGGTGGTAGTTCTACGAGTTGGAATTACCATATAGGAAGTGAATGTAAGGACATGTTAAGGGCTAATCCCGGAATTGAAGTAGCGTGTATTTATCGCGAAGCTAACAGGTGCGCAGACAAGTTAGCAAAAAGTGGTGCAGAATCGTGTGGCGAGCCTCGTATCTGGGAGGATCCGCCTGATTATCTATGGCATTTTATTACTAGTGATAGGAGTGGTTGTATGACACCTAGACTAGTTTTAGACCCTCTGTGAGGGATTAGTTGATTGTAATCAACTCCGGCTTTGTTAAAAGCCTCGTATGTATGCAAAAAAAAAAAAAAAAAATAATTGATCAAGTTATCTAATCAATAACTTACAAATCGAAAACTAAATCATATCAACGGTTCGACTATCATATATATTCTCACTAAAAGTTAAAATTGAAATGTAAAAATTTAGGAATAATCGAACTATATACAAATTATTTAAAATTATTAAAATGACTTATTTTTTATATTTTATTTTATTAAAAAAAACAATACATTATAATTATATAAATACTACCCCGTATCTTAAATATCTTTGTACAATCTCATTTACTTAAACTAGTTACTAGCATAAATTTGAAATCAACCCATCCATTACATCCTCATTCATATAACATACCAAACACTATATAATGATTACAAAGTTCATTACATTCCCAACCTTGTTATATTCCTAGACTCATTAGATTCCTACCCAAATGCATTACAACATATCAATCACTACCTACGAAGTCAACCTATATAGTTTATTTTATTAAAGTCTAAAATAGTTTGAGTATGTCCATGCTACTTTTATAATAAGTATTTATTAGCCGACCAAAAATAAAAAGTAATTAAATAACAATTCAATTATTTGTTACTTAATATACAGTAATCATAATCAAAATCTTTACCATAATGGTTTGAAAGATTTTAAGGATCAAATCTACATTAATTAGATACTCTATCCCAAACTACTATAAAATCACACATCAACGTCAACACGAACAATCTTCTCACAAACTATTGCATGCCGCATTTCATCCCAACAAATTAATTAACGCAACCAATCAAAATAAGAGAAATGTCGTATACCCGGGCTGGGTAGCCAACAACCCATCAAATAACACATAACAACCCAACAAACTTTATATAGTCAAATAACTGTAACACAGGATTTCTTATAAAAACGCGCCTAGGTGGGTTGTTACCATTGACGGTGGGTTTCATCGGTACGCACACTTCTTCATCAGAGGCTTTACCTTTTTCTTTATCTTTGTTGGCTTTGATGACACTACTTTCACTGGGCTATCGTGTTCCAGTTTAGGCGACTCTTTATCTGGTAATTTTTGTTTGACGAGATGAACACTTAAATGGGTTGTATTTTTTAGTAGTGGGTTTTGCTAGAAAAGGGTTTTCCATTAGGGTTTAACCTTGGTCTTCATTGTTAATGGGGGGTTTGTTGCTTGCGTGTGGGTTGCGATTAATCCAGATTAAAGATGGTTGTCGGAGAAATCTAACTAGTTTATTTAAATAGACGGTTAGAGTTCCCTATATCAGCGTTGATTACTAATGTTTTGTGGTTTCACATCAGTACACATTATATTAGCACGTGCAAGCCACACCGGGATTTTTTTGTCCCACTTTTGTGGTGGACCATATGGAAATTTTTTGTTGGGTTGTGAATCTTATTAATAAAAAAAACCCGTTTTTATATCCTTGTCATATCTGTTATTAAAAAAATAATAATTTATAGTAATAAAATCGTTTTAATCTTTTAAAATTTAAATGAAAAGTAAAACTGTTGCAATCATTGTTGCTTGCAAGGTTGTTGAACATTGTCTATGTAGGGAACACTGTTATTTCTACCGAGTGTCTTAGAATTGTCTAAGACCTTAAATTTGAGTCTTATGCTAACCGAAAGCTTCGCCTAATCATGCAAAATATCTGTCGTATCATTGTTAAAATCTCAAATTTATATTAAGTATGTTCATAAATCTATGAATAGAGTTCTTGGCTCCTAGTAAGGTACTTTAGATGCGGCCTCCATGTTCCAAAATCTAGAAATGGAGTTCCTGATCTCCTAGTGAGGTGTTTTTGATACAGTTCAATTTTGCGTTTTGATTATTTCTCTTGAAGGGATGTGTAGTCGATATGGTATTGAATAAACTTAACGTTTTTCATTCCTTTTATTTAATCTACTTCAATTTGACAAAAAACCTACAAATGTCTTTTTTTTTTGGTAAAATATTTTTATTTCGTGAAAATAAAATATCGCATTCTTATCCTTATCCCCCAATTCATGGTTTACATAACTACGTTATCTATCCAAGGTGAAATTCAAAAAAGAAACATAAAGAGGTAGAACACGATTTATGTAAACCTTAAGAATAGAATGTGAACAACCCTTTATCTAATATATATATACTTTTTTGAAAAGAAAAAAATGTATACTTTACAAAATATGAACCTTGTGACCAAAAGTTTCGGTTTGACTTCATATAGAAATGATTAAAACAATGTGAGAAGTAGAATTCAAGTATAGAGCTCTGGATATATAAATGATATTTTTTAAGATTTGTTATTTTTTAAAACTCAATTTTAAAGTTTTATCTTTAAATATAGAGTTTGGGATTTTAGATCTTCGAAGGTAAATGCGCTTAGTCTCGTATGACCCTGTGACTGAAGGTTTACATTTGACTTCATATAAAAGTAGTTAAAATAATATGAGAAGTAAAACCCAAGTATAAAATCCTAGATATATAAGTCATTTCTTTCAAGTTATTCTCTTAAAATTTAATTTTAGAGTACTATATTTAAATATAGAATTTGGGATTTAAATTTTTAAACGTAAATCTCGTAGCATATGTAAGGTATATCCGTTAAATCTCTATGCTGTCTCGATCATTTTGAGTTAAATAACATCCAATAGACCAGTCCTACCAAGGAAAGACAAAGCACATGGGCCCAAAATATCGTATCAGCATCCGAGCATAAACAATGACCAAATGGATCAATAATAAAGTAAGAACATGCATTGAGTAAAATAAAATGTAAGAGCATGTGCATGCCGTTAGAAAATTCGAATTCTTTTCAAAATTACTGGGTTTTGAGAAAAATAGAGTTTGTATATGTGTCCAAATATTATAATTGGATTGTTATTCTTAAATTCAAATTATATATAAATGAGCCATAATATATACTCTTATTCTTATTCATCATAAGTTTTAGTACAAATAAGATAAAGTACGAAAATAATTAGATATTAACAAAAAAATGAATACACTTAAATGTTCTAAAATGATTTAAGAAATTCAAACCTCACAAAAATAAGAAAAGAAAGACTTGTAAGGTAGTTTTTCATTTTTTTTCCTCGTCACTCTTTTTTATATGATCATAGGTAATTAATATGTAATAGAATCCCTCTCAATAGATTGATATATTTCTTTTTAGATTTATATTTAAATAGTCGTACACTTGTAATATTAAATAACACCCGTATCCACTGTTGAGATTAGCACGTAACACTACAAGAATACCAGAAAACCATTTTTCGAATGGCCTCCTCTTTCACAATCTCTTCTCAAACCCAATCGAATCCCCTCAAATTCATCACCAAATGGGTCGAATTGGGTTCTCCATAAACACATCCCCTCACACTGTTTTCGTGGGGTTTCCTCTTCATACCCACCTATCGAAATCACCTAACGTCAAAATTCCCACCACCTCCATCAAATCCTGTATGGCAGCGGTGGCGCCACCTGCGTCCACCAAGACAAGTGCACCCTTTGGGTTCAAGAATTTGATGGAAACCTGCACAGTTGATGTGCAAAGAGCTGAAGGAAGAGCTTTAAATGTGCCTTTAATATCCCCATTTACAATCGCTTCATCAAGACTTGAAAAAGTTGAAAATGTCGCTATTCGAATCGAGCTATGTAGTGGGTGTGTTGGGTGGGGTGAGGCTCCAATTTTGCCTTTTGTTACTGCCGAGGATCAATCTTCTGCATTGTTTAAAGCTGCCGAGGCATGTGAGTTTTTAAAACAGAGCAATAAGATGACTCTGGGAATGTTGTTATCTGAGATTGGTGCGATTCTTCCTGGACACAAGTTCGCTTCTGTGAGTTAATTCATTTGTTATTTAACCAAAGTTTAAATCTTATTGCTAGATTTTACTTGTTTCTGAATTTATTCCATTTGATTTGATTGGATTATGTCTGGTATTGAAGGTTAGAGCAGGAGTTGAGATGGCACTAATTGATGCAGCTGCTCATAGCATTGGTATACCTTTATGGAGATTATTTGGTGGAGTTTCAAGCTCCATAACCACTGACATAACAGTTCAGTTCATTTCTTCTTCTTCCTCTTTCCTTTTACCAAATCCCCATACTGTAAAAAAAACTGACTTGAGTTGTTTATATATCTATAATGCACATAGATTCCAATAGTTTCACCTCCAAAAGCAGCTGAGCTGGCATCAAAGTATCGTAGAGAAGGTTTCAAGACCTTAAAACTAAAAGTTGGGAAGAATTTAGAAGCAGACATAGAAGTTCTCAAAGCTATACGTACAGTCCACCCTGATTGTCTTTTTATCCTAGATGCTAATGAAGGGTACACCTCTGAGGAAGCTATTCTTGTCCTCGAAAAATTACACGGTATATTAATAAATAATATTTTATGCACTTGTATATGTAAAGTGACATATTTGCTCTGTTTTTTCAGAAATGGATGTGACTCCGGTTTTATTTGAACAACCGGTTCACAGAGATGATTGGAAAGGTCTTGGTCATGTTACTTCAATTGCAAGAGATAAATTTGGGGTACCTGTAGCTGCTGATGAAAGTTGTAGGGGTTTTAATGATGCAAAGAAAATAGTTAATGAAAATCTTGCTGATGTAATTAATATTAAGCTTGGTAAAGTGGGTGTTCTTGGGGCTCTTGAGATTATTGAATTTGTAAGGGCTTCAGGGTTAAATCTCATGATTGGTGGTATGGTTGAAACTCGATTAGCTATGGGTTTTGCTGGTCATCTTGCTGCTGGTCTTGGTTGTTTCAAGTAAGCATTAATATATTTTTATTTAATTTTATTTATAAGAAAAAAGAAAAGAAGACTCCGTAACACTTAAATTATTGTTATATAGATTTATTGACTTAGATACACCTCTTCTACTTGCTGAGGATCCAGTTTGTGGAGGTTATCAAGGTATAGTATTGCTTTTATTTTATTTTTAAATTAAATTAATTGTGATTTTAACAATCTAATTGTGATTTATGAATGATGTTGATTTAGCTACTGGTCCGGACTACAAGTTTGCAAATGCGAGAGGCCATGGTGGTTTCCTTCATTGGGATAATCTTGAAGGGTAAAAGTCTTAAGAGTGTTTTATTATCTGTATTTAACGATAATTTTAGTTGATTATCTCTAATTATGTGTAATTACTGTAGATGATCACAAAAAAAAGTTGCTCACTCTCTTCGGGACAATGTAAAAACAGTGTATTCATGTGAAATACAATTGCTTCACTTAAACGGAGTTAATTATACTGAGAAGGTGACTCTTTTAAAGCTCTTGTAAATAAATGTTAGTAGAGCATCTACTCAAAATGTAGTTTTTTATTTATAGAATAATCTGCATATCTATTGGTTCTTGGTATCTTGTTGTATTCCAATAGTATTGCAACTTCGAGACATGTAATAATAAGATTAATAAATATTTCGGACTTGATATGTTCCTGTAGTTATTTTCTGCAAATTGTGTATGAGAAATTAATATAGGAGTCTAAGATTTTAATATTTGGAACAAAAAGAAAAAAAGATTTTAACATATAGATGTGGTTCTAGACCATACAAGATTTCGGTAATGAGATATGAATGACCTTAAATATATACTAACAGTCAGGTTCAGATTCTGGGCTGAAGTTATGGAGCTGTGTCCTAAATATTTATGATTTCTGGCCCAAAGACGCAAGACCAGTAAAGCTAGAAGAAGTCTTCTTTTTGGGTCGCTGAGAACATGAGTTCAGTAAAGCAAAACGGTGAACAGAATCAGTCCATATAAGCACACAGGTGGGCTAAATGGATTCCATCCTAGCTGGCAAGTTATGTGTTGAACTTGCGCATGTTGGAATAAGAAAAGGGGTTTTATCTGAATGGGCCAAATTCCTAACATCCTTGTCGAATGGTCCTGAAAGGATACAAACCTATAAATGCTTTCCAAAAAGATTACGCATTTTTGGTTGAATAGCTATTTAAGATAATTCAAAAAAATTAGGAAGGAGAATGGGAGAAAATAATCATAATTGCTTTTCTACTCATTTTAATCTGGTAAATTTGGATATGACTTCACAAAATGTCATACAAAATACGTCTGCTGAATTTTTTGTGATGCCTCCTTTTGTTTGTGAGTGAAACAAGTTAAGGTGTCGGTTGTCGAACTAGATAATTATGATAATATTGTGAACCTTAAGATTAACAAAGTTTGGGCTTATTTGGCATTGGAAAGTGAGGTTCTTATTCTGCAAGAAACTTGTAATATGGCTAATGCAGATCTTCAGGATATAACATCCATATACAGTGATTAGCCTGAACTGATTCAGGCATACTAACACCATTAGCTAGATGATATATCCATCAAATAATAAAAGATATTCATGAAATATACTCTCGTACAAAGAAATGAAATATATTTCATATCCCGCGTAACCTAAACTCTTTGAGATATCTTTTATGTATTAAAGATTGGAATAACGGGAACATTAATGCTATCATTTATTTTTTTAGAGTAATGATATATACCACTAAAATCATGCCCGATTACCCAGTTACTATGTTTGACGTGACATGAATTAGTTAACTATAAATCATTAATTAGATAAAAAAAATAAACGATTTATAGGTAAACAATTTATATCACGTCATGGATAGTATATTTTTTTTTGTCATAAATGATATACTTGAATGATTTAAGGTGGTATATATCGTTACTTTATTTTTTATCCGGCTTGAACAGGCAAAAATTGATCAGTTTTTCCTTTTCTCGTTTAGAGTTTGTATAATGCATTTGTAATTTGGTTTTATTTCCGTACTTTATAAATATATTTAAGTTGTAAAAAAGGATGATATTAAAATTTTAAATCATAGGGAATGTGCCGACTGATCAAGTCCCATAAGCCGCAAAGGTTGAAGAATTATGATGTAAAGGATCTTCCCAAATCACAATGTACTCCATCCATCATATGTTCCATTTTTAAAACCATGCGCATCACGGCATCGGCATCAGTGTTTTGGTGAAGTGTAGGACCCCCTCGCCATCACCAAAATTTATGTCTTTCGGTGATTCTCTTTTATACTTCCCTTGCAACAAAATAATCATTTTTATAATGTGAATACTCTCGCGAACAAAAGTTCGTTTAAGTGCTCTCTTGATACTTTTGGTAATGGTTTTTGTTAGAGCGTTCGGCAAAACTTATCAAAAGAATGAAATCGGATTTTCCCGAACTTTCTCGGTGAATATTTTTTGTACTTCTTGGCAGGACAAGTGATGTTGAATTGTGAGGATGTTTCAGTTCGAGCTTGTTCCTTTCTGTATTGTTGTTATTGTGTTCGTTTGGTTTGTATCATTCCATGTTGCGCTTTACTTTTGTCATGTATATAATGAAATCATTTCTAACTATGAAAAAGAAACAAGAAAAACAGTGAATTCCAGCTCCGATCGGTGGCAATAAATGAGTGAAATTGTCGTCTTTAATCAACTTTGTGTTTCATTTATAATTCATGCATAAAGTTATCCACAATTAATTAAAGGATAAATACTCAAATATCAGAGTCTTATATTCAAACATGAAGAATTATAAACACTCCTCCTGATTTATAAATTAGAGTATAATTTTATTAAAGATAGACAATTATATTTACTCAATTAGAAATGACGAGAATTCCAATTATAGAGGGCATCCGAATGGCTCTTCATAAGGTGAATAGGCATAGGCTCAAGTATCTTAATAGTTAGATACCTTATATTAACTAAGAGACTTTATTTTAGAATTCATTCGAATTAAAGAATTCTCAGTATACTTCACGATTACAATGTGTTTAGTTTTTAAAAAAAAATATCAAAAACCATAATTATAACCATCACCATTTATCTTATTAAAATCATAACCTAACGGTTTTAATAATCGCTTACATTTTTTAAAACCATAACCGTATTATTTGGTTTCGGTTTTTCAAACGGTATTGCGATTTTTAACCATAACCAAATAATAATTTAATAAATATATTATTTTTTATTAAATAAAACCACACATGTAAAAAAAATCTCCAAGATATATAAAATATTTTGTTGGTTTTTTATTAAATTACATATTTTGTTATTTAGTTTGTTAAATCTAGTATTTGGATTTTAGTCTTAGAATTTCAATATATTTGATTCAATTTATATTATTATGAAATTTGAAATATATATGATAGTAAACGGTTTTTGGTTATTCGGTTTTATTTTTGTCTAAAACCACAATCTAATGGTTTTAAACCTCAGTTACACTTTTTAAAACTATAACCTAATGGATATAACCACGGTTATACAATTCGGTTTTAAGCGTTTCGGTTATCATCGGTTTTGGTTTTTAAACGTAACTACTGCCATCCCTAGACAATGGTTTTGGCAAAAAACCTTAATCGATGGTAACCAAATTGATTAAAAATCAATCATATATCCATGGTTAAACCCATTAACTCATGGTTTTGAAAAGTGAACCGATAATTAAAATTGTTAAGTGTGGTTGGTTTGTGAAGTGTGACTGGTTTATTTGACTTGGACAAACTTGTGGTCTTACATGCGTGGACTTCTTATTGGACTAATGGGATTTTAAATAAAACGATAATGTTTTATTTAGAAAAAGCCAGGTTAAGTATAAGTCGTTGATCAAGATCAAGTTTGACAACTCAGATTAAATCCTATCCACTCCCATTTAAAAAAACTCTTCTTCAAAACTTGGCTCATTCTCTTATTTTCTTACTTTTCAGTCTTCTCTCTCGTCTCTCAGATATAAACCTAGGGTTTATAGTTTTAGTTCGATTATAGTGTTGGAATTCTTTGTAATATCTTAGATAATCTAAACATAGCAAGAATCATCTTGATTCTTGCATAGTTAGCCAATGTAGTTTGGTTTAGGTGGTTTAGATTAGCAGATAGTTTAAGGGTTTCGGTTTGAATTTTTGGATCTTCTTGAGAAACAATTGTAATCGGTGATGGAAGTTGTTATAGTGGAACGACGCTCTCTCATCGGATCCCAACGTGGACGTAGACAATTTTGTCGAACCACAATAACTTTTGTGTTTTTTACTTTCTGTTCTTACTCTATTCTGAAAACTATTTGAAACTCAAATCTTAAAGTACAACGTTTTTACAACAAAATATTTTTCGAATCTATCATTTACACTAATTAGTGTAATTATTTGTACAACGAACTTGATTCTTTTTTGTGTAATGATATTACTTTTGTTTCTCAAGGGAGGGTTAATTCATTCTTGCACTTCATTTCGTATTAATATAAATCTTTTTTGATTTTAAAAAGAAGTACAATAATAAGGAATCGTAAACTATCTTTTTAAATCCAAATCCAAAAACTATTTTGTTCGCCATAAGCGTGTTGAGTCCTATTAATCAAGGGGCATTAATTTTATAAGGCCTTAAGGCTATGCAAAATACTCCCAGAATTCTCATTCTAACTATCAATTCGAAGCCTAAATAGAAAGGTAAAAATACCCAAAAAAACCCTCCCTCCCCTCTTATTCAGTCAAAACACAAAAATCAAAACAAAACCCTAATAAGGGATCATATCCCTCCCCTTTCTCTCTCTTCTTTCTTGTTCCCGTGCCATAAGAAAACGGTCGCTCTTCTCTCTCTTCACTCCCAGATCTCACCCTCCCACCAACAAGCTCTCATGCAGAAGAAAACCGGCGCCGTTCGTGGGCCATTCTCCACCATCATCAGGTTTTACCTTCCCGACAGCTCTCTCCACTGGCAAAGAAAACTCCAGCGTTCATGGGCCATCCTCCACAATCATCAAGTCCTAAACCTTTTCACCACTTCTCTGCTGCACAAGAAAATCGCCGCCATCGTGGCCCATTCTCCACCATCTCTTTACGCTAGGCTGCTGCACAAGAAACTCGCCGCCTTTCGTTGACCATTCTCCACCACCATCAGTCCTCGCCGTTGCTCACCTGCGTAAGAAAACCGACACCGTTTGTTTTTTGAAGAGATTTCTATTTGTTTTTTGACCCATCGAGTGTGGAGAGATTTCATTTTGTTTTTTGTTCCCATGTGAAGAGATTTCTATTTGTTTTTTGATCTATCGAGTTTGATGAGATTTTTTTTGTTTTTGGATCGACTGTGAAGAGATTTCTATTCGTTTTTTGTTCCGGCGAGTGTGAAGAGTTTTCTTATAGTTTTTTGCTTCGTCTGAGTTGAAGAGATTTATTTTTGTTTTTTGTCACAGACTGTCAAGAGAACATGGGTACAACCTTGTTTTTTGGGCCCATGGGTACATCCTTGTTGCTATTCGAACTGAGTCTGTACCTAACTACTGTGAGGAGATTTAATTTTGCCCAACTACTGGAGATGGTCTGTACCCCTACTTGTTGTTATTCTAACTGGGTATGTACTCACTTGAACTTTGACATATTCAAATTGGGTCCATACCTACTTGGATTTTTACATGAACAACTAGTAGTAAAAAATGACTTAATAACAATTAATAAACGACACAGATCCGTACCCATTTTATAATGAATTGAATTTAGCTGGTATTGGATACATACCCTATTGGTTAATTTACGAAAATGAGTACGTACTTACCCAAAAATCTAAATGTTTTTTTCTTCAGATCAAAATATGGGTAAAAAACCAAACTAAAAAAATTAGAATTAGGTCAATTATAAACTGTTCTTTTAATTGAGATTTACAATATAAAAAATTTGAATTTGGTGTTTGTATTTTCCTCATTAACCAATTGATATATGTGACCTTCAACCCCAAAACTTATATTATCGACCAAAAGAAAAAAAAAATCCCAATCTTATAGAGTTTGGCTTTTATAAAATAATTTTCACACTATATGAGCGGCTAAAGTATTAAAAGAACATGGTTGGGCATTGGTGGTCATAATAATAGCAGGATTCGCATTTTAATCATGTCTCCTTCCTAAATCATGATGATCATCCATCCCCAATTCAGGTTTATGCGCGCATGCGTGTGTGTAAAGCCTAAAGTCCTCTGCTTCAAGATTCTTCATCACGAGTACAAACTACTTATTGCTTTTACATAAGCCATCTGTGCATACAATTAACACCAATTCTCCTCTTTTTTTGGTTTATTAATATTTTTGGTATATATACTAAAAATATAACCATAGATTTTGTGACACCTTCCAAATTTAGTGCACACCACAAAGTTATACTGATTGAGTGCTCCTATAAGTGGGATAGTGTTAAGTTATGGCCTATGGGTAAAACATAACAAATTAATGAAATATAGGTGTGTCTGTATTGTAAATTAGAAGTTCTGATCTTATAAATTTAGATTGTAAAAGAAGGTTCACACAAAAATGAGAAAGTGACATGGAATTTGAGTAGGGATGGCAATGGTTATGGTTTAAAACCGAAACTGATGAAAATCCGAACGGATTAAAAACCGATTATGCAACCATGGATAAAACCGTTAGGTCATGATTTTAAAAGTGTAAGCGATGGTTAAATCCGTTAGGTTATAGTTTTTGATAAAACTAAATCCGAATAACCGAATAACCGAATAACCGAATATCCGTTTATTATTATATATTTTTGTATATTTTTATAATAATATAAATAAAAAAGTATTTTCATATCTTAAAAATAAAATTAAAATATTAAATTTAACAAAAATATTATTTAATTAAGGATCAACATAATATTTTATATATTTTGAAGACTTTTATGTATTTGTGATTTTATTTTAAGAATTTTCAAGATATTTATAAAGTTTTAGTAAGGTTAAGATCCGAAAAACCGTTTAAAAAACTGAATCCGGATTATTCGGTTTTTGTTTGAAAAGTAAATCGGATGGTTAAATTTGTTAGGATTCGGTTTTTGATAAATTAAATGGTTATGAACATGGTTTTTGATTTTTTTGCAATAATCCGATCCGTTGTCATTCTTAAATTTGAGGGCTTCTACTATGTATAAATAAATCCGTGCTATATTATGTTAACCATTTAAGATAGTTTTGTTATTTTTTCTACTTTTGAAAGTTTGTAAATAAGAAATACATAGTTCAAATCCTATTATAAACATGTGTAACCTTTGATTTTTCTTTTTCAGATTAACCTCTAATGATGTATGAGAAATTTTGAATAATATTATAAAACTAGTCATTGCGTGTAAATTAACACTACAAGAAATAGTAACATTAGGAACGAAATTATTACAAAATGGCTTCTAATAATATTTGTAAACACCAAAATGACCTCTAGTTATATTTTTAGCGGCAATATTTGGCGCTAAAGATAAAGTCAATAGAGACAAAAACAAATAATTTGCTACTAAAGGTATCTTTAGAGGCGAACTTATAGAAACAAACAAATATTGACTATTAGCGATAAAATTAAGATTTTTAGTGTTAAAATTTTTGCCGCTAAAGATACTTTTTCTAATAGTGTAACTCGTATCACATACCTTATTAAAAAAGATGGCTAAGAATTATTAAAAAAATGGCTATGCTATATAAGGGTTAATAAAGAAAAATGATATGCTATATACTAAAAGATATATTGTTAATTAAATATAATAAATAAATTAACCATTTATAGTAACTAAATAATTTACGCATCTAAGTGTATACGCAACTGCGTACACTTAGATGGTATATAACATTACTCTAAAGATTCTACTTTCTATATCCTTTGGGAAATGGTAAATAATATAAATATCATAATATTTCCTAGCTTATATCCACGAGTTATTATCATTGAGCTCATATATACTACAAGAAATAGTTTTTCCCAAGATTAAGACTCAATCCACCAAGTAGAGAAGCACAATTGAATTACACTATAGCCTTGGGGCACATAAACTAGGGGTGAGCAAATGAGAACCAAATAATCAAACCGAACCAAAAAACCGGAAAAAACCGAACTAAAATAACCAAAAACCGAATAATCAAATGGTTCGGTTTTTAATTTTTCAAAAACCAATTTTTTTGGTTAGGTTCGGCTTACTACCTAAAAATCGAACCAAAAAAACCGAACAAAAACCGAACTAACGAAGGAAAAAATAGGGATTGTGTGAACTTCTTTTATAAGAATTATGTGTGAAAAACTTTTGTTAAGAATTTATCATCTACGTGAAATTTTAGTTATATTATTCAATGGTGCTATTAGTGAGATTTTTTTTATATCACTTAAGATTATAAGTATTCATTACTTGATTGATTTTATAAATTATGATTGTATGTAATAGGAAGTAGTAGATTTAAATTTATTATAGTATTGTAAATTAAGATAAGTATTTTTAGATTATAAATTTATATTTAATTGATATATTAATAGCCCACATGGACAAAAGTAATAGTAGCATAATTGTATTGGAATATTAGTCTCTATTGGACAATGTATTTCAAGAAATTGGATGAAAATATTATTGACCAAGCATCCGAATTCGAAGAGAAACCAAAACCGAACCAAAACGAACCAATTCGGAATCAAAAACCAAATGTGGAACCAAATGCGAACCACCCGGTTTGGTTATTAAATTATAAAAAACCGAAATATTCGGTTCGGTTCCGGTTTTGGCCAAAAACCGAGACGAACCGAACCATGCTCACCCCTAACATAAACCACATGCTAGCAAATATAGTAACCCCAACAATAGATCTAAACAAAGTTCACTTTTCCAATTTTCAATTTTATTTAGGGGTTATTATTGATAACATCCTCATTAAACTCTCTAATTGTTTTTTTATGCCTTTAATAATCTTATTTATAAAAAAATGCCTAATGAAGTAATTATTTATAGAAAACATCCCCTTTATATTTTCTATACCTTTACTAATTCTATCACATGCGCGCGTCCGTGAATTTTTTTTAAAATCGTTATAACTAATTCAAAAAAAAATCAGAAAATTAAAAAAAAAAATTTTTTGAATAAATCTAATTAATATTTACGTCTATGAATTTTTTTGATTTTTTTTGAATTTTTTTTCGCAGACACGGAATTCCATGTTTTAAACATGGAATTCCATGTTTTAAACCGTGAAATAAACATGAAATTCCATGTTTTAAACATGAAATTCCATGTTTTAAACATGAAATTCCATGTGTTAAAACATGAAATTTCGTGTCTGCGAAAAAAAAATTAAAAAAATAAAAAAAAAAATCAAAAAATTCAGAAAATTCCGAAAAAAATCATAGACGTAAATATTAATTTGATTTATCCAAATATATTTTTTTTTGATTTTTTTGATTTTTTTTGAATTAGTTATGACGATTTTAAAAAATTTCACGGACGCGCGCGTGTTTATTAGTTTTTTTCTTATTTTTTAATTGTTAACTATAAAGGTAATTTGGGATGGGGATGTTTTCAATAAATATTTTTTTCTAGGCACCTTTTTCTAAATAAGTTTTTTTAATAGGCATCAATCAACAATTGGCTCTTTTATTTACCAACATCTCATCCCATCTATTTACCTATAAATTGAGAAGAGATGGAGTCTAATTAAACACCCCCAAGCATCTCTCTACTCCAAGTCAACCTCTCTCCATCTTTTAAGCAAGTGAAAAATGAAGGCATCACACTCAGCAATATTCGTTGTGCTACTTCTTGTACTAGCACAAGCAAATGTTTCAATAGCTGCTGGAAATTGCAATCCCACTCAGCTCAGCCCTTGTTTAAATGCCATCACATCATCAAAACCACCTACTTCACTCTGCTGCACCAAGCTCAAACAACAAAAGAATTGCCTCTGTACCTATATGCAAAACCCTAATCTAAAGAAGTTCGTTAATTCTCCTGGCTCCAGAAAAGTTTCCAGAGCTTGCAGAGTCCCCATGCCCAAGTGTTAAAACTATCTTATCTCACTCCTATTTAATATATGGAGGACTGGTGGTGATTCAGTACTATAAGAGTGTATATGGATAAACTATAAATTTATCCTAGTTTTAATGTGTCTTTGTTTTTTCTGTACTAGTTAAGTAAAAATAAAATTTCCAATTATAATAATATAATAGTTTGTTTCGCCGGATTTCACAAAAGAATTCTGATATTCATAGACGGAAAACAATTTATGAAAACACTAGAAATCCTCAGAAAGGCTCCGAGATTTGAATAACATGATAAACTTAGTTACAAAAAAAGAATGGTTTATAAATTAACTCTCTTTCTCTCATATATGAAGAAGATCGGAAATCTGGTTCCATGCCATGAACCATGGCCTTTTGTCAGATGGAAGGACAAAATTAAGCTCGAACATTTCTCTTGACATATTTCCACCTTCACAAAATCCAACAAGCTTTGCAATAATATTAGCACTCTCTTGAACATGATTCGAATCATGTGGATTCCTCCATAGTTTGTTAATAAATTGCATCCTTCTCTGTTTCCCCTCCAATGGAACTTCCCATTTTATATATAAAGCATCTCTTTCCTCTTCTGTAAATCGACTCATCAATCTCTTTGCAAGAAACTCCCTTTCCCTCTTCAACGCCTTGAAACTGAATCTCACAAAAAACAGAGTTACCTCAAAAGTCAAGTAATATCGCAATTATAGTAATTAAAAATTGTACAGAAAGGTTTATTACCTGGATGATAAAGAGATAGTGGGTTCATTTCCGTTACGGGCCGGGCTAGCATTTCCAAGCTCTGCTAAATGTTCTTGTAGCCATGTTAAACGTCTGAGTTCAACTTCCATGTAAATCTGATCCGCAGGATCTCCGTTAAACAATAGATAAAACTGTGACCTATGAATGATCGACACATGGCAAACATCCCATAACTCGATAATTAATTGTCTTTGCTCTCTAAAAGTCACGTGCCAAGAAGCAGGAGATGATGTTTCTTCTGGTATCTCGGATATATCCTCATCCATCTCCAGATTATATCCAGCAGCTTCATTTGCTTCTAGCTCAAGCACCTAATAAAAACCCAAAATAATTAAAATCCGACCCAAAATAAATAAAATAATTAAATAAAAAACAAGTCATGTACGTACCTGGCATACGAGAAGCTGTTTTTGATATTGAAGCTTAGCAACACGTTCTTTAAGTTCCGTTACATAAGTTTTTATACTTCTCACGTTCTCTTCTGCAGCGTTTTGAAACATTTGTTGCATTTTCTTCATATTAACGGAACTTGAACGTCTATAAGGAGTCCCTTCCTTTGACGAAACATCACTTTCACTCTTCGTAGGAGTGTCCTTTTGTTGAGTTTCAGACACAGAATCATCATTCTCAGGAGCTCGATTTTCAATCTCAGAATCCACCACTTGTCTAGAAACAGACAAAGGTGAACATGGAGATCTTATAAAGTTTTGTCTATTCATAGTATTACTCGAAGCTAATGGAATTTGCTTCTTTTTTCTAGTAGGGGTAGTTTCTTTCGTGTTGTTGTTTGGGAGACACATAACCAATTTATCTATCGATTTCTGAACGTTTTCTAACTGTTCTTCAAGATTCGCAATGTTACTTCCTTGTGAATGAAGCCTTGTAATCTCTTCTTTAAGATTAGCACTAACACTTTTGTTCACCGAAACAACGTTTCCAACTTCTACTTCTTTAGAAACTGGACGAACATCACACATTTCACGTATTTCCTTTTGTAACTTAGCGATTGTTTCTGCAGCATCTTGGTTACCAAGTCTATGACACGCTACTTCCTTTTGAAGTATTTCTAAAGCACGATTAGCTTCATCACCAAGCTGTTCTTGAAGATGTTCAAGTTTTCGAATCTCATGCATTAACGTAAATGGAGCAGCTGAAGATTGTCTTAATGTCATTCTCGCCATTGTTTTTCTCATTCTATCGTTACGATTTACTTCTTTTGCTTCCACTTGTGCGGGAAAAGATAGACATTTCTTTGCAACTGGAGGGCTATTCGAATCCAATGGTTTTAGCTTCTGTAGTAGACATAATTTAGATATATTACAAACAAGTCCTTGAAATTATATATAAAGAGACACTTACCGATTCTTCTTCAAGCTTTCTGCGTAACTCATCTGCTTGAGACTGCGCGAGGTCCCTTTGACGCCTTAATTCCTCGATTTCTAACTCCATCTATACAGTAAATATTTAGACTCAGATAAATAAATAAATACTTTACTAGATGTTACATAATTGGAGGTTAAAAAAGTAAAACCAAACCTGTTGAATTTTCAAATCTTTGTCATTGGATGGATCGGGTGTTCGTAGCTCAGCTTCAAGTCTCGCTACTTCCTTTTGCAAGTGTTTCACGAGTTGCTTGTCAGAAATCACCTGTTAAATAAACATAATAAATATAACCTTAAAAAAATTGGTATAATAATTAATAACCATAACATATGAAAGAATATTAGTTACCATGTTGACTTGAGCGTTATTAGTTACTTCCTTAGCTCGAGTAGCAAAGAAAAGAGTGTTACGGGTTTGTTCAACATGACTAGAAGCAGGACTCAAAGTGCATATAATAGCAGTACGTGCATTTCCACCAAGTGAATGTTGTAATATGCGTGTAAGCTTTGAGTCTCTATAAGGTATATGACCACTTTTTTTCCCCACACTAAGCTTTCTAATTACAGTAGTGAGAGTCATTAAGCTTAGATTTATATGACACCCTTCTCTAAGCCTAGCACCATCTGTGTTAGTTTGTGAAGCCCTTTCACTCCCAGCTAAATCAACAAAGTTCTGTAAAACACATACTTTAATTGTTGAAATGGAATCTTATGAATATATATACGCGACAAAGAATTTATATAATTACCAAGCTTGCTACGTAAGATCTCACGCAATTTGAAGTTTCGCGAAGAGTGCTTTCAATTGTCTGCAAGAGTTTGGATAAGAATTGTATCTAATAGAATATTTGATAACGAATATGAAAGTTTAACTGACCAGCCTAATTATTTGGTGGGACCGTGAACTAGTATCGTTAAGGGCTGTTTCACCTACTTGCCTTTGAGCTGCAACATAAACAGAGCAAATTAGTAAGTAAGGCTCACCTTGTAGCATATATAAGGGTAGAATCGTCTCTTACCCTCGCAAATCCCAATCAAACGTCTTAAATGTTGATCATCATCAACCGATTCTTCCACCAATTTCTCAACCACGGTTCCTTTCTGCAATAAATCATAGTCAAACTCAAATTTTAGAGCAAGAAACCATAATCAAACTCAAATTTTAGTGTAAGAAACCATAATAAAAGGTCAAAATAGATTTTGTTTGAAATTTACCTCAGGATCATCTAAAAGCTTAAGACTGCGACCTGAATCTGAATTCAACAAGTCCCTTACATTCTCATTATAGATTTCAAGACCCGATATTTTAATTCTAAAATGTCGCTCCGGGGTCTGAGAAAAACATCAAAACATTATGGGATTAGGTAAATGACACATAATGTTTCAGAATATCAATAAAATCATTCATTGTGTCAAGTTTGTACAAATCTTACATTCATTATATGTCGATAAATATCATTCACAGCTTTCTCTGTGATTCCTCTCATTGTGTAAGTCTTTCCACTACTCGTTTGACCATAAGCAAATATGGTAGCTACAGATCAAATCAAATCAAATCAATCAACAACAACAAAAAAAAAAAAAACACAAATCATAATAAGGACAAATAATCCGAGGTTGAGTAATAACCATTAATTCCCATTAGAGCAGACAAAGCAACGTTCTTCACTCCATTCTCATACACTGTGTCAGTCTCACAATCTGGATCAAAGACTTTATCTGTACAAGAAAAAAAAAATACTTGAATTAACGAGGATCGAGTCAAACTATTGGTCAATTGTCCTAAATTGTAAGAAGGGGCTTACCAAATGTAAATGATGAAGGTTGAGGTACACGCTCCTGGGACGAGGGTTTATACACGATAGTGACATCATCAGAGCATTCCCAAGCTACATGATCTTTGGAATTTTGCTCCCTTTTGTTCAAAGGCCTTACCCTTACTGTTACAACGATCTTTTCTTCCTTTGCTTTGTGCCCACCTGGAGTAGTTACAGGTGTGCTTAGTATCTTCGAAGCTGGTGTACCAGGAGTTTTAACTGTCATCTTGATTAATTTTGCTAATATGACAAAGCTTTGATCTAATTAAACCTGCACAAAATTGAACAGCAATTACAACACAGCACATTACTAATCAACAATTCTAGTAATTCCTAGACAAGTAAATAGCACAATTGGACCCGTTGTTATGCGAAATAGTTAAAGATACCCGTTTTTATTAAAAGGTAGCAACTTTAGAGAGATGGATTTGCAATGATACAAGAACGATTAATTGTGCAATTAACCCATTTTTTGAACACATAATACTAAACGAGAAATCCAAACCAGTATTAGGGAATTAAACGACATTGGAATTCAGTATAAGGACAGCACAAGAGGAAAAAGATGGTAGTAAAATAGAACAGAAATTCACCTGAAATGATATTAGTGGATTGATTAGCAATCAGATCCCAAAGAAATAGATAAATCTGAGAGAAATAGATAAGGAGATACAAGAAGAGAGAGAGTTGGAAATGGAAAGTGCAGAGCTCTATATGAGACTGTGGACATTTAGAACTTTTGAATTTGAGTCTGCAACGGCTAGTTCAATTTATCGCGGAATATTGTGGCTTTTGAGTATATGTCTCGTCAATAAAGCGCCGGATGTATTTTGATGTGTAACGGGTTTTTGATATTAATTTATTTGTATGGTACACAGTCTACGAATAAAGACAAAAGTGGTGGGCGTGATTTTCTTCGAGGCCTCGTCCAAAAAAAGAAGAAAAAAAAAAAAAAATTCTTCGAGGCCCTCCAAGTTCACAGTGGATGTAATTGAAACCTAAAATATAGAGTTTTTTTTATTTATAACATTTAAAAAAAATAATTGCATAAAAAACTTATTTGGAAAAATATTTGCAAAAGTAACTTCTTCCGAGGAGCGCCTTACTAATTTAATCAGCCCATTAAGGTACAGAGTCCATTAACAAAGTTAATTATGAGGCGCTTCTCTAATAAGCGCTTTTATTTAAAAAAAGAATTGTTAGGCCAACGATCTTCATTAGCCTTTATTTAGTTCAACTAAAGCTTTTGTTAATCTTTCTGAAAAGCTTTTGCTTAAGGTCTAATATCAGTTCTGTTTTGTGTACCAAATCCACACTCAAAATACTTGTGAAGATGGTAGTAGATGCGTTGGCGAATTTAAACGGGGCGTTAAATATGGATTAGGTCACTATCACTTCAGGTACCAAACCATTATTGGTATATTTTTAAATTAAATATTAAATTACAAAACTTGATTAAATCAGGAACAGTGATACATAAGCTGGAGAATATTTTGCAGATAAAATGCACAGATTTGGAGTGTATTTGTTTTGCAAATGGTCATAGATATGAAGGAGCATGGCATGAAGGAAAAAGATAAAGACTTGGAATGTATACTTTTAGAAGCGGAGAAATTCAATCTAGACATTGGCAACATGGTATTCTTAATGTTCCAAGTACACAGAATACTAGCTCCCATGTATCACCTGTAGTTGTTTATCATTCCAAAGTTCTTAATGCAGTTTAGGTAAATTTTTAATTAATTGTAATGCCTAGAAATGAAGGAGGGACTAATTAATTTATTTAGGAAGCAAGAACAGCAGGAACAAAGTTTTAATCGAATTAAGTAAGTAAAAGCCAACAAGATCGTTCGCCAACAATTTTTCTTTTTAAATAAAGGCGCTCCTTACAGAAGCGCCTCACAATTAAGTTTACTAATGGACCAATTAGCTTAATGGGCTATTTAAGTTTGTGAGGCGCTCTTCGGAAGAGCGCCTATAGGTTATTTTTGTAATTATTTTTTCAAACAAGTTTATCCTGTATATGTATTTTTTTTAAATGTTAGAAATAAAAAAAAACTCTAAAATATAGATGTCTATAAAATATGTCCATGTCCATTTAAGGTCTGACCAAAAAAAAAGTCCATTTAAGGTACTAAAGAATTTTTTACATTATTATTAATTTTTTTCTTATTTAATATTCAAAAATTTATTATTATTAAATTCATTTACTTAGTTAGTTGAGAATATTTTAGAAAAAATATATGAAATTAATTATTTTTCTTAATATGTATAAAAAAAAATATTAACAACATTGATGGACGGAGGGAATAGTAACAAATCAAAATTAGTAGTTTCTTTTAATATATCATGTAAATTGTACAAGATAGAAACATACGTAGGTTAAAAAAACCTTACATATAAAAATAATATTTTCACGTTAAAGAAGAAGTTTGGACAATCATTATAAAACAAACCCTTTATAACAAACCCATCTCATGCATTGCTGCCTACACATGAGAATGCATTGCTGCCTACACATGAGAAGTAAGAATTAAAGTTCTGAGATGATGTATTCTTGGTATAAAATAAGGTACATAATCGTAAATCTTTAACTACTTAGTAAATTCTCAATTTTCTATTAAAACATTAAGTAATTAATCGGGTAACTAAATATATAAAGTCCAAATCTCATAAGTAAATTTAATTTTGGTCAAATTATGAGGCCACACGATTCATTAGGTTTAAACCACTTAATTAAAGTACTTTTGTAGTCATAAATAAAGACACATGGTTTGATGCAGGTTTGGGCCACGAATTATATGAACTTGGCTCACTTGCTGACAAATTCTATGTATAAGAGAGGATGGTCACTACTTTAGGTCAAGTCAGCGTATTATTAAAATAATATTAGTTTAATAAAACAGAAACTCTCAATAAATAAGGTAGAACTAATTGTTCTCTCAGAATCACATCTTAATGAGTAAGACGAATTAACAAGACAATCTTATTTAGTGGACAACAATATGGACATAGGTATATAGATTTATTGTTTCCAACTCCACCCATAAGGATGGGATGCCTCGGCCGACTACCCATCCATCCACTATGGTAAAGGTGGTCTAGGTTGCAAGAAGGGGGGCCACTCTGACCTCGGGACACAGTAAGAATTTATTTAGTTAAAATCCTTAAGAAAAATAGATTTTGGTCCCCCAAACCCAAAATTCGCCCCCTCTCCAAGCCTAACATTCGCCCCAATCCCTCCTCGAATTAGAAATTACCCGAATTTTTTTCTGGCCCTACAACCACAAACCCGATAATTGCTCTAGATTTTGCCCTCGGAGATCCATCCTAGATCTGTCCCTACACTGTAGGGCTTAGATTTTGTATATCCTATTGGTTATGCATGTTCCTAATTTAATTTTATGTAGCATAAATTTAGATGTAATTCCTATATGTTTTATGTGATTTCTATAGTCATGAAAAAAGTCCTTAAGAATATCTTAAACGTACATCTTTATGTTGTTTTGATATATTATATGCATATACGGTTTCAAATCATGGGCTAGATCGACTATAAAGAAATCCCGATAGAATTGATCTTGTGTGTGTAATGAAGGTGTAGGAGTGTTTGTTTTGTTTGATAAAGTGGAGGTCTGGAAAGGGGCAAGGATATGTATTCGTATCATGAAATTTGAGTTATAAGAACTTTAGGGAAAATATAAATTATACAAAGAGAGAATTTAATAAAAGTAAAAGATGATTACTTGCAATCACTCGAGTAAGGTTAATAGATTGTATTTTCCGGATAATGTTGCGACAGTAAAATTAGTAAATAAAGGGTTTTAGATTTTGGGTTGGCATTCTTACAATCCATCTTATATGGCATGGACAAACCTTGCTACTAAAGTTGGAGGTATCACACGCAATGATGAAAAATGGCTGGCATTTTAGTCATCATATCTGCAAATAATTCACCTAAGTTTATATGGAATTCTACTATCTAGAGAATGAAATACAATGACTCATTTTACTAGAAGAATGTTTTCTTTCAAACCTCGTTGAGAGCATATTTGGTCCTCCGACTAAGTCCAATAGTTTCCTAATTTTAGCAAAAATCTAGAATTGGAAGTTGACTACACTACACAATATTAAGCCTCCAATAACCTCTCAATCAAGGTCGATCCTGACATTTTAGGAGCCTAAGGCGAACTTTAAAAAATAAACCCCTAAAAAAACTTACAAATTACATAAATTTTTTTAAAAATATTTATTGTTTTTTTATAAATTTAGTTATTTAAAAATATAAGATAATTAAATAAATATATTTCAATAGTTATAAAATTTATAAAATACTACTATAAAAATTAAATTTATATTCTGTCAAATATAAAAAAAGCAGTAGATTAAAAAAAATGATTTAGCATTTATAGATTGGGCCAAAATTGAGTCTTTCAAATTTTTTTAATACTTATATATAAAAAATATGGGGCCCTAAAATTATAAGAATCGGGAGGGGGGCCAAGGCCATCCTTGGCCTCCTCCCAGGATCGATCGTGCTCCCAATTATAAGAACCCAATAATTGAGTTTTCAATTCTTCACACTTGTTAGCCACATCTAGCTAACTATTTTAACCCCCATACTCAAAATACTAACCAAACTTAGTCTAGAAATGTGTTATCCCTTCTCTCTAAAAACATAACATCAACAATTTTGTTTTCTAGACTTCAATCATTAAGTTTATTTTAGTCCTCTATCCTTAAATCCTTTTCCAGATGTTAATTACAATTCCCTCGCTTCTTTTCTTATTCCTAGTTACAATCTATACCTTACCTTAGTTCTCGGTAGTTAAATTCTTTATTGTTAGTTTTATTCTCCCTATTTTATCTAGCAATATGTTCTCTCTCCTTCTTCATAGTTTATCTCACACGGCTTCTTTCCCTAATTTTACTAGCTCCTCCTTTATTATTGTTTTTTTAGAACTAGCTTCTACCTTCTCTTCCCTCGATAATAAGTTTATGCAGCCGAAGTGGCTGTGACTATACCGAGAGATGGAACTGAGATATGTTCAATGAGAGACATTATTCTGCATCTAAAAGCTGATAATAAGTTTATGTAGATCAGTGGATGTCATCCATGTTATCTACCTTTTCATTATGTTCTTTTTTTCCTTACGGGAAGCTTGGATGGGAACCTAATTTCAAGAAATGTGGTCATAAGAACAATATACATTCAGCTGTAAGGATGACTTAGGTGGAGTACTTCAGCTACCGTCTCTTCCATCGTCCTACAAAGTATTTCACTATTCTAAGAGGTGGGTAACTATTTCAAGATTTTTTGGTAGATCCTTGGGCATCAACAGAGCAAAATCGTTTGAATTACTTTAAGCAAAATCAATTGAACTCCGCGTTGAAGTTTATGGTGATCTTACAAATGCCAATGTAGAAGGATTCAGAGGTGGGTTTATGTAAGGCCCAGGGGGGCTCAAGCCCCCCCTAAACCCGTAAATTTAACGATATGTAAGTGTAATTTTTGCCCAAAAAATAATTAGTCCCCTATAAATGTTTATATTATACCTACATGCTTAAAAGTAAACATATGACCTTGTAGCTTAACAAATGTTATTCTTGGTTTTTAGGATTTAGAATAGAGGTTTTGTGTTCGAAACATAACAATCGCTTTATCTTTTTCTTAAATACACATAGAATATAAAATTATTTTAACTTAAACACACATAAGATAGAAATTCATTTAAAAATAATTTTACAAAGATGTATTTTAAAAGAAATTTAAAATTTTATTATGATTTCATAACTATTCTCATTATTTGTTTTATTCTTATATTTTAATATTTTCAATTATTTATTTTGAGTTATAATTTTATCAATTTTCACTGACTTATAAGAATATTGTAATTCATTATATAGGTCTCTATTTTGAATTTGAGGTTAGCAATACTTTAATATGTTACTTCATAAAACTATAGTATTTATTTTTTAAAATAATTAAAATATGAATATAAAATTATAAAATAATAATATAATTTTAGTGATGCTATGTAAAATAGGTGTGATGGTGTTTTTTCCTCAGAATGTAGCTTTAATGGTGTTATTTTGCATCATTTTTAGTTAAATGCTAACTTGCAAATTCAATTCATTGAACGAAAGAGAATTACAATAGTGTTGCATGTCCATGTCTGTATTTTGACAATGACATTTAAAATTTATGTTTTTATATATTTAACTTTAAAGAATTGGAAGTGATATCCCCGAACTCCAATATACACCAAGCCCCCTCTCATTTTATCTTCTGGATCCGCCCCTGGAAGGATTGCTTCCGAATGACGTTGGTAAGCGGGTAATGTTTCCGTCAACTTTCACAGGGAGCACAAGAAATATGCACAAAATATTCCATGATTCCATGGCTATAACTCGCTACAATCAACATCAAGATTTCTTCCTCACTATGACGGCAAATTCAAAATGGCCAGAGATTACCTTAGCTCTACTTCCTCACCATGATGTATATGATAAGCCTAATTTAGTGGCTCACGTATTTGAGTTGAAAAGAGCTCACCTGCTAAAAGTAATCTATGAGGAGAAGTTCTTCGGAAGGGAGGTTGGAAATGTTTTGACAATCGAATTTCAGAAGATAGGTCTACCGTATATGCATATTCTAATATTCTTTGCAAGACCAGACAAAATCCGAACAAGTTTGCAAGTCAATGAGCTGGTATGTGCTGAATTTTTGGATCCAGAATGAACTCTTTGATACCTTTAAAACCTGCATGGTGCATTGACCAAGTGGCACACGAAATGATAGTGCAACATTCATGGAAAACAAAAGGTGTTCAAAAAAGTATCTAAAAGAATTTGTGGATACCACAACGATAGACCAAGACAGGATTCTGATTGGTGGGTTCTTGTGTGTTATAAAATAATGTGATAAAGATTAAGGACTCACATACCACGAGTGTATGGTTGTCCAAGTAATAAACCGATAAATCGGATTCGTTCTCAGGGACGGATTAGGTACGCTCTAGTGTGAATCAAATAATGGAATAATTGCAAGTACGAAAAAGTAAATGATATAAAGTTTGTTTGAGTTTTTGTTTAAGGACTAAGATGCAAATAAATTAAAGTAAAAGCTAGATTAATTAAAATGAAATGAAAATAAAAAAAGTAAGGGAGTTGGACGCAAGAAGAGAAGTATTGAGTCTCGCAAGGGTTTCACCTAAACCTTCCTTATTAATGCTTTTTGTTAAGGGCTGAATTGTTGTATTTGTGCTAGTCGGGATTCTAAAGTCTCCTAACCCCCGTCAGAGTGGACTTAGGAGCTCTTCTATGGTATTATAAACCCCGTCAAGGGGATTACAACTACTTTCGAATGGTTAAGTTCTTACCTCATTGGCTATTGGTTAGTCAATCCTGTCAAGGTCATTGGCGAATACCAACGGCAATTACCGAGGTCTGTATTTAAACCCCCCGTCAAAGTGATCATTACGCCACTATAATGAATAGCCTAAATACTGAAAACTACCCTTGGGTCATGACTTCAAAGATAGTAATGAAGAATAAAGTAAAAGCCAACACAAAATGACAAATTCAATTTAAACTACTAAATCCCAAATCGGAAAAACATTAATTAATCAAGTTAGGGTTTAACCCATATAGCGATTCCCAAGTACAAGAGGAATTAGTTCATAATGGAAATAAGCACTAAAACAAGATAAAAGGGAGTCATATCCAATTACAGAAAAGAATAAGAAACCCTAATTGTAGGGAAGGAATTGACTGTTGATGGAGGAATTAGGATTTTCCAGCTTCAGTTTCTTCTCTCCTTTTGCTTCTGACTTCTCTCTAGCGTTCTCTGACTTGTGTAATATGAGTTGTCTGTAAAAAATGAAGTCTAAAGGCCATTATATAGTGGGGAATTCGGATTGGGTTTTTACTTAAAGAACATAGGTCAAATAAAATAAAAAGCCCAATCTGAAGTTGAAATCCCGTAACTGATGTACAACTGTTACTAAAACAGTTGTAACTTTTGCAACCTAACTCGAAATCACTTCGTTCAACTTGCAAAATCTTCCTGACTCAGAGATTCAGATTTCTTATTCACGGATGTAAGGCTGAATCAGTGGCTAAGTGGATCAAAAACAGTGATTTGTAACAGCCTTCCAGATTTCATCCTCCTCAAATAAATTCTTCGGATTATCTTTTCTCGCCTTTGACTTCTACACTCGATCTATGACTTTAATTTCCGTTTCTCCTCCTTGTATTGATGCTCCATCTAATCTATGGACCTAAGAACTTTTCACTTAAAATAAACAAATTAACGCACAAATGTTCTAAATAACAAATAATACAAATTCAAGGGGGAAAAACGCAATATAATCAAATAAGCATAAAAATCTATCAAAGAAGTCAATTAATCACCTAATATGATGTCTCCTAAGGGCATATAATTAGACCAAAATGGGATACATCACCGATTTATCGTCGTCGTAATGATGGTCGTGTTTTCGAAGTAAGGGGTGTAAAGTGGATAATAGGGATTTACAACCATACAACCCTTTCCAAGATGTTTGATTGTTACATACATGTTGAATTTTATGCGGGAATAAGGTGTGTTAAGTATATCCACAAGTACATATATAAAGGTCACAATCGTGCAATGATGGTGTTGGGTGAGATAAGATTCAACATTATCTTGACTCCATATATATAGGACCCCACGAGGCAACATTACCTGATATCTTTTACATGAAGAATTCCCAAATGTAGTACAATCACATCTTCATTTTACATAGGAACATCAAGTTATGTTTGATCCATTCGACTCAATGGAATCCATTATTGCCGGTAGCAGTGTTCAAAAATCAACCTTAACAGGATTTTTTTAGTGTTGCGCAAAATATGAATATGCACGTGAATTCACATATCAGAAATTCCTGCAACATTTTGTTTGGAATAAACTGGATAAGATCTGGATGACTAGAAAACAAAGTTTCGCTATTGGACGCATGTATTTTGCTGATCCTAATTGTGCTGAAAGATTTTATCTTTGTTTGTTGCTCACTGTTGTCAAATGTCTTAATTCTTATGAGTGCTTACATACATTCAACAGAGAATTGTTTGATACATTTAACTTAAGTTAGCATATACAGA
This sequence comes from Nemophila menziesii, assembly GCA_029959085.1. NCBI lineage: Eukaryota > Viridiplantae > Streptophyta > Magnoliopsida > Boraginales > Hydrophyllaceae > Nemophila > Nemophila menziesii. The sequence continues at coordinate 45,990,120 of JARWIR010000003.1, read as the reverse complement.
TAGAGGTCTCCTCTGAGAACGATGGTGAATGGGTGGAATATTTGAAAGAGGTTTCAGATATGAAATTCGGACATCATTTGCGAAGGTTATTTTCTGTCATATTAACTCAGTTCCATCCACACAAACCATGAAATAGTTATTTTGTGCATATATGCGATGGTCTTGCACACAAGATTTGTACATTGTACGAAATTTCCAATCCCACTGAAAAAGACATGGAAGACTACGATTTATATTTAATAAAAGAATTGTTGATGAAATCTGGTTAAAACTTAAGTGACTTTCCGCTGATGCTGCAATCAACACAAAATTGGGGCTTCGTTGTCGAAAATCGATTTATAAGGGAACATTTACTAATTTTATACTTTGGAAAAAAAAATCATGTATTCACGTTGGATGTTAATATGCATCTTAACGACTCAATTAGCAGGAACTCTGAATTTTGCTGAATTTCTACTAAAAGTATATGAAAGGCATCTATTTTTTTCAAGCACGTTTTGAATATGCTCATAAACTTTATGTTATTTTTCAATTATTCTAGATTGGCTCTAACCCAAATAAATCTATGGAGATCCTAACAACAATGCGCAAGTGTAAAGACTTGAGCAATTTGAGATCTACTGCATATCCCTTCTTGCATGACCTTAGAACCTTAACTCCCACGTATCTTAATGAACGCACTATCCTCTTCCCACGAAATGATGATGTTAGTGAAATCATCAATCTTGTACTTGATATTTTCTGGAATACAACCTTTAAGACGTATCTTGCACAACTAATATGATGCATAAAAATCATCAAATAGGTAAATCTATACTATCTCAATATCTAAATAAATTTTTAAATTCATTGAATCCAAGTGCTTTACCTCCATTTAGATTGGATTTGAAAGTTGACATTCCTATCATGATGTTAAGAAATATTGCACTGAAGGATATATTGTGTAACGACACGAGGCTGATGGTTGTCAGGTGTACAACGTGTGTCAGTGAAGCCCTGATTTTGAACAGAGATAAATTTGGCAATTTGGTATTCGTTCCAAGAATATTTTTGACACCTTGTTCTTCCGATATACCATTAAATCAATAAATCACAAGGACGTTCTGTAAAATTCGTTGGAATCGATTTAGGCATTCATGTATTTAGTCATGGACAATTGTATGTTGTATTAGCTAGATGCACGAGTTATGATCGCATAAGTTTACTTTCCTGAAAATGATCAAACCACGATAACATTGTATACCCAGAAATTTTGATATAGTGTATCCTAAAGGTATGGGATTAGTGATTAGGTGTATATTTTCGTTCGTCTCATTACAATATAACTAATAATATATATTTGCTGCCATTATACAGGTTGTACGGAAAAATAAAATAATCCATATAACTATCTACGCGAGTCGTGCAATCAAATATGCTGCATTTTTGCAAAACTCATTGATGTTGTAAGTGAATATATCTTATACACATTATGTAGTTCATGTTGTATATTTTATTTGTAATATATCATTGCGTTCATTAGTAGGTTCAATACATTCGTGCAAAAAATGTGATTGTAATAGTAAGAGACGAGGAGGAACTGTATCGCTTACAATATCCACAAGTAAGATCATACAAACTCTTATACAAAATTATTTTTTTTCTAATGCAAGTTCATTGTCTTAGAATAATAGTTAATGTTGTTCATATATGTTGAATTAGAAGATAATCATAGACGATGACTGGATAAAAGAAAAACGATTGGTTAGATGAAATTTGAATGACACGGTAAAGATTCTAATAAATTTATTAATGCCTATCGTTTTTAAAATTATTTACTAATGATCTATATTTTTCAAATTCATAGGCTGTCGTTCAGATTTCTCAATTTTGAAGATGTGTGTATGTTGACCCAACAACATTTTCTAGAGTTATGGGATCTATGTACTGATATTGAAAACTTGACGATATACGATTTACACATTTTAATTCCATTTTAATTCCATTTTAATTCCGTTGAATATTAATTATTTTTTATTTTTTTAAAGTATTGTCGGATCGTTTGATAAATTATACACAAAATTTTATGATTAATCTTTATTTGATAACCTGAGAATTTTATTAGATTTATGCATATTATGTCTTTTATTTGTATTATTTTCATATTTAAAATAGTCTATCATTTTAATTTTGTTGATATACATGTTTATATTAAAGTGTTTTTTTCAATTCTTGACTTTAACTTAAGTTTTATTGTATATTGAGCATGATTTATGAATTATTAATAGAATTTTAATTTTTCGAAGTGATCACATACTATACCGAATTTTCCTATATGTAATCTCATAAAAATCCGTTACCAAAATATATTAGAGGTGGAATTTTATGTTTTATTTTATTTTATATTATTTGGATGCTATGAATAAAAAGCGTAAGAAATACAAAATACTAGGACCGATGTTCTAGGCACTCTTCACAAACCATTTCACCACCTTCTCTTCTGATCCAAAACCGACAAACCCCCTCAACACTTCTCATCCAACACCTTCTATTTCCAGAAGAACACACAACATACATACAAATATACACCGTATTTTGGAGGCTTCATTGGAGGTCAAACCGACAAAGATCCCATTATTCTCGCTTAATCATGTACTCTCTCTAATTTTTACAAACATATTTGATGTCATTAAAATTTATCTTCTTATTCCTGAAATGCGATATAATTCCCATATCTGGATTTATTTTATTCATATGAAGCAAGTTTCAATTATGGCAATGTGGATGGTTATATACTTATATACGTGGGTATGTATGTGGTGGTGGCGTTAATATTCCACGTTCTCTAACGTTTCCTTTACAGGTTTCGATCGAATCAGCCATAAATGAACTGTCTTTGTTGTGTTCATAATAATATATATTCAAAAGTAAAATGTATATCCTTAATTGAGAATATGTATGCATATAAAAAACGTTAATCGGATTTAAACCTGTACAAGTGATTATTGGTGTTTAGTTATTGCCTAGAAGGACTAAACTTTGATGGCGGATTTGTTTTATTTTGTGATAGTGCTATAAACGTGGAGATCCAAGATGTCAGAGACTGAATCAGCAGAATGTAGCCAGGCTGACATTGACCCATCTATACGACAATTCTGTGTAAATGGGGTATGTAAAAAAACAACAGATATTGAAGCACATTTGGATAACGGGAATATCGATGAAGCTGAGCGTGTATTACGTGAAGGTTTATCATCGCTTACTTCCGAGGTTAAATTTCATTTCATTTTATGTTTTAAAAAAAAAATAATGTGTACAAATAACAAACATTAATTATATAAATAGACATTCTGAATTCTATCAATTGGTTTCAGGAAACACGAACTCTTCTTGGAAAGTTAGAATATCGGAGAGGAAATAACGAAGGTGCTCTTCGGGTGTTTAAAAGTATTGATCTACAAGCTGCTTTACAAAGAATGCAACCTTCCTCTGATAATAAACCGACCGCCAAGAAAGGCCGGACCCGCTCCGAGTCATCTTCTCATCCTGTAACTCAGCATTCCGCTAGTGTCATCCTCGAGGCTAAATATTTAACGGCCAAATCTCTTCAAAAGCTCGGAAAATTAACCGGTATAACAATCACTTATTTTACTTATATTTCTTTAATTTGATAGTTAGTTAGTTAGTTACATGACCTTGTGTTTTCGGGATTTTGAAGAGGCTGCGGATGAGTGTAAAAGCATAATCGATGCAGTAGAAAAGATATTTAATAACGGTATATCTGAAGCGTTACTAGACACTAAGCTACAAGAAATCGTGAGTCATGCTGTAGAGCTTCTCCCTGAGCTTTATAAAGAAGCTGGAAATTGCACCGAAGCAACGGCTGCTTATAGACGTGCCCTCCTTAGTCAATGGGATCTCGAAGCTGAATGTGGGGCCAGGGTTCAAAAAAATTTCGCCGTGTTTTTACTATACAATGGAGTAAATGTTACACCACCCTCTTTAACCGTACAAGTTGACGGAACATACATGCCCAAAAGCAATCTCGAAGAAGCGATTCTACTTTTAATGATTCTCATGAGAAAATTTTCCCTCGGGAAATCAAAATGGGACCCATCTGTTGTCGAGCATCTTACGTACGCTTTATCCATTTGCAGTCAAACATCTGTTTTGGGGAAACAACTCGAAGAAGTCATGCCTGGAGTTCTTAATCGTGTTGAGCGATGGAAAGCTTTAGCGCTATGTTATTGTGGAGCAGGACAGAATGATATCGCGTTGAATCTTTTAAGAAAGTCTTTAATCGAACATGAAGAGCCGAATGATATTCTTTCGTTAGTTCTCGCTGCTAAGATTTGTTACGGAGATAATACTCTTGCTGCGGAGGGAGTTAAATATGCTCAAAGAGCGGTAACTAATGCTGAGGGAACAAATGGACATCTGAAAGGAGTTGGTTTACGAATGCTCGGTCTTTGTCAAGGAAAGAAAGCGAAAGTATCGTCTTCTGATTATGAAAGATCGCGCCTTCAATCTGAAGCCTTGAAATCTTTAGACGGTGCGATAGCTTTAGAGCCGGGAAATTCGGATTTGATATTCGAACTTGGAGTTTTGTACGCGGAAAATCGGAATTTAAATGCGGCTTTGCGATACGCGAAGCAGTATATTGATGCGACTGGTGGATCTATACTTAAAGGGTGGAGATTACTAGCTTTAGTTTTATCTGCTCAACAACGATTTTCCGAAGCTGAAGTTGTGACTGATGCTGCTTTAGATGAAACTGCAAAGTGGGACCAAGGACCTCTTCTTAGGTTGAAAGCTAAGTTGAAAATTTCTCAATCGTTACACATGGATGCTGTTAAAACGTATCAATTACTTCTCGCATTGATTCAAGCCCAACGTAAATCTCATGCACCTCTTCGAAGTGCGGGTCAGGTTAGTCTTTATATGATATTATATGTTTCTTAAGGTGTATTCGCTAATTTTATAACATGAAGGACTTAACCATAAATTATGATAGGTGGATGAAGATGATAGAGTAAATGAGTATGAAGTTTGGTATGGTTTGGCCAACTTATATTCTAGCCTTGCACGATGGAATGATGTCGAGACTTGCTTGGGAAAAGCTAGGGGGCTTGTAGAGTTTTCGGCTGAGACAATGCACTCAGAAGGCAAGATCTCTTACATAATCTTCATCAAACTTTAAACGATTAGTTTCCGAATATGATATTTGTGTGTTAAAACTGTGTTTTTGTAGGTGTTATGCATGAAAAAAGGGGACAAATTAGTGAAGCTTTGGCTGCTTATATCAATGCACTGTTAATGGATCCAAGTTATGTACCAAGCAAGATTTATCTAGGTGTGTTAATGTCTAAAGTAGGTTCGAAAATGTTACCGGTAGCTAAAACACTACTTTCGGATGCATTAAGGATCGATCCAACAAATAGAATGGCTTGGTACCACTTGGGATTAGTTCATAGAGATGATGGTCGTAATGCTGATGCTGCTGATTGTTTTCAGGCAGCGTCTATGCTCGAGGAATCTGACCCTGTTGAAAGCTTCAGCCTCATTGTTTGAATGTTGTATAACTCTAATATAAAGGAGTAGATGATTATTCTTTTATTCTTTGTTTTTTTTTTTTCTATATACTTGTTGTATATTCTTGAAATAGTCAGGACTACAAGTTCAAATTTAACAAGAAGAAGAATTCTTCTTGCCTATTCCATACTCTATATGATAAAATATTACTGTAAATGTATTTCAACCTTACAACATTTCCAAAATTCGATCTTTCAGATGGAAATTCAAATCCTCCCCACGCTTCTTCTCTATTCTATCTTGATCGCTTCTTTAATATTCTTTATAGAAGGTAATGAACAGTTTTTTAACTGCAGCAGCCCCTTTAGCTGTGGTGGAAATGTTCAAAACATCAGATATCCATTCTGGGCAGGTGATGATTCGCCTCTTCAAGAATGTGGTCTCCAGGGGTTCAAACTCAAGTGTCTAAACAACGATTATTCAACTATTGATATCAATAACCAAACCTTTCGCGTTCTTAAAGTCAACACAACAATACGCGCCTTAAGGATTGCGCGCAATGATCTGTGGGGAAATCTTTGTCTTGGTAAGTACGAAAACACAACAACGTTGAATGTTTCCACATTTAGATACAGTCCGGATTTCGAGATGTTCAACTTGTTCTATGATTGTCCAGAGCACAATTTACCATTACATACTAAATTCGCCTGCGAAAATAATGAAACTGGAAGGTTTAACTACTTAAGGAATGAATCATTTCCATCAGTTGAGATTAGAAACTGTGCATCAAACATAAGTGTCCCGGTACTTAAAACAGCCGTGGATGAATTCAAGAGAAATGAAACAACGACATTAGAAGAAGTAATCAGTCAAGGGTTTAATGTTGAGTATAGATTAGATAACGTGGCTTGTTTTGCATGTGTGATTCCTGGAGGATCGTGTTTGAATTCACCGCAGCAGCAACAGCCTACTAATTGTCTCTGCCACAATAGAAATCAGCAATTTGAGTGCCATTTGCCAATTCGGAAATCTAATTTGAGTGTGTTTTATCTTCTCAAGCTTTTTAGTATTACCATTGAACATTTTTTTAGGAATACTCACCAAAAAAGGTTTAGAATTAAATTTGATGCTGAATGGAGTTTTACCCATCAGAATATATCCAAAAAATGGTCTGGATTTACCATCAAGATCTTACACATAACATCTTGATGGTTCTTACCCATTAGAATCCAACCTTTTATGATCAATCTATTATTTTTTAAACTTTTTATGGACAATCATCAATTTCTTTATACCATTATTTTAATGAGATCTTTGAGGTTAGTGGAGAAATTTGAAGTTATTAACCCCTTTATGCTGCATATCATTCTTTGAATTTCTCATGAAAGTGGGATTTTAATTAAGTTTACATTAGATTTATCTAAGTCAAATTGAGAGTATAAGAGAATCCGGAATAATGAAAGTACAATTGACATTTTTATATGTTTTAAATAAATGGAAATGATAGAAGTTGAAAAGTATGATATCACTATAAACTTCCACCTCCTTTCAAAGCTTTAAGAGGTTGAATAGGGGTTTATTTTTGTCAGGAATATTATTTTGAATATTAAGGCTTAGCATATAAGTGGAACTTGTTTTTTAGTCAGTTATTCATATAATTATCTGATAATTTGTTGTTTCTTTTATTTATTGTGCAGCATATACACAAAAGCTGGCCCTGGCTATTGGCACAGGTAGATATCTGTTTCAGCAGAAACTTCAACAAATTTATATTCTTTCACACTAGTTATATGCATCTATATGATTTCTAGTAGGATTTTTACATAATTCCGTCAATTTTATGAAGACTGTTAGATGGTATAAGCATATATATTACCGTAAAAAATCGATGGTAATTAATTACGACACGACAAATATTGGCAGCTATGAATCGTCTGGTTTAATTACATTAGAATCTTATACTTCATTAATTTACAATTTATGTTGCGTAAATTGCAGCTGTCTTTACTGCTTTTGGAATTGGGATACTTGCTCTTATCGTCTCCTTGAGAAGGAAATGGTCAATATGTTTAATTAAAACCGACGAGTACCAAAACATGGAAGCCATTTTAAGAAACAACGGATCACTTGCTCCCAAGAGGTACCATTATTCTGATGTTAAGAAAATGACAAATTCCTTCAAGATTAAACTAGGTCAAGGAGGCTATGGTTCTGTATACAAAGGGACAACTCGTGATGATCATCTTGTTGCAGTGAAGATTTTAAATGAATTAAAAGAAAATGGAGAAGAGTTTATTAATGAAGTTGCAAGTATTAGTAGGACTTCTCATGTTAATATTGTCAAGCTTATTGGATTTTGTTTCGAGCGTAAGAAAAGAGCTTTGATCTATGAGTTCATGCCTAATGGATCCCTTGAAAAGTTTATATACGATGAAAAGTCATTGATTGATCGCCAATTAGGATGGCGAACACTGTACAAGATTTCGGTAGGCATTGCGAGAGGACTAGAGTATTTACACAGTGGCTGTAATACTCAAATTCTACACTTCGACATAAAGCCACACAACATTCTTCTTAGTGAAGACTTTATCCCGAAGATTTCAGATTTTGGACTTTCAAAACTATCTACGACTGGAAAAAGTGTTGTATCAATGCTTGGTGCGCGAGGGACTATTGGATACATTGCACCAGAAATTGTTTGCAGAACAGTTGGAGGTGTTTCTCATAAGTCAGATGTGTATAGCTATGGAATGATGATTCTTGAAATGGTTGGAGGTAGAAAAAATGTTGATGTTGGAGTTGATCATACCAGCGAGATATACTATCCACATTGGATCTATAAGCAACTAAAATTGAACCAAGAACTTGGACTGGATGGGATTTTGGATGCAGAAGAGAATGAAAAAGCAAGAAAGATGATTATAGTAAGCTTATGGTGTATACAAACGGTTCCCTCAACTAGACCATCAATGTCTAAGGTGGTGGAAATGTTGGAAGGAAGTCTAAAATCTTTGCAAATACCTCCCAAGCCTTACTTATATTCTTCATCTCGGTCAGCAAATGAATCCTCAAGCATACAAATACCTTAATATTTATTCCACTTAATATATTAAAAAAAATGATTGTACTTTTGGGAATGTAATAGTCCATAACTCAAAGTTACTAATATTGCCATAAGGTACGTGATTTATGATGACAATTTCACCAATTGAATTGCTAAAATGTTAATGTTTAATTGGTTTGGGTACACGGCTATATCTTTGATTTTCTTTGAGTTTATTAATGAAGTTGCAAGTATTAGTAGATACCTTTGAAAACTCGAGCTGCCAGCGAGTCAGAATGTTGAAGTAACCTCCAAGTTTGACTAGCCAGAAGTGTAGTGTTAGTTTTTTTTTTTTTTTTAATTTTTAAAGCGCATACCTCCTATAACCTTAGCTATCACCATTTTATCCCATTTCAACCAATTAATTTTCCTTTTCTCCAGAAAGTCCACCAGAATCTTGAAATGATAGAACAAACTTCTTGCAGAATGAAACCGGAAAAGAGAAAATAGACATGACGTAAGTAAGAATTGCCTGTAGTATTACCTTACTGAGGTCTTTCTTGCCCTCTTCCGACAACAACTTCGCTATCCAGCCCTAAGCTCTGTTGAATACTTTATCTACAATCCACTGAAGTGTATTAACTTTCGATCGTTAGTGAGAAAGCGGTATTTCTAGATATTTCCTCAAATCTTCGGTTTCAGTAATCTGCAGCACGTCCGTCACCTGTTTCCTTACCTCCTCAGGAGTTTGTTTGCTAAAATAGATGACAGACTTGTCAAAGTTAACTTTCTGCCCACAACATTTACATTATGTATCAATACACTCTTAAAATTCTTCAATATCTTGCCCACCAGAGACAGAAAAAGAAGTGAATCAACTGCAAAAAGAAGATGAAAAATCACCAGACAGTTCCTCGTTATACGAATACCTTTAATCCTTCTGTATATATATACAAGAAATGCTTTTACATGAAGGTATTTGAGCTAAAATGAATTTAAAAAATTATGATAGATTGTGTAAAATTCATAACTCAATTATATATATAAGAAGTGCAAATTATTCTATTAATTGTAAAAATTATGTAAATGAAAATGATAAAAATAAATCAATACATATAATTACCATCTTCTATTTGTATCTATGCATTTCACTCATAACTCTACAAAATATTTTTGTGTCAACAACACATATCATCCAATGTGAGTAATCTGAACGACAACCTAGAAGAATGTGATATCTTCATTAAAAGTCATGTTTAATATAAAAGGAGCCATTTATTCATAAATGCCTATTAAAAAATTTATTTGTTACAAACATCCCCTAATAAGATTATTTATTAAAAACATCCCTTGACAAAAATAACATTATATAATCATTTAAATTACTCAATTATTTACCATTTAAATCAACCACCCTATTACAACCTTCCACCACCACTACCCCACCACCCCCACCCACCACCCCCCACAACCACTACCACCACCACCCTGCCACCACAACCACCACCATTACCCTATTAATACCACCACCACCACCACTACAACCTCAACCACCACCACAAGCACCACCACCACACCAACCACAAACACAACCACCACAACCACAACAACCACCTACTACTAATTCCATCATACACGCACGCGTCCATATTTTTTTTTTAAATCGTCATAACTAATTCTAAAAAATCATAAAAATAAAAAATATACATATTTAGATAAAGCAAACTAATATTTACGTCTATGATTTTTTTTTTAGTTTTTTTAATTTTTTTTGTAGACATAAAATTCATTGTTTCAAACAGTCTAGTTCATGTTTTGAACAGTGAATTTCATGTTTGCGAAAAAAATCACTATTTCGAGCAATGTATTTCGTGTCTGCGAAAAGCAAATTAAAAAAAATAAAATAATCAAAAATAAAATCATAGACGTAAATATTAATTTGTTTTATCCAAAAATACAATTTTTTTTTATTTTTTTAAGAATTCGTTATGACGATTTAAAAAAAATCACGGACGCACGCGTGTGTGATGGAATAGTAGTAGGTGGTGGTGGTGGTTGTGGTGGTGGAGGTGGTGGTGGATGTGGTGGCTGTAGTGGTGGTTAAATACATGGGCGTGGTGGTAGTAGAAGTTCCCTGTTATTTATTTGATATTAAAATATAAATATTGTATTAGAAATAAAATAATATATTTGATAATAAGGGTAGAGTAGGTATACAAAATATAAATTGGATGTTTTCTATAAATAATTATTTTATTAGACATTTCTTTATAAAATAAATTATTGAATGCTTAATTTAACAATTATGTACTTTTATTAGACTTCTTATAGTAATACCATATGTAAAAGACATAAAAGACAATAATACCCTTAAATCGTGTCTATCTCATGAAATTTTCCCACCAAAAAATTTTTGACCAAAATTTTCCGGCCAAATATTTTTCTGCCAAAAGAACTCCGGCCAAATTTTTCCCACCAAACAAAATTCCCATCAAATTTTTATGTTGTTATTTGGTGGGAAAAATCTCATTAAATTATATTTAGGGGTTTATGTTGTTTGATAGATAAATCTCACCGAACTATATTTTGGGTTGTTTTGTTATTTACTACCAAACTGTTTTTAGATTTATATATTAAAGTTTATTTTGTTGTTGATCTCACTAAATCACATTTAGAGGTTTATGTTGTTGTTTGGTGTGACAAATCCCACCAAATACTTTGGTTTATGTTGTTTGTTGTGAAAATCCCACAAAAACAAATTTAAATTTATTTCTGAAACCTTGTTATAATGAAGGGAGTGTAAGTCATTTCCTTGTTTAACCGTCTTATCTCTTTATTGTAGAAACTCAAATATGAAAAAAAGATGCATAACAACTAATGATGCATAACAAATATTATCAAGATCAATGTGAAATAAAGCCATCACACATACAGTTGTAATACCAATAAAAGATAAAAACAATATCCAAAAAGATATAAAACGTCCATAAAACACCCAATAAAATACTAGCATTTATTACACTAAAAAACGTACTAGTTCTCTAAACATGAAATAGAAGACAATACACCTTATAACATTATAACACATCAATGACAGAAACTTTCAATATCTTTCACCTGAAGACATTCACTAAGTACTTCCAACATATTTGCACATATTTCAGTATCATGTTCTTGTGCAAAGCTTCGACCAAAGCTGGTATTATATACAGGGCCGGTCCTGACATTTCGGGGGCCTAAGGCAAACTTAAAAAATGGGCCCCTAAAATTTACAAGTTATATAAAATAAAACAAAAAATTCAAAATATAATTAAAAAAAAATAATCAAATAAATTTTAAAGGAAACAAATATCTAGATTTTTTTTAAGTTAACAAGTAATATTAAAATTAAAAAAAAAGTAACTTAATTAAATATTTTTGTAACTAAAAATATAATCTAATATTTTTTTTAGGTGGGCTAAAACTGGATCTTTGTAATAAAAAAAATTATGCTTCAGAAAAAGGCCTAAAATTATATGAGTTGAGGAAAAGTCCAAAGCTATGAGTAAAACTGGGCCTTTTTAATTAAAAAAAATTATGCTTGGGGGCCCTAAAATAATATGAGTTGGGGAGGGGCCCAAGGCCATGGCCTCCTTGGCCTCTCCCCAGGACCGGCCCTGATTATATAGTCAGATAATTGCTTCACGTATGACTCATCACACCCCTAAACAAGCTCTTTCTCTACAACTGATTTTTCTAAAATATCAACTCAGGCATTGCTACAAACACATAATCAATATTTCCTCATCAACAAACGTAACAATTTTAAAACAAACAAAGCAATAAAAAAATCTCACCTGAAATAGAAGCTTTCCTCACCTCTTCATGGAAGTAAAATTTCAAAAGAGGAACATTAGTTGGGGAAACCTGGTAAATCAAAGGGTAAAAACCTTCCTTTAACTCATCGACATAACAACGCAACATATTATAAGTTGTAGTTTTCTCTTCAAGAACACTAGTTTTAATTCCTATTCTCTTATCCATAAGGGTAATAGTCTATGTTGCACAAAATTGAACATCTTATTTGAACTTGACTTGCTCGCATACATTCATAAGGTAACATTCAAGAAAAAGACAAAGACCTAGCATGATCTGATTCATCAACTTCACTATCACTAGTCTGAATCCACTAAATTACTTCAAAGAGAACTGCATATATATATATATATATATATGTACTAACTTGTGAAGCAAGTCGACTAGAATATGACACAAAGGTATAATACATATTTTACGAACTTATTAAAACAATTAAACATTATGCATTATAAAACTAAATTGTTTAGTAAAAAACTAATGGTACTATTGGTACCTATTATGCAAAATATATTGTTACTATAAAAAATCAGCACATCTACTGTTGTTATTTAACCAAAACATTTTTTCACAATATGTCGTTACCAAGAGGCAGAATTGCAATGATTTTAGTATTTTTAACATGAGATAATCGCAATTTGATTTTTTGTGGTCCAAATTGAAAAGAATGAAGGATTAATTGCATCGTTAGTCCCCGTTACTCAAATAGCCAAAAGTATACTGCTACCTGAATTAAAAATCCCAATATTTCTATCAAACCCAACACAACATTGTTCCAAAAGTAGAAACTCAATCCTGTCTCTGATTCTCAATCAAAATCATTAACACTCTTTGTTGATGTCTCAGTCGTTCGTTGTAAGAATTTTTACGTAGCTCAACTTTCGTAGTTATGAGATTTTTTTTTGTAATTCAACCGTTAGTTTTCCCTTATGAGTTGTGTGAATTTTATGGTAACTCAAATTAATTTTAAAGAATCATTTTTTGATGTATATTATCTTTTTTTATCCTGATTTGGTTCTTGGTTAATTTTTTCTATTAATTTGTTGTAATTTCGTGCTTAGTTTTTAACTAAAAATAAAGATAAATCTTGCTATAGTATTAAAGTGTATCGTCGTGTTTTTTTTAAAATCAGTTAAGAGTAAAGATATATTAGTATTTTATGCATCAAAACATAATCCTACATTTTACCGTAAATACGCGCATGCGCGCGCGCGCGCACACACACACACACACACACACACACACACACACACACACACACACACACACATATATATATATATATATATATTATGAACAAAATATATCCGAAAGATTAAAAAAAGACACTAACAATTTATGGGATAATTGAGATATTTTTATAGAACAATTGCAAGATTTAAAATATATAATTAAACACATGATAAATTCAAATAATTTGTATAATCAATTCTTTTCCATTTACATATAATTATTTTTCTCCCAACTCTATATATATATATATATATATATATATATATATATATCTCCAAATTCCCTCTGTAGGATCATCATATATACTTTGTGTCCAATCTTAAGACAAACCGAGATGAGCTATCCAATATGTGCACATATTAGTTTCATTATATATATATTCTCAACCGAATATGACCTAATTCTTGCCAAGATCATTTGAATTTGGTGAATTCAATATGTAGCATGCCCTTATATATATATAAATATATCTTTGGTATATGTCTAACTCCTTCTGATCTTCTCTTCTATTGATGTAAGCTTCTTCTTGGTCTAAAGGCTGACCAATGATGTGTTTCTAATGAAAAGAGGGTGTATTTATAGGGGTTTCCAAACCCTAGGTCGAAATCTTGGAGTAGAAGGCAAATAATTTGAGTCAAAGTTCAACTCAAATTCGTTTCCGAAAATATAGGAGAAGGGATAAACTGTTGCTGTCTTGTTCTGGTCGTATCTCATTCGTTATTGGTCCATTTTTTGCCTACTTTATATCGAAACGACCGCGTCGAAAATATCTACACCTTTCCTTTAGATTGCTCTTCCAAATTCCCGGACTATTTTAAGTTATATTTACTTTTGTGGACGTAGCTGTAATTTTTCAGATTTACTTGGCAACTTTTTCTTTCCTATTTTATCTGTACTTCCTTTTATCTCTTAATTCCTTCCATATCTTCTTTCCTTATCTCTTTAGAATTGATTTGGTATCTAATTATGTTCTATATATCTTTAGATCTTCACATTAATCACACAAATTAAACCAAATATGCTCTAAAAATAATAAATCATCAAATTAAGACAAGAAATAAGAAATTATCAAAATATGAATAAAAATCTATAATTAATTAACCAAATACACCTAAAATGATGTCCCCAACCTAGATTATTATATCACAAACAGGGAGATATCAAGTGTTCAAACGAATTTTAAATATGATATATTCGCTCTCATTAATAATTAAATCCTTCAAAATCATATGAAATTCACAAACGGTACTTTACAAAGTAGTTTAAACATGGAAAGTCAATATTTAGGTTATTACATTTTATCAATTTTTAGTGACGAGACGAATCTAGGCGAGAATTTTAAAACATTATTAAATTTTTTTACAAAATCATATCGGTACAACTTATAATTCTAGATAAAGAAACATGAACTATAGGTGAATATAGACATATACCAAAGATATATATATATATATATATATATATATATATATATATATATATATATATATATATATATAAGGGCATGCTACATATTGAATTCACCAAATTCGACTCCAAGATTTCGACCTAGGGTTTGGAAACCCCTATAAATACACCCTTTTTTCATTAGAAACACATCATTGGTCAGCCTTTAGACCAAGAAGAAGCCTACATCAATAGAAGAGAAGATCAGAAGGAGTTGGACAACAAATCATGCCTTCCCAATCCTTCAAATTTGTATTGTATTCTTTTATTTCTCTAGTATGAACCAATTCTATTTTAGCTTGAGATTAGCATATGGTATGAACCCTAGACTTGTTTTATATCTATTTTAATTTGGGATGTTCGCATTTGATTGAAATTAGTGTTTTATTCTCTACTTTTATGTGTTTTGGTTTATTGTTTGTAGTTCTTGCGGCTGCAAACGTATAGGATTACCTTAATAGTAGTTAGATGGTCACCCGGAAGGGTGTCTAATTATTGAAACACTACATAAACGTCTAGTGTGCGGTAGTGATCCAGAAGGACTTGGCTAACTAGATAGTCATTAGGGTTTGAGAATAAATCACCGATCATTGCGTAGGGTCCCCTTACCCAAGTCCCCTGGTAATTGTTAGGTCGCCACCTAAGTCCACTCAGAAGGGGGTTAGGAGGAATATAGAATTCTGGCTATTGCATAGCACACAATTCTCCCTTACGTGATTAGAATAAACAATGCTAGTGGGGATTACTTGCTAGATCTCGAGCTAAACTCTCATACTATCTTCTTCTCTTTAATTAATTTCTTGTCCTTATTTTTTCCAGTTAATTATTCAAAATCATTAATCCAAACAAATAATTCCAAGTCTTTTATTTTCAGCGTATTATTCTTCTAACTTCTTTATTTGCACTTTATATTGCATAAGTTCTTCCTAACTTTCGTAGTCTCTGAGGAACGAATCTTACTTTAGTTTCATCTTTTATTATCATATTTTTATCACACCTCATCCAACACCAACACTTGAAATTAAGAGTGGAAATCGACCGGAATCGGAACAGGAATTGTTAGGATTTTTTTTTATATTTTCAAAATAGAAAAATCTAATATAAAAGAAAACGAAATTCAAAATTTAATTCCGAGTTTGGAACATTAGAAAAAAATTGGAATTTTGGAATTTTCAGAATTTTTCTATTTTTTTATTATTCGAAATTTATTTATCCCAAATATTCGTTTTTGTTGAAACAATATGTAAAAGAAACTAGTTGATGAGAGGATATATGGGAATAAGAAGAGTATATTATTATATATGGATTTCCATCTTCTTTTGAGGGAATGAACAAGCCCTTTATATAGGCAATATGAGACTATCCAACTACCCTACTAATTACATAATAAGTAGGATGTTACAAAGAATAAAGGAGAGAAGGTTACATAGGCTCTCCACTACTCTAGAATAATAATATCCACTAAATAATATTTCATAACACTCCCCCTTGGATATTATTTCAAATACGCATATGATGTTGCCTCGTTAAAAACCTCGCTAGTAAAACCCAATGGGAAAAAACTAGTCAAGGGAAAAAGAGTGCAACGCGCATGAATCTCCCTCTGAATGTGTGGATAAAGTACCTTGATCATTAGTATTATCGACTTGTCTCATGAAATGGAAGTATCTTTGCATAAAATTATCAAAAGCAACCATAAATTATATTGACATAATATTCATCTTGAACTTTACATCTTGGGCTTTTCTTGTGAACTTAAATTTGACCAAGTCGAGTTGAATATCCACCAAATTTTTATTGACATGCCTCGTTAAAATTTTACTAGGAAAAACCTGTGGGACAAAAACCGAGTGAAGGAAAAAGAGTACATAATCGTTATCAATGCGCTTTTAATTTTTCTCGTTAAAAACTTTGTCAAGAAAACCCTATGGAAAAAAACCTTGACGAAGGAATAACGAGTGCAATACCTGTTGTTCTCCACCTCATGTAAACGTATATGTGATGATCTTCAATTTCGAAAATAATCTCGATATTCAGTATCTTACACATTTTTATAATAGTAACTATAATTTCAAATTAAACAATATATGAAGTCATATCGTCATATAATACTGGAATGATCCACAAACACAATCATGTGCAATTTAGAGTAATAAATATTCATGCACGTAATCATAAATAAACACATATTCTACTTATGAAATATAAAACAAATATATGGCAGAGTACATGATAATATATAAGACAATTAAAGATTGTTAAAGACAACAAAAGTAATACAAATATCATTCTAATATATCCCGGGATTTATGTATACGCGTTTTTAGTCTTCTAAAGACTTTCATGTAATTTTTCGTATCACACGATACATATTGGTAAATTTATTTTATCATAAGACGCACATGAAGTCCTATATGAAACTTTCAGGCAAATATTTTCTCCCAAAGGAGTACGTCATATATTCACATTGACGGTGTGAGTATGGTTATGCCTGACTGCGTCTTTTTATATTTGGCCAATTAATTTTTTTTTCTAGTCGACATTATAGAATGGATTTTGATTCAAGATCCTCGTTTTCGTTTAGTAACTTTTACATGTTCATTTACACATATTATTCGTTTATGATCAAATTGTTTTTCGATTCCATATATTTCTGTAGTAATATAATTGAATGAGATTCTTTTATCTCAATTTCTCAATACTGAGAAAATATTCAGGTACCTGGTACTCTTTTTAGAGTACTACTCTTTATTTATATTTTCTACATAATCTCATGATAATTTTTGAAGTGCCAACTTTCTCATACTACTCAATTTTATGATAATTTAGAAACGACAGGTCGACCACGCTTTACGCGTTGCAATGTATTTTTTTCAAAGGAAATTAATTTGAACATGATCTTTTCAAGCTGAATACGTGACTTAGTCACTTATGAATGCATCTTATTATTACACTGAGCTCATAATTTATTTGCGAGGGTGAGGATGCATCTTATAAAATATTTTTCAGCTCCCCTCTTATCATGAGAATCTTGCTTTATGCATAGTATTCCAGTATACATATTTTTCATGTGGCAAACTCAAGATACATATCAATCATTGTATATTGAAATAAATTCTCATATTTGTTAATGATCTCATCTTTGTGCATAATGGTGGAACATTTATATTTTATGTTGCACAACTAACAGTATATAGATGGATACTTTAGGTCTTTGACCAATGAGGGTATTCATGATTTTTAGTTGGACTTTTTTTCAATATGACCGTATATATGTATAAAGTTGTATGTCGATAAGTCATATTAGGCGAATTCACAACCAATTGTCTAGCAATTTTCTATTTTAAGAAAATATATATTCTGCTAGATCATATATTTCTCCCCCTGAATTTGGCTATTGACTTCAAATAGTACAAACAAATTGGAGATAGCCTGGTAATATTTATTTTTAGATTTAAACAATATTGATAAATATTGTATTAGTGGTTGTGGTTATAATAATGATTATATTCATGATAATGAATTTATATTAATAAACATGATGAAAAAGCCTAAGCTAGTAAAAGATTAGGGTCATCAAACTTATATCACTTCATGTGATGATTTTGACCGATTGGTCATGTTGATGAGTTTTTATTAAAGAATAATATCAACTTTTTTTTTGTGCACATCGAGCATATGAAACATCTCAATACAAGATATTTTGGCACTCTATTTTTGAAATTTAATCGAGTTGGACTCGCTCATATATTATCCTTTGAGAAGATACGATAAAGATTTAGTATCCTTCATAAAAGTATAAGTTTATCCTCTTGACATTCATCATAAAATAATTATGTCACATAATTTTGTGTAGTAAATTTTTTCACTTATGACATGATGATTTTTGTTTTGTTCAAATACAAAAATGACATGATGATCGATTGGTCTAAAACAACATATTCAGATATCCTCTTTGCAAGAGGGTGGAGGTTCAAATCCCACTTCTAACATTTAATTATCTTTTTATTAAAATGTTATCCTATAAGGATCCATTTCAGAATTTATCTTTCTTTTTGTTTTCATGAATCAATAATCATGTCAAATAATCTTTCGCAATTTCAAGTTCACGATTTTTTTTTATGATAACGTGTTCTTTTCAGGAATACGTAATTATTTCTCCAACCCCGTATGATTTTCAAAGTCAGTGACAAATATAATGTATAATTGTTCATTATATCAAACGAATTTTTGATTCGTGATAACTATATAAATCATGGGATTAGGCTTTAAGCCTCGTTGGAGATAATATTGAAGAAATGTTATTTTTTTCTACGCAATCGTTCTTTGATGCGTTACTTTCTTCTCAAATGATTATTTTCACTATCATTTGTGACATGCATATGACTTTCAAGGTCATGTCAATATAAAAATGAAATTTATTTCGTAAAATATATTTCTATGAATTCAGTATTTTCTTTACATGTATGGCAATTATATTGCTCAATATACCAACAAGATTTTATTTCGTTGGAATTATTTTCATGAATCATACTTTTGTAGAAAGTGGGCTTGAATAATTTCACTCATGAATCATTATCAAGTTGGACATTTCATAATGGTCTCATCAATTGTTTCTCAATATTCAAATTTTTCTTGATAAGTTCATTGAAATTTTTTTTTTTATAAACAACTCGAAAGTTATTTTTTTTCATAAACAAGACGAGTTTCACATTGCTTTTAAGCAATCATAATTTATAAATTGAAGCAAACATTTAGTTGCTTATTCTCGTCATTTTTTTTTTCAATGATTGTAATTCTTTTCTTGAAGCAAACTTGTACAATTTCAAGTTGAATCTTCTCTTTCAAAATCATATATTTGAAGAGGTACATGAATTTCGATTAATCTTTACTCTCTATTAGAATATATTTTCAAATAGAGATGAAGTAATCAATTATATTATAATATAACATAAAAAATTAAAAAAAAGTATATCTTACCTCAAGAATTACTTACCTCTATATAACAAAAAAAAAATATGAAGAGTCTCAAATCATATTAGCTCGGTTGGTAAAGTCGTGCTGAAACAATATGTAAAAGAAACTAGTTGATGAGAGGATATATGGAGATAAGAAGAGTATATTATTATATATGGATTTCCATCTTCTTTTGAGGGAATGAACAAGCCCTTTATATAGGCAATATGAGACTATCCAACTACCCTACTAATTACATAATAAGTAGGATGTTACAAAGAATAAAGGAGAGAAGGTTACAAAGGCTCTCCACTACTCTAGAATAATAATATCCACTAAATAATATTTCATAACAGTTTTCATAAATTTTACAATATTAGATCATTTTCTAAAAATCACAACAATAATATAATTATAACTATATAAGGCTGAGTCCAATGGGCTCCCAATAGTGGATATAGCTATAATTGGGAGTTGAATAAGAAATAAAGCCCTTCAACAACCTCCTCACAATAGAAAACCCGATTTGTGGGAACCCAATTTCACCCATTTTGTAGCCAGATCTGGCTACGAAAATTCATTTGCTACCTTTTTTTTTAATTTTTTTTCAACACTTTCTTTTCTCAGACTCTCAAGTTTGTCTTCTTCGCTTCAATATTTGGCTCAACGGTACTCTTCCTTTGCTCTATTTTCGTTCTTCTTAATTTTTCTAATTATTTTTCATTCTTATTTATATTTTTTAAGATCTTAGTTGAAGACTAAGGAAGAAGACAGATTTCTTATAATAAAAAATGGACTCTTTGATTAAAACCGTATGATTAATATTATATTTTATGACTTAAATTGTATAATTAATATTTTTTGGTAGTGGGTTAATGTTGTTGGTATGATTTGCTTAGTGATTTATTGTTATTATATGAATTTTTGATGTATCTTAGAAAAAAATACAGGTTAGGTTTTTCATTTAACAGTAATCAAATCAGTAAAAAAATGTTATTCTCATCTTTTTGTTTATGACTTGTTATCATCACTGTGAAAATGTAATACTAATTGTACTAGTTACTAACTCGGGCTTATAATGCTCGTGATCCCTATCAGTTCCTAAGCAAGGCATTGCTCTTCTATTGATTCCATAGAGTTCTTGTGTTTAAATTGCAGGCCATAGATGGAGTTTTTTGTGGATTTTCTCAACCATGGGTTGGAGTAGGATATTACAATCAACCAAGCACAAGAAGAACCAATTGTTACATCTCAATTGCAATTCAGTAAGAAAAACAAAAGCTTCTTGCCAGAAGAAGATCTAATGCTTGTTTCAGCATGGATATATGTTAGCACAGACACATCAATAGGGAACAATCAAAGGAGAGCAACCATGTGGGAAAAAATACACGATTACTTTCATAAAAATAGGACATTTTTCCAGACAGATTCTTAAGTTCTCTAATTCATCGGTGGTCTTCTATTTCTACAGGTACATATAAATTTGTGGATACTATGAAAAAATTTCTCGAAGACGTCAAAGCGGCACAAATGAACTTGATTGGGTACATTTTCTATATGGAATTTTCTGCATTAATATTGTTTCATGATATTATTACTTATTTATAGGAGATTCAGCAATCTAAAGACATGTTCACTTCACTAAGGGGAACTTCATTTGCTTTCGAGCATTGTTGGATGGTGTTAAGGCATCAACAAAATGGATTGCCATTATTAAAAAGAAAACTGTAAAACCAGTGAAATTTGTACAAGCTGGTACATCTGCAACTACTCCATTGACTCCAGGAACTTCAGTTATTGGTAGTGAGACCCCTGAAACATGTGTAGGGATTGAAAGACCGTTAGGTAGAGATGCAGCGAAACAATCAAATAAGAGAAAAAATACCACAACGACAACGGATAATCAAGACTCTGTCTTTACAAACGATGTTGATAAAATGATTGAGAATCGAAAAAAAAATGCAAATTGAGAATTAGAGCGAACTAAAATTGTTAAGGGAAGATCGAGCACTGGAGCGTGAGGAGCGGAGGATGGATAGAGAGCAACGACTTATAGATAAAGAAGATGAAATAATGGCAAAGGATGTTACTTCCATGAATCCATCAGTCCGAATTTATTGGGAACATAAACAAATAGAAATCATGAAAAAGTATGATATTAATCGTAATTGATTTGGTAGTAGCTTTATATAATATACAAATAAAATAATTAAATTAAAAATTATAACATTAATATATTAGCTAAAATAGGGACGATGGTGGAGTAAATTTGAAAAGGGATTCCTGAAAATTGAGATTTTGAAATTAGGAAGCTGCAGGAACAAAGCTGATATACGGGGTTATTATTTAAAAGGGAAGACAGATTTGACTCCCAATTATAGATTAAAAATTGAGAAGCTGTTGGACTTAGCCTAACTACAAAGATTTTTGGGTCTTTACGGAATAGTCTGACCACTATACCAACTATCGATCTTCTTCATCCATAAAATGTAATATTCAATTAGTTCTATAAAGTTTAAAATATTCAAATGAATTTCTTAAACATGTAAGAATATACATGATTATAGATTAAAATCATAACATATATATATGTTAATAACAATAAAAGGTATAGGGTAATACTTCCATCCAATATATATGTTAATAACATATATATGCACTATTTAAGTGTGTGTATAGAAGTATCTATAAATTATATAGTTGTTAAATCTTGATAAAATCCGTAGAGAGTATTGGAGAAATAATTGAGAAAATCTCGAAAAGAAAATCAGAAATAGAAATCGGGTCAAGAATTTTAAATTTTCAGTATGTAATTTCATCTCCGTTCTAAAAGAAAGAATTAACGGCAAATTGAAATCAAAAATTTTAAAATCGAAAGGTAAAAAAGCATTCTCAAATATAAAAAGTTTGGATTGGAATCCACC
Organism: Nemophila menziesii; assembly: GCA_029959085.1. Lineage (NCBI taxonomy): Eukaryota > Viridiplantae > Streptophyta > Magnoliopsida > Boraginales > Hydrophyllaceae > Nemophila > Nemophila menziesii. The sequence goes on along the minus strand of JARWIR010000003.1, from coordinate 45,967,152 downwards.
GACAATCAGAAATTCTTGTTCCAATACCCCTACATAGAAGGTAATTTTTTTTTTTTTAAAAAAAACTTCAAAAAGAATGCTAGTTAATTGATTTCACATGTATGAAGAAAAAATCCCGAACAAATTTATAGTTTGCAACAACATATTATAATATCATGTTAAGTGTTTGACTATGTTTCACTTTCCTTTTCCCTTATTTAATTGAAATAGAATCGGTCAAACGATTTGGTATGTCCATTGGCAGATATTAGATTATGACATACCTACAAATCAGAACTTAATGAATTCGCTAACCTATTAATAATGATAAGGAAAAGTCATTTTTTTTTTAAAAAAAATTAAAAATGCAAACTTATTGATAATTTTTTTTTAAAAATACATATGAGTCTATTTTTAGATATGTAACGAGCCGAGCCGAGTCGAACCGAATACTACTTCCAATTCATAATAATAGACTCTTTAGAGCTTTTCATACATATTAAGGAACCTAAAAAGTAGGTAAAATTTAGTTTAAAATGACCAACATATCCCTAATTATAAGAGAGAGAAAATTAAATATTTAGTTGGTAAGACACAAAGCCGGTCCTGAGGGTAGGCCAAAGAGGCCACCGCCTTGGGTCCCCCTCAATACTTATCACTTTTAGGGCCCTAAATATTTTTTTTCATGTATAGTATAATTTTTTTTTATTAAGAAAGGCCCAATTTTAGCCCAACTCAAATAAAAAAAGCTAATCCATCTTTTTTTTTTTTAAAATTAACTAACAAAAAATCATTTGTAATACACCTAAAAAAATTTAGGGGCCCATATTTTAAATTTTGCTTTGGGCCCCCAAAATGTCAGGACCGGCCCTGGTAAGACATTTTAAAAGGAGGGTAGAATAGGAAAAAATCATTTATTTTGTTTTGGAACTTTAAAAGTGACATACATTGTGGAATATATTTTTTTTGACTAAAGAGACTATTATTATGGAATGAAGGTAGCACTAGATGTACATGCTTGTTTGTTTGATTTCTCGAGGCGAGACGAGCTCAAATTTAAACGAGTCAAGCCGAGCCAAGCTCAAATTTAAAAGAGTCGAGCCCGAGCTTCTAATGATCCAAATCATAAATGCTAGAACTTGTTTGTTTAACTTATAGAACAATCTTTTTTAGAGTCGAGCACGAGTTGCTCATGAATAATTTGTTTTTTATGGTTGAAATGAGACTTTCATGAGCGGTTGGTATTTGATGGAGTTTGTGGTATGAAAATATGAAACATAAAATTAATGAAAAAATAAATGTCTAAAGAAATTAAAAGTATCCAATTTGATATTGAAGGTTTAATAATATATTTATAAGTAGATAATATATTACTTTAATATTCATAATTTTAAACGAGCTCACGAGTCGAGCTCGAGCAAGCTCGTTTACTTATCGAGCTTAAAATGGAGCTTGAGCTTGTTTATATTCGAGCCGATCTCGAACGAGCTTTTCTCCGAGCCGAGCTCGAGCTGCTCGTGAGCGGCTTTATTCATTTACAACCATACTCACTCTAATAAGATTTGATCGCAAGATCTCCTGGTCTCTGCGGAGTAGTCTAACCACTAAACCAACTATCGATCTTAACATATTAATAAACTTTGGCAACGAATAGGTGATTTTAATAGCATTAATTATTTAAATGAAATATATGGGTAATAATATTTATAAAAATTTATCAAAAAATTCAATATATTTATAAATCTCAATTTACTTGAGGAAACACCTTCTTTTGGGTGTAAATATTCTTAGACAAACAAAAGGTTCGGGAATAAATTGATAAAGGCTAACATAGATAGGGGCCTACATAACTCTGAATGGGCAGCTATCTATCCTAATACATGGGTAGCAGTTGTTCCAGGTATAGGTTCCGATAATTGTCCAATGGTTTTACACGATGAGAAAAATGAAATAAAAAACAAAAAAGGTTTTATTATGAAACCTTCTGAACCCTGGAATCAGATTCTCTAAATATTATTAAAAAAGTATGGGATGAACATAGAATCCCGGGGACAACCCTAATATTGTTATCAACCATAAATTTAAAAGGTGTAGTCGAGAACTAGAAATGGAATACTAAAAGATTTGAGAACAATAAAATCCAAATAGAATAATTAATAAAAAAAAATTAGAAATTATATCAAACACTAATGATTCAAATCATAAGTGGGATGAATATAATAACATTGTAAAGATCTAGAGGAAACCTGGAAAAGAGAAGAAAACTACTGAAAAAAGAGATCAAGAAACTTGGTAGTTGTGGGTTAAAAAGGTGATAAAAATACAAAGTATTATCACACTTGCTCTAAAGAAATAAGAAGTATTAACAAAATTGTAAGAAGTAAAAATGAAGAAGGGACATGGATTGAAAATAAAAAAGATATTAATAAAGAAACAATTAATTATTTTAATAATATATTCACTTCATTGGGGAAGAAAGAGTATAATAACACCCTACAACTTATCAAAACTAGGACAGATCAAAAAATTGCTTATAATTAGAATAAACCTATTAATGAAAAAGATGTTAAAAAACTATTTGGGAACTAGGTCCAAACAAGGCTTCAGGTCCAGATGCTTTTAATGGAATCTCTTTTAAAACTTATTGGGATATTATCGAACTAGATATTATGAGAGTTATCAATAAAATCTGGAATAATAATGGTGATCTGAAAGATACCTATCAAACCCTAATCTCATTAATGCCAAAAGTAGGGAACATACTAATTTAAACAATATAGACATATCAGTTGCTCAAACTTTATATATAAATAATTACCGGAATTCTTGTATATAGATTACAACCACTTATGAATACCCTTATAAGTGAAACTCAAAGTGCTTTCATTCCTAACAGATTCGTTCAACAAAACACAATGATAGCACATGAACTTATTACTCATATAAAAAGGAGGAATACTACCAAAATAATACCTAGTAGCAGCAAAAGTTGATAATAAAAAAGTATATGAATACATTGAACGAGACTTTCTACAAGACCTAATTATTAAAATAGGTTTTAATAAAGATTGGGTTAGGAAAATTATAATTTGTATCAAATCAGTAACCTACTCAGTTTTGATTAATGAGAAAGTACATCAACTACCTACTTTTTGTGATTTAATATAAGGAATAAAAATTGGTAACAGTTGCCCAGAAATAAACTTTTTGCAGATGATAGTTTATTCTTCCTAAAAATATATTATAATGAGATTGAATCATTTAATGATGTTATGAATAAATATAAAAATGCAACTGGATTAAGTCTAAACCTTAATAAATATGGGGTCATTTTTAGTCCAAACATACCCGTTGTTAAACAAAATATCAAAAGATTAAATATGAAAAAAAAATCTAGGAATTTACCTACTGAGTGGGGCAGAGCAAAAAGTAAAAAACTACAGTTTGTGATTGATAAAATATTATCACAAATTGGAAATTGGAAAACTTATACCTTTCAGAAGGGGGTAAAGAAATTCTAATAAAATCAGTTCTACCAAGCCCTCCTAATTATATGATGTCCAACTTTCTTCTTATAAAAAATATTATTAACAAAATTCACTCAATTATTTCCACCTTTTGGTGGGGAAATAATGGAAAGAAAAATTACACTGGGCAAAGTGGAAACTACTAACAAACTCTGAATTTGAGGGAAGTATTGGATTCAGAGATCTACATATCATGAATTTCGCCCTACTAGGAAAAAAACGAGAATTTGGCTAAGAAAGAAAATTCTTTACTCTATAAATTATTAAAAGAAAAGTATTTCTCTAATAGCACTTTCTAGATGCTAAATTAGCTAGCTCACTTACATGGGGTTGGAGCAGTATCCTAAAAGGTAGAGAATCATTCATTAAATATACACATTGAAAATTAGGTAATGAAAAACTCATAGATATTAATAAACATAAATAGATTAACCATAATATTAATAACAAAAAACCAATAAACTCAAACTATAATAAGGTAAACCAATTTATTGATAGAGAAAACAAAACATGATATGTCGAACTTTTAAAAACACTATATACTAATGATATAATTGATAAGATAAAAATAATGATCATCTCACAATTTTATTGTCAAGTCAAATATGTATTGGGGGTTGGTGGTGATGGTTTTATATAAAAGATGAAAAATAGAGTAATTAAAAAGATTATATAAAGATATGTTCGTCAAATATATTTATTAGTAGTTGTTATCAACAAATAAATTTTTTAATTGTTTTTAATTAATAATTCTTATTTTTTATTGATTTTTTTTAAAATAATATTTAAATGGGTTGATTCCCAAAAATTTATCCACATTTAATTTTTAGTAAGTAGTAACCCAATCACAATTAGTGAATAACTATCCTTAACGATTTATTTGTAATTTTTAAATAACATAGTTATATTTTTTATATTTAAATGGGTATGTTTGGATTGAGGAGGGATTTTTTTAGTAAATATAGGAAGGGAGAGTATAACAAGGAAATGGAAAATAGAGTATTTAATCTTGTTTGGATTGAATAAAAAGAGAAAGGAGTATTTTATTAAAGGATAACATGTATCTGGTGTTTGGATTAGAAGAATAATAGAAGGAAGAGATTCTTTTTATAACTAAATGACTCATATACCCCCATTAAAATATTTTATAAAAGAAGAATAAGGGTAATTTAGACATTACAACATAAAAAAAGAATCCCTCCCTTCTAATCCCACCGAATTGGAAGGATTGGATATATAAGAACATAAAGTATTGTAAGAATCATTTACTAACCCATCCTTTCCAATCCCGTATAATACAAACAAAGGAATAGATTGTTGGAATCCTTTAATATAATCCCGTCCCTCCTATCAATCCAAATTGCATCATCTTTTTATCGCCTCCTAAGTGGACCAATCATAAAGGTAAGAGAAAATAATAAATTAAGAAAAAAAGTTATATGATTGGTCAATTTAAAATCTATCTAAGAGACACTAAAAAGGTGATGCGATTTGAAGTGATATCCAATATTACTTTTTTTTTTTTTAATAGGATTCAAAATCCAAATGGCTCTCATGTATTTAAAGGGGGAAAAAAAACCCTTTTCGGTCCGTCACCCCATAATAATTTTACATGGTCCAAGTAAGCTGCAGCCATTCTGGGTCCAATTTACCTCCGACCGATCATGACTCAGAAGACTGTTCTCGTTATTGAAAAGAAATTTACTTAACAAAGGGTCAAACTTGTATATAAGTGGCTATATGCATATCATGGTCTCTCTGGTTTTCTCCAACAACACTATTACTTCATCATGTCTCAACATTTCTTCTTCCTTTCCCTCTTCTTATACTTATTGTTCCTTAAATCAAACGGACAAGATGTTAATCCATTCTCAGCGTACTGCCATGAGCACAACTGTGGCGGCGTTCCAATCCGATATCCTTTCTGGCAAATAGACAACACCACCTCAGTCAACTACTGCGGTTACCAAGGCTTTGGTATCAACTGTTCAAATTCATCAGATCCCATCATTTACATCTCTGATCACCCTTACTTCATCAAGAATATTACTTATGGACATCAAAAAACTCTCACGCTTGTTGACTTCGATGTTACTAGTAATCGATCGTGCCCCCAAGCACGGAAAAATCTAACTCTCGGTACTTTACCGTTGGGTTACTCTAGTATAGATTCAAACCTCACGTTTTATCTCAACTGTAACTCCAGTATTGATCATGGAGAACCTATTGAGTGTCTAAAATCAGGCGACAAAGTGTCTTACATGGCAAGAGGGGTAAATGAATACGATGATTTGGATTGGTTTGATAAGTGTGATGATAAAGTAGTGGCTACTGTTGCTGCTAATCACTCTAATTGGCTCAGTGCAGAGTATGGAGTGGTTATGAACCAGGGGTTTGTGCTAGATTGGCGAACAGGAATTGAGTGTAGAGATTGCGAGGAGACCGGTGGGTTTTGTGGCTATGCCAATTTAACTCAGGAGGTTACATGCCACTGCAATGATGGATTGCGGAGAAAACGATGCAGGAAAGAAGAAGGTTAGTATGTCAATTTCCTCTATCTTTTAAATACTTATCGTTTTTAGTCTGGCTGTTATTCCAATTTTGTGATTAAAGATCTGTTTTCGAGACAGATATTCTTAAAATCTTTAACTGAACTGAAATTTAAATAGAACACGCAACTGCATCATGGAACTTAAATGTCATAGGTTAATTGCTAAAATTAAAGTTTTACTTCTATTTAGAATTTAGTAAGATATGACTTGTACGTTGGCTAGACTATTCATATTCTAAACTTTGATATAATTTAGTGGTCAATATAGACCAAAAGGAATTACTACATGGAAGATGACAGCTTGGCATTGACTGATCAGGAGCCAGTTGGGCACATATTAATGGCCTGCAGCCTCCGCTCTTAATCCTCTTTTAAGTTTCATCCAAAATAAAATTCTTTCAAACACAAAGGAATAGTTTGATGACCATGTAAGGTCATCCTTGAGGATCATGCATTCTCTAATGCTGAATTTTCAGAGACTTCGGTGCTTGCAGAATTAGGCTATCGTAGTAGGGAGATGCACGGAACTTACATTTATGCACATTTTGAGTATTCTTCACAGATTGTTTGAGCTCTAGTTAAACTGAGAGCTTATGTGTATCAGTACATATGAAAAGTTCTCACCATTGGGTTGGAAACTGGGAGAATAGTGATATGCAGTAAGATTGCAAAATTTCAGCGTGTCCACTTACAAATATGCGGTTGAAAGTTAAGATGTGCATATTAGGCCAAAACTAAGGGTGCAGGTTTAGGCCCGAAGCATAGTTTAATCGGTAAATAACGATATAAGTTGTTGTACTTGTCTTGTTTGTGGCCTACGGTGTGAGGTTTGAATCTAACAGAAAACAATTCCGTTGTAAGTGGAATCAGTGATGGCAAGCTTAGGCACTAGTTTGTTGAGGCATATTATGTGATTTACCTTTTTTACCATCCCCTGCGATGAATGCCCCTATGAGGGGGTTCTTTTGTTATTATTATTATGAGCATGGTTATATATCATCTTATTTTGCTTCATCCGTTTATTAATCATTTTATTACTTTTTTTTGTGTCATCTTAAACAAAGAAAAAAGAAAATAATAATTTAAAATAAAAAACTTTTTATTACTGTTTTTTTTTTTTGTCAAAGTTTTAATAGTGTTTAAAATCTTACATAAGAAGTGATACATCAATGTAGAAAAGGGGGTGATATAATCTGTACTCTATTATTATATCGCAGTTTTACTAGAAAATGAGTTAGATCATTCATTTTAAACAATGGGCTAGTTCCTAGTTATTAAGTAATATTTTATTAACTTCTAAAATGAGTTAGATCATTCATTTTAAACAATGGGCTAGTTCCTAGTTATTAATTAATATTTTATTAACTCCATAATTGATATGGGGATATAATTATTGAAATCTAACTGTCCCCTTCACATATGATTCACAGAGAGTTGACAAAGATAAATGGATCCACGAATAGAGATGACTCACGTAGAGTTAAAAGTATGAAACCATGTTACTTAACTTTGAAATATTATCCCAAAACTAATTGATCACGCCTCTAAATCCGGATTCGAGCCTACAAGGACGACTATCACAGAGTCGGTTCTGACAAGGCCGCTCCTGATCTGGGCCTAAAGCGAACTTATGAAATAAGACACCTCTATATAATTTTTTGTTATAGATTGAGGGCCCTTAAAAATATAAAAAAATCGAGGGCCTAAATCGATTGCTTCTTCGGCCTACCCTCAAGACCAGCCCTAGGTCGATTGATACTATATTCTTAAGAAAATATCTATTTGTACAATTTTCAACTGTCGCAAAGTGGTTACCTTAACATATTATCTAAACCCTTAACAACCACTTATGAACAATTCACATATCTTACACAATCAGATATGAGACAAGCGCATGTGTTACATTTATTCTTAAAGAACGTGACATTGTCGGTCGAGAAATGATATATCTACAAGGATCAACTAGACGATATAGGATTCTAGAAGTGATGGATTAAAGATATGACTCCCCCCACACAAATGGCGTGACACTTTTTTTGCATAAGACTTAGTGCTCACAACCAAATAGTAACATATTCAAATATCATTTTATAACCTTCGAGTAGTGATAATTTTATGCTAAGAATCATGTTGGGTGCCTTACCTTACTTGAGGGTTACATATGATAAGCATTCGTCCTCGATTAACCTCAAGGGTGAATTCTATAGAGGTTTTTAGATAGAGCCCCCAAATAGAATATGGTGAGAAAGATAAGATAAAGTTTGTATATATAAAATTGAAGAGTAAAAGATAGTAAGATATCAATTACCTTCACTGTAATGAAGTAGACGACTATTTATAAAGTATTCAGGATACGTAGATAGTCCTTGATTGTTCTTTGGTTATGAGTGGATAACACTTATGATGATCGTTGTAGAACGTGTACCAAATTGCACGTGGGTCATGGCGGTTGGACTAAAGTCAAGGTTATAGTGGTTTGACCACGTTGTATATTTGATTCCCTTAGATGACGACTCAATATGGTTGAGGTCATAAAATTTGGATATTCTAATACGTATGGTTAACAGGTGAAAATTTATTTAAATGCCAAGTACAATCATGATATGCTTGATGTATAAGATATCCTTCGATATGAAAGAGGTATGTTAGATATCATCCTTAATCGAGTCGGGACTGAACCCATCTCTCTAGAAGCACATGGGAAAACTAAGGGGGTTGGGGAGCTGCATCCCCAATCCCGGGTTGCAGTGAGAAATTTGTCTAATATTTTCTTTACGTGAAAAACCTATGTGGTCTTGAAGACTATCTATGTACCCCAAAAGTAATATCCAAATCCACTCTTCTCTAAATAACTCTTTGAAACCTTGTGGGTCAAGAATACCTGCAAGGTATATAAGACAATATAATTTTTTTTTTCTCTCTCCTCCATTACCATTTCTCTCTCCCCCCCTCTCTCTCTCTCTCTCTCTCTCTCTCTCTCTCTCTCTCTCTCTCTCTCTCTCTCTCTCTCTCTCTCTCTCTCTCTCTCTCTCTCTCTCTCTCTCTCTCTCTCTCTCTCTCTCTCCTTCCTTATCATTTTTCTCTCCTCCATTACCATTTTTCTTTATTTTCCTTCACTAGGTATCAATAATTTTCAGCTCCGACCACAACCATCGACCACCATCGATTATCGGCAGTGCCGCTAGAAGAAGTACTGAGTTGCCGGAAAATCTGTACTCAAAAAATTTAATGAGTAAGTACCGCTTGAGAAAGAGTTGATTGCTTGGTAAAAGAACCGAGTATCAATGAATTTTACTAAGTATCCCGTGAAAAAAATTAGTATTGCGATAAGTTACTAAGTATATGTGGTTTTATCGAGTATACTCCAGTAAACTTGCTAGTATTTTTAAAAATTACTGAGTAAAATAAAAGTTGCATAAAAATTAATTAATTTATACAATTTACATAACTAAAATTGATATATGGGAAAAAAGAAAAAACAAACTACTTTACAAATTAAACTGTTTACAGAAAAAGAAAAGCATAATAAAACATTCTCTTTCATCAAGTAAGGAAACAAAAAAAAAGCAAAAATACTTAATACTTAACAAGCTTCTTCTCCGAAGCTCGAGTCTTCCTTCACCGCTGGAGCTGGAGGATTGCCTGGAGACAAACCTAAAGTTGTAGACCAGCTCAATTCAAGCCCTTTTCACCGCCGATCTGGAGCATTACATGTCTTCACACACTGTTTTGGTGACGCAATCTGGAACTCTGAAAAACCACCGCCGCTGGAACGCGAAGAACCACCGTCAATCTACTATAGACGAAGAACCATATCCGCTTCGTTGTGCTTCCATTAACGTCCGGATTCAAGCTTCGCTCCTTCGAAGATACTGGAGGCCAACGTGGATTCAAGCAAGTGATCGCCGACGTCGACTCAAACTACCGATCTTCACTCCTTCGAACGGAGCTTCGTTTTGCTTCTGTTAACGTCATTCACTGAAGATTCGTTGTGCTTCCATTAACGCCGGAGTTGAGCATGAACATATATGGAGCTGAGCTCTGCACCAAGCCTCGCCGGAGAACGCCATGGTTGCGCGCTACTTTGATACATCTTCGAACGAACGGTGGTCAAGAGAGTGGAGTTGTCATCGGTCGAACGTAGGTCAAGAGAATGGAGAGCTTCTCCGAGCGAGGTGAGCGGCTCCGGCGGTCTACGAAGAAGATTCACGATTCATGGAGTTTGTATGGAAAAAATTAAGAGAGAAGGTGGATTTATGGGAAAATATAAAAGAGAGAAGAGAGAATGTTAAAATAAATATCCGCAATATTTAGTATATATAGGAAAGACAGACAAAAAGGGAAAAATAAGGTAAAAGGATTTCGACCTATAGTGTTAAAAATAAGAGAAAATTCCATTTTTAGGCCATTACCTATAATCTAAAAATATTTTTAGGCCAAATATTTCAAAAGTCACATTTTTAGACCAAACGTATTCAAAACGCCTATTTTTAAGCCATTTCACTAATTTCGTGAGATATTTCATAGATATTAAGGACAATTTAGACACTTTAAATTGAGTTTTTAGTTTGTGATAAAGCCAAACAAACATATAGTTTATTTAAAATGCCTAAATTGTCCTTAGAGTCAATGAAATATTTCACGAAATTAGTAAAATGACCTAAAAATAGACGTTTTGAATACGCTTGGCATAAAATTGTGACTTTTGAAACATTTAAGCCATAGGTAATGGCCTAAAAATGGAAGTTGCTCTAAAAATAAATTGTAACATTTACGGAGAAAAGAAGATTAGAAAGATATGCATGTATTTATATGGGGTGTTTTCAATACATTTTAGATAAAAATCTTTTTTATAGATCAAATAACTTGATAAAAATTAACATTAGTCCTCCCACACCACTAATTTAAATTTTAACCCAAATCCTAAATTTTAATTTAACTCTTTATTAACTAAAAAAAATCAAGAAAATAATTTTAAAATTATAATCTTTAATCTTACTTATTATTCTAATTTTTATCTTCCCTTAAAAATAAAATATTAGATTCACCCTTATATAGAAGGACACTCTCCTATGGTCTCAATTTAATTAGATTTTGTAAAGATTTTTTTAATACATATGAGAGCCACTTAGGTTTAGAATCATTTTGATTCTAATAAAATTCGATCCCAAAATCTCTTAATCTCTGCAATATGAAATAACTTAACCACTAAACCAACTATCCATCTTTAAACAATTTTCTTTTCGTCTACATCAATTTCCTATCATTTCTTCTTTTATGTATTTTCATTCTAGGTATTACCTTTGGATGTTGAATAAGCCTCTTTTATTGAATATAAAGTTTCCCGTTTCGATAAAAACAAAAATAAATATCATCATGTGTTACATGTCGAGCAGAAATAGTCATGACAGCCGCAGGAATATTTGCTTTTCAATATTATATAGAAAATTCTCAGATATAACATCTTTCCTAATCAAAACAATTGGTCAAGACTACAAGAGATTGGATTTTTTCCCGAACCCGTCCTTTTTTTTTTTTTTTGGTCGCTCGAACCCGTCCTTTTGATTATTCTAATACTAATGTTAAGATAACATTCCACCCTTCCAATATTTCCAACATCATCTTTCACATGAATAATCAAATCCTTGCTATGCTTCTTCTCGTCTATTCTATCCCGATCGCTTCCATAACATCCTCAACAGAAGGTAACGAACAGTTTTTCAACTGCACCAGCCTCTTCAGCTGTGGCAGAAACGTTCAAAACATCGGATATCCATTCTGGACTGGCAATGATTTGCCTCCTAAAAAATGCGGTCTTCAAGGTTTCAAACTTAAGTGTCTGAACAACTATTATCCAACAATCGACATCCACAACCAAACCTTTCGTGTTCTTAGAATCAATACAACAACTCGCGCCATAAGGATTGCACGCAATGACCTGTGGGGAAATCTTTGTCTTGGAAAATATGAAAACACAACGACGTTGAATATTTCTACATTTAGATTTGGTCCGGATTTCGAAATGCTAAATTTATTTTACGATTGTCCCGAGCAAAATTTACCATTACATACTAGATTTGCCTGCAGAAATAATGAAACTGGAAGGTTTAACTACTTAAGGAATGAATCATTTCCATCAGCTGAGATTAGAAACTGTGCATCAAACATTAGTGTCCCGGTACTTAAAACGGCCGTGGATGAATTCAGGAGAAATGAAACAACGACATTAGAAGAAGTAATCAATCAAGGGTTTGATGTTGAGTATAGATTAGATAACGTGGCTTGTTTTGCATGTGTGATTCCTGGAGGATCGTGTTTGAATTCATCGCAGCAGCAACAACCTACTAATTGTCTCTGCAGCAGTAAAACCCAGCAATTTAAGTGCATACTACCAATTAAACAAGGTGTGTTTTATCTTCTCGAGCTTTTCCTGATTACCATTGGACATTTCTTTATAGCATGATTCTAAACTTCTAGTGAGAGCCTTAAAAGATTACACAAAAAATTAAAAAACTATCTGTAAAATACTGAGTACCCCCGATGACTTGTTGAAACTGTTTAACAGTTCATGTGATAAGAAAATTAATTTACCAATTCTCTTTTGACCATTTTCTTTTACCAATTCGATAAGGTCATCCTCTCCACTTTTTCTTCTGAATCTACTTTCAATTTCTCTATATCCTGGACGCAAATATTCTGTCAAAAATTGTTTCTCTTTTTTGGTCAAAGTCAAATATACTGTTGGACAACATTCTATCATTATGAACAACCTCACTCCTAAAAAGGGATATATAGGCGAGGAAATTACAATCCATTTTCCAATTTTTGAGAACTTTATTTTTTATGTCACAGTTAGAAAAACTTGTTTTTTAAGGTCTTTTTTTAATTTTTCAATTGGATTTTTGATCATTTTAGGGCCCGTTTAGAAGTGCTTATTTTAAAGTAAAAAAACGTTTTTAGAATAAAATTCAAAATTTAAAAAAATTATTAAAAATAATTTTGAAATCTAAAATTATTTTAAGTGCTTTTTTTAAGAAGCACCTAATAGGTGCTTTTCATAAAAATGCTTTTCAAAGTCAAAAAAACTCTTAAAATGCTAAAAACACTTCCAAACGGACACTTACTTTTATCCATAATGGATACAAACCTACCACATTTTATAATTTATTCTTTTTTTAATTAATCTGATATGTATTTTTATTAAGTTTATATGATATATGGGGCTGACCCCTTAAGGAACAAAAAAACATTTTAAGGGAGGTGGACTATACCTATGTAGAAGAAAAAAAACATAAATATCTAAAATTACTTAGATCAATTTTCAGACTGCATAAATATTTTATAACCATACCAAGCTGGCCCCATTACCAAACTTTACATCTATGGGTTGTATCTATACCATAATGGGCCAGCCCCATTACCTACAAACAAACTAGATAGGGCTGGACCCAATACAACAAAAACCATCACAGATATGGGGCTGGCCCCATTACGAATGAAATTAAAAGAAAAAAAACCCTGCGTGAATGGATCGAGCAACTGGTGGTGCGAATGGTCCCGACGGCGGTGGAGTGCGAAGGGTCTCGGCGGCGGCGGAGTGCGAATGGTGATGAACAGAGGGGGTGAAGATCAGCAACTTGAACGACAACGTGGTCCACAAACGGCGGATCTGGATCGATGAGTGAAGCAGCAGGGTTTCCATGGTGTCGATGGTGGTGTGCAGCAGTAGAGGAGACGAGGTCGCGCGTGCGAGATCTGATGGGGATGAAGGTTAGGGTTCGGTGGTGGTGATTGTGTGCAGCAGCGATGAAGGTGGTGGGTTCGCTGTTCACTGAGAGCAGTAGGGTTGGTGGTGGTGTTTCTGTGACGGGAGGTAGGGGTGAGCACGGTACGGTTCGACTCGGTTTTTGGCCATAACCGAAACCGAAACCGAATGATTCGGTTTTTAAAGGTGTCGGTACCGAACCGAACGGTTTTTATCGGTTCGGTTTTCGGTTCGCTATATGTTCGGTTCGGTTTTTTCGGTTTTGGTATGTGTTTGATTCGATAGTTGGATATATTTTAAGTGCGTGTACTTAAGACATTTTATTTTCTAACAAATCCATATATGAAGTGTTTGATTTTCATTTATTAACTCGTGTAGGAAATTGCATTTCTAGAACTCAAATATTATATATTAGTCGTAAACAAATAATTTCAAAGAAATATTTATAAAATTTAATGTGTATACTTTACCTTCAACAAATATTAATAAACGAAGATTTTTTAAAATATATCGAATAATGACTTATGTAAGAATATGTTGCATATTATGACATTTTTAGGGGCGGTGCATGTCATATATGAACATTTTTGTTTTAAAAAATTATTCCATTTTCTATCTCATTTTCATAATCTCTTCAAGAATATATATTATATTCAAGAATGTCTTAATTTTTGTATTTTTTGCGGTTCGGTTTTTCGGTTCGGTTTAGCATAGAGAAACCGTACCGAACCGAACTTTTTCAGTTTTTTAAAAAGCTTATACCAAACCGAACGGTTTTGTCGGTTTTCAGTTTTTTCGGTTCGGTTTTCTCGGTTTTTTGGATCGGTTCGGTTTTTCGGTTTTATTTTGCTCACCCCTAACGGGAGGGGGGATGGGTTTCTGTGCGGTGGTCGTGAGGTTGAATAGAGAGAGGGAGGGGAGCTAGGGGCGGTTCTGCTGCAAGTTATGGGTGGTGATGGTGATGAGGACAGTGGTGATGAAGGTGGGGGTGATTTTGGTGAGGACTGGTTCGGTGGTGGGGAGTGGGGAGTGGCTCGGTGGTGGTGAGTTGGCTGTTTTGTTTTTCAGAGAGAGCAGAGAGATTGGGGGTGGGTGAGAGAAGCTGAAAATGGGGATTGGGTTTCATACGATTCCTTAATAGGAACGAGGGGTGGGTTTTTGGGTTTTCAATGTGAGTAATGGGTTAAAGGTATTTTGGTATATTAACCCTTCTAGTTAGACTAGTTATGGGATGATTGGTTTTGGGATAGTTTATTGGCCTTGGGCCTTAAAAACTAAAATCTCCTATATAGGCGACTCACAAATGAACCTAACGAATTAGGTAACTACTGAACTAGGCTGAACACAAGAAAAGACCCGTTAGGATCTGCAAGTGCTTTTTTTTCCATACACATATAAATTTAATATTATAGATAGAAATATTTTGTCATTACTTTAACGGGTGCTTAAAATAGTTATATGTGTTATTTATTTCGATGGTGATAAGACCCATCATCTATGTTGTGGATGAATATATTGTTTTGGAGAGCCGTCAAGTCTCCACCTTTCATTGTTAATCAATTAACACACGTATTTGCTTTTTAGTAGATATGACACACTTTGTATCTCAAAATTTTGTGAAGAATGTCTAGACAATCTTGGAGCATCGAATTGAACCGAAATCCTAAGTTTACACAATTCTTCGTTAGCGCATGCAACTCAAGTATACCGTTTACTACATAAGATATCAATTTACAACTTTTTTGTTATTCTAAACTTGAAGTGCAAAACACACAACTATGAGAATAAAGATAATTCCACTAGGCAAGCCTTCCTAACTACCTTGGGTTCACACTTATATCTCCCATCAATATTAATCTTGACTCCATTTGTTGATACGATCAAACCACCATTCATATCTTTACAACACGCTTATACAAAGTCACGAGCTAAATTCAATATTTTCACCTTATTCTTAATTGGCGTATTTAGCGCTATCTCGGGCTCGTTAACCACATTGTTTTTGCTCGTCCAACACGTCAAGATTGTCATCACGAAAACCAGTCCCCACTCGAATTCGTCTACTAGAAACTTGCTTGATAAAGGTCTCGTCTATCATAACCTACTAGCGGAATCTACAGAACGCTGCTTTGGCATACATTATGTCAGTGGGTACAAAGCATGTTGTTTCGACATGTGTATTGTTATTAGATGCACCAGCTGTCACCAATTTTTATCGTTGACATCGATGCCACCATCATTTTTTGCAGCCCAGGAACACCCATGTACGTGCTAATATTGGACTCTTTGAACAAGTACACTATAGTCTTATGTGCAGACCCATACCATGGACTTATTCACAAATCAATAACATCAAATCACTAAATTCTTTGTAATATCCAATCGATCATTTATCGCTCGCCAAAACACCATTCGTACTCGTAATACTTGAGTTTCCAAATCATGTCCTATTTAAATAAGGATGCTATCATGGGTGTGATTGACTTTTATAGTTGAATCTTACATTGAAAACATGTACTAATATTCCATGCTCAACTTGTACCATGACCCATACTTACTATCTATCTCAATCATGTTATTCGCAAAATTATTGCTTTCTACCTGACATTCTTACACGTCATCACATGCCAAGATTTTGTTTCTAACTACATGAAACCATTTTAGAAATATTTTTGCTTCAATGCCTGACACAAAGAACCTAACTATCTTGGATATTTTTCAACTTCAACTTAGCTAGAAGCTCTATATTACAATAACATGCATCTCTCAGTTTCATATCTCCTTTCAACTTTGGTTTACACAATTTTATTCCAAGCCATACAGGGTATTTTACTCGCCTCATCCGATAAGATCCAAATGAAATCCATAATAACGTGATCAATGTCGTTACATAACTTGTAGCTTCGTAGTCTACATAGTATACATATGATAGCGCTGTAAACCTACTATGAAAATATGACTGTGTGTGAGATGTATTGTGTAAATCGGTGTAACCAGATATGTCCTCAAGGTCTCGCTAAAATAGAAACCACACTGATGCACCAAGGTACCCCTTGTCTCCTACGAAACAATACTAGAAAAATTAATGAGTGACTTATGATAATATATTGTATGAACCGCATCATCACAAAATAATTTCAGTGTATCATATAATAAGTCAATATGTGATTCAGAGATTTTTGCATATAATGACATATCATTCGCAAAGAACTTGTGGGATATAGGATGACAATGAATGTAGAGATGGATAAGTTTCCATATCATTTTCACATATATTCCACAAACATACGTTAGACAACGACAGACGTTCCATACATATAAAAAATATATACAAATTTAGTGGGTCTTTTGACAAATTCCTCGATATGGGGTAGAAGTTGTTAGTGGTTCTCTATTCCATAACAAATATATGGAGTTCGTAGCTATAAAAGATATTATAAGAGACCCATGGATGAAGGTAACCATAAGTTTCTAATAGTCTAGTATGTCATAAGCTTTCGCAAGGTTAATCTTAACGACCATGAACCCATGAGAACCCAAAATGTGTCTCATTCGATGGTCCACCTTTTGCACCAATACAATGTTATCCATGGTGAACCTATAAGAGAGGAAATCTATTTGATATAAACCAATACATCATGCTAATAAAGGTTGTAGTCTATTTACCGTAACTTTTATAATAACTTTGTAGCATATATTAATAAGACTGGATAAACAAAATTTATTAACCATTTTGGGATCCATCACCTTAAGAATGAGATGGATGATTGAGGTGAGGAAATAAAGTACCCAATGTAATTGCACCACAAACCATATCACTTATTAATGGACCTATTGTAGTCGAATAATTTTGAAAAAAATGAAAAACATAACACCCATATTTGGATCCTTGATTGTATTTGATTACAAAAATAGATATCTAAATACCATTATCTGTCAACACGGTAGCAAGTTAATGGGATGCCATCTCCCAAATATAGACCTTACAGGAAGGGTGAAATTATTTCAAGTACGCGACCAATATAAGTGTGCATAATAACTATGAACAATGTATTGGAGTTTAGACTCTTCTTCAAATTACTGACTAATGTTGTTTTTTAGTCTTGGAGTAGTAGCCTTCTTGTTCCTTTTAATCGTATGATGCTTCTATAAAAAATTTCATCCTACATTCCAATTTTATTCTTATACAATATTTTTAACTTTATATATTTTTTATTTTTTAGCACTAAGTGTATTATTTTTCATACAACTGAGGCCAAAAGGTTGTAAGTGAAAACTTACAAAACTCATACCAAGTGTCGAACAATTCCTAATCATGGAGAATTTATTCCTTTCCCGAGTTAATAATCGCCAGAGGCTTTCTGGTGGATCTCGAAACAAACACGACTCTAAGATGATTTTACACCCATAGTTTCCATCCAATACGAACATAATTTTGCTTCCCAATATATATGATTAACCTTGAAATTTCCATGACTTGCTAGTATATCTTTATATGTTTTACTGTTGTGTCAATGCAAACTACGGAGTTTCTATCGTGCGCATGCAACTCCCACGAGTCCATCTTATTACACACTAAATCATATCCTTGATCAATGATCATTTGCAGGTCAGACAACTATGCTTAGAGCTCCATATGGTACAAATATGTTCCATTAATTTTCTGTGTGAAGCCTCTAAGATAATTATCATTGACGTCCCTAAAAACTCCTCCAATACCTTGAGTATCGCCATGAGACCCAACTACAATTAGCTTCACACCAACCACCGATCTAATCCACTTAACGAGTATATTTGTAGTCGAAACCATTAGAGTACATCCCTTTCCTTACTTCATGTACTTTTTGAATAATTCTTTACCTTGGCTCTGAAAGAACTTGTGGTCAATTGTTACTACATATTCCCATCACAAAGTCATTTTGATCACACCATAGGAGCCAAAACAATGGTGCCAATATTAATTTTTATTCCACGCCCTCAATACTTCTATTGGGTCCAAGAATACGACCCACCAGTTGTTGTCCAAATTAAATCCACCATATAATCACCATCCAGGCTACTGTGCTCATAAAAAATCAAGCCTGAACTATTGGCAGGTTCCTCAAGTTGACCACTTATGTTTAAATTCAACCTTTTACTATTGTTACCCAATTAGTCCACATACCCCTAATATTCGCATCTTGCCTTAGACTTCCACTCTATATATCGTCCCCACAAAGAATCTACTAATATAATTTTCCAAATTGATGTTCACTCTTACCATACGCCTAAAGTTATTGTCCAGCTATCCCATCAAGAACGCGCCCTGCTGCAATCATGCAAGATATTCCTTACAATTTTGTTTTCATCCAAATATTCCAAATTGATGTTCACATCTTGACAGCGGAAATCGATCCCACGTCGCTCGCTAAATAAGAACCCGTGTTTTTGTGGGCACTTAAGCGACCAAATAATCTTCCAATTGAAATCTCTACTCTCCGAAACCTATACCATGTATTAATACGCTGACTGAACTGAAAAAAATTAGAAGCCTCCCTCTTCCAATTATACCATGATTTATTATCATCCTCTATTTCGACTACACCATTTATAGGCGCTTTACTCCCCTTAAAATACTTTTACATATTTTCGAAACTGATGTTTTAACCTCTCTTTATATGAATACATCCCTAAAATACTTTTGAGTTATAGTTGCACCACACAACATCTGTTCTTTTGCAGAACTTTCCATCCTAATTTAACAACGAGTGACACATTGTAACTCCTCGTCTTTCTCAAGCCATTTTCTCCCTTATTTTTTGGTTTACACATTCTATACCTTGCAAGCAAATGAATCTTCCTCTTTTATATGACGAGCCTCGTCAAAAGTTCATATCTATACGACCAATTTCATTGCACACATATATCTATAACTTCATAGTCTGCATAAAAAAACCAAAATAGCGCTCAACACTGACTATGCCAAGGTTATACAACCCGTAAGTGACAGGTTTTGAGCCTTCCAATTTGGCAATCTACTATTTGTATTGTCTGTACTATTTCTAAAGAAACCCATTAGGAGACGCCTTGAGAAAGTAGGAGTCCTTGGATACGTCCATAAGGACTCACAAAGGCAATATATATTCTAATCCACAAATTTTATTTTATGTTCTATCCTCCTTATCGTCTGTCTAGCCTCCTCTAAAAAATCTTTCATAACAATCTTGACCAAATCAACTTGAGTTTCTGAAGCCTCTACAAACAACAACGGATCATCTACAAGAAGACATGCGAAATATGCGGGTCTTGTCGATGTATTGGTTTCCATTCTTTTCCGTCACATGTTTCCTGTAATAGAAGAGACATGTGTTCTATACACATTAAAAAATATAAAGAGACAATTGAGCACCTTGTCATATTCCTCTACATGATGTAAAAGAGTTTAAATGTTCCTCGTTCCATAAAACTTGCATGGTATTGGTATGCATTGTTGACATAATATTGTGGACCCATGAAGTAGGCAACCCAAACTGTGTGATTGTGTCTTTAATGATTCTCCAACTCAACTTGTTATATGCTTTTGCGAGACGGTTTTGATCCCCATCAAGCACGCTTTCCCCTTTAATGTGTGCATCTGGTGGTCCACCTCCTGTACCAATACTATATATTTTTATGTGAGCAAATGTTACCCTTTCCTATTTTGTTTTATTTTATATTAAATTTTTTCTATAATAATACTCTAGAGATTAAAAAAATGTAACTTGAAAAAAATAATAAAAATAAATAAAAAGGAAATAATAAAAAAGTAAATTCTTATTTATTTGGGTAATTCACATATAGGGGTTTGGACACAAACTTCATGGCACGTAGAAACCTTTTTGTTAGATTATTCATCAAAGAAGCCACACAAATACAAAAATACTCGTAAATAAAATAAAAATTACAAGAAGACCATAGACAAGTGACAATTCATCTCCGACAAATACCACCGACCACCACTGGCGCTGCTACCAGAATTTCTCTAAGTATCAGAATAAAATCTTCAAGTATACTCAGCAAAAGATACCGAGTACTCAGAAAAATCACTGAGTACTTAGTACATTCTTTGAGTATACTCACCAAAAAAAACTGAGTACTCAGTAATATCACTAAGTACTTAGTAAATCACTGAGTAAAAATCAAAATACGTAAAATTCATTTTTATTAACAAAAATGATAATAATACAATAAAGTCCAAAAAGTTAAAAGTCATTCCTAACTAAAAAAACTAAAATCATAATTGACCTTAAAAACGATCTTTTGACAAAAAAAAGAACACTAGCTGGTAGCCACATTAATCTCTCCCTTTGTTAGCTTTATCTGTGAACTCGATGGCTATTGATGGTTACATCACAGAAGGCTCCAACCCATTTGCGTACATATACCTTTGAGTTCGAGTTCCATAATTTTCTCAAAATACAGAACCAAATACACACAGAACATTGGTCTACTTCAACAGATCCAAGCCATGGATCTCAAACCAAATACACACATATTCACGAACTCAAGCCATGGTCTTATTCATGAATCTTGAAAGTACGAAAATCAATGTACGAACCACCTAGACAAGATCCACCTGCTAAATACAGAATAATTGCCGCTTCACTTATATACAGACTCGGAGGTTGTTGGTCACTGCAGATTCATGAAAATTTTGACGGGCGTTAAAGCTTCTCCTTTGCATGGCAGATCAATAATCTCCATGGCATGGAAGCTTCATAAATTCACTGGAAACATAAATGAGAGAGAGAGAGAGAGAGAGAGAGAGAGAGAGAGAGAGAGAGAGAGAGAGAGAGAGAGAGAGAGAGAGAGAGAGAGAGAGAGAGAGAGAGAGAGAGAGAGAGAGAGAGAGAGAGAATAAAAATCATTTTAAGGGTATACTAGATAGTGAAAAGAAAGCTATAATGTAAATTCTTATCAGAGGCCTTTATTAAAAAGACTGGATAAGTGAGGTATGGATGGGTCATGAAGGATGGGGGGGGGGGGGTGTTGGTGTTCAAAGCTCGTTGAGTAAAAATCTTTATTTGTTATCATTCGATTGTACAAGTTGAGATTTGGGGGGGGGGGGGGGGAAATACCATTTTAGGAAAATTATATAAGAATAGGGATGACAATAGTTATGGTTTAAAATCAAAACCGATTAATATCTGATTATGTAATCGTGGTTAAAATCAATAGGGTTGTTTCGAAAATGTAATTGATGCTTAAAACCGTTAGGTTATGGTTTAAGATGAAAATAGAACTGAATAACAGAAAATTGTTTATTATCATCTATCTGTTCATAATTTATAATAATCTAGGTAAAAGTATTTTTAAATTATAAAACAAAAATCGAATACTAGATTTAACTAACTAAATAATAAATATACCATCTAATCAAAGACAAATAATATTTGGTATACATTTTGGAGACTTTTCTTATATGTGATCTTATTTTAGAAATTTTAATATTTAGAGTTATCATTTAGTTATGGTTAAAAACCGTAAAAGCGCAGAGACCAAGAGGTTCTAGGATCGAATTTTATTGGAGTAAAAATTATTCCAAATCCAAAGTGGCTCTCAAATGTATTAGAAAAAAACCTGTAAAATCGTTCTAAAATACAAAACCTAATAGTTAAAAACCGCAAAATCGATGGTTAAAACCACAAAATCAATGGTTAAGACCGAAAAGTTATGATTTTTAATAAATTAAATAGTTATAGTTATAATTTTTAATATTTTTTCTTAAAATCAAACCGTTATCATTCTTATATAAAAGAAGTTTAATTGAACTAAATATTTATTTTTTAGATCCAAATTATTATTTATTTACAAAAAGTAATATTTTAGAATATTTTTCTACAAAATTTCTTCCATATTTTGACTTCGTTTACCAAATTTCATTTTATACTACTTTTTTTGCCTCTGACTTTATACCAATTGGGGTTTTATATTTGAATTCACCAATAATTTTTTGTACTTTTATAGCCGAAAAATGAGTATATTTTTTATTTTTTTTGGCGCGAAAAAAATAAATTTTTCTATTTTAGTTAATTAGAAACAAAAACTTTCCTATGTTTCTTTTTCTTCTTAAAACTTTTTTCTCTCTTCATTCTTGATAACCTTGTTACACTTATTCTTCGATTCTTTTATTCAGTTATTTAAATAAATAAAATTAAATCTTTGGTTTATTTCTCTCGCACTATTTTTTTTTTTAATTAAGTTAGGAGAAATTTAGTAATAATGTTAATAAACTATTTAAATTTGTAATTTAAGAGTTTCTGAATTTACATAAGTTCATCTTTACCTAAATCGTATTTGTATCTTCCTTTTTTTCCTTTTACGTGTGTAATCTAGAATATTTTGTACACGCGACGGCTAATCTCACAAGCATATACACATATCCTTATATATATTCCTAGGTAAATAAGGATTAGATTATCCATGTTCAAAGAGAGATTCGAGTCTGATACCTTATTAGATAATAGATAAGAATAAATAGTTTTTATTATATTTCATGATGATAAGATTGTAGAAGTAGGTACTATTTATAAATACAAGTTACTTGGTCACTACTCAAGAATATATTCGATATAACTAACTTTGTATTCTAGTGAGTTAGAGTGTTATTGTGTGTGTACATTACATGCGAGCTTATGGTGCACTATTAGAAGCATGATCACAAGGTTCAACATACCTCTTATTTTTTACACTCATTATGAAAGAATTTGAATAATGTTAATTTTCTTTAAGTACTAAAAATAGAGCAAGGTTCTGTCCAGTTGGACAAACCCAACTGCTTTTGTATATTTTTTTTTGCAGGTGTTGTAAAAGAACTTTTACATATCTAATTTTGCCCCTAAAAAAATAATCTATTTTGCAAAGTATTTTGGTATAAAATGAGGAACCGCGTTGATGTCTCCATCACTGTGGGGATATCCTACTTTTTTTTTTTTTATTGGTACAACTTGTAATAAAAAGTGAACCAAAAGAAAAAAGAAAAACATCTAAGTCAAACACTTTCGGTCTCAACTAACCGAACCCAACTTGTTATCTCCAAGACTTTTATTTTTGGTTCCAAAGTTATCTCCAAGAGCTCAAAGTCTATTATCATTAAATCTATTCGGATCACTCAATAGCGGTATCCCACGTTACTCTTCCTTATTGGTTCCTTACACTTAAATTATTTCCAAACATGTGGTAAAAGTCCTTTTCTTTAGGGTCCTCCACATTCTCTTATATACCAATTACCCTCATATGGGAACTCGGTAAGCATGCTGTCATCCAAACCTATGATCATGTCATGCCACCCAAGAAACCCCCTTAACTTTGAGGAGATACGTGATTAACTCCCTGATATACCTAAATCTCTCCTTAGAATATAATTTTTATTATAGGGTGATTTTTAGACACCCACACATATATATCTTTACTGAATAACATAGAAATAAATCCCAAATCCAAATCCCAATATATATACATGTTATTCTGACTCATGCTTCTAATTTATTCCATTGTCCCTGGTTAGAAGGTATTTTTTTTAACTTTTATTTGATTGGGTATATGATCATATCAATAAATAAATAAAAAACTATGCATGGTACACAAAACTAAATACCTAAACTTGAAAATTAATTTAAGATAATATAAATTTTACTTCACGCTTGGTGATTGAATAACCTAAAACAATACTCAATTGTGTAATTAGGTATATTATTCATAAATATAAACTAAATAGGTATTAAATTTAATTTTAGACTTTTTTTAATTATTCACTAAAAGAATCATATATTATCTGTCAAATTCAAACATGGTAAGTTGTCTTGAAAATTGCTAAAAATAAATAAATTGAGAATCTAAATCATTACAAAAAATGTTATTTTTAGTGGGGAAAAATTTACTACTAAAAATCTCTATATGTTGACTGCAATAAGCTCGTGTCTAAATACACTTTTTTGGCAAAATATTTGTTTTTCCTTTATTAATTTTATTTTTAGCATCAAATATATGCGGCTAAAAATATAATTAAAAGCTATTTTGGTATTTAAATATATCATTAGAAGTGATTGTAATATTGTCTCAATATACGTAGTATCTAATGATACAATCTCCTCGCTCCATCACTTGGAATCCGAGTATCAAAAGTGACAAAATGTTCTGTAATCGGCTTATAAGATAGTCACTAGTAATTTACATAAATAATGCGACAATTACTAATCTGAAAATCGTAGCCTAGTGTGACCAAGTCAAAATTGACAGCAACTACATCCTCTTGCTGTTGCTTTACGCCTTAAAAGCAAAGAAAACTTGTCTCTTTTGAGAAAAATACTACTTAGTACGACACGTTTTCAAAGCATGCCATCATCAATCATAGGCAAATCAAAGTTAAAGCTAAAGATTACATAAATTCCTTATTTACTTCTTCCCCTCCAATTACTATCTCGTGTTTACTTCCGTTCCTCCTCAGCTTTTCTTACGTCCACAATAAATGGAAATTCATCGTTTCCTCGTATTCAAGAAATCTTGTCATGTCATAACCATTCTTATGCTCTTGATCAACTTCGCTAGTGGAGTTCAATCTGCGAATTCGAGTTCTTGTATACCTCGAAATTGCAGCAGTGGATTTAATATAAGTTTCCCCTTTTGGATTCAAGGCTTACAAGATTCATCTTGTGGTTTACCAGGATATAACGTCACATGTCATAACAAAAATCCGATGATGAAAATCTCTAGTGATGATTATATCATTAAGGACATAGTTTATGAAAACAATTCTCTCGTATTAGCGAAATCCGAGGTCTATGATGATGGTAATAAATGTCCATCTCCAAGATATAACTTTAGTCTCAAAGGCACCCCGTTTATTTACGGTCCTGAAACTACAAATCTCTACTTCTTCTACAACTGCACTTTGCAATATAAAGAGGAAACATACGATGTGGCTTGTGCTAGTAATGCTACTCATCATTATGCTTTTGCTGTTTTTCACACGGAGCTTCTCAATCGCTATAATTTTTCAGTAAGATCGTGCCTCCCACCGGTTAATGCACCTGTGGAGAGCGATAGCCTGAAAAGATTATTGAATATGACTTATACTGATATTTTAAAAAAGGGATTTGTTCTGCAGTGGACGGGAGATAATTGTAGTAATTGCCCGAAGAAAGGTTTGCTTTTTGTATCTTCATCGTTAAACCGTATCTTAAATGACAAATGAGCCTCACCCAGTGGTCTAAAGTGCCTGACTCAAGTTTTTTTTTTTTTTCGTAAAAGGAGCATATGATCAAATTCTACTTCTCGCCAATTATTTTTCCTACCTCTGACTCAATTTCTCGTGTTTGTATTGCAGGTGGTCTAAATATGCCACGGAAGATTGCAATAGGTACTCTCTTCAATGAATATCTTGTGTATAGTTTCTATTTAATTTGAATACAATGAAGGGTTTAGGTTTGGGTTTGGTTTGGTCTAATGAGTTTGTTTATGATGTTTATTACAGGAATTGGTGCAGCAGTATTTGGTGCATTGCTTATGAGCATTATTTTCTTCATATACCACCGCAAATTCAAAAAACGTTATTGGAATTCATCTGTAGTCTCTCGAGAGATATCCTCGTATACCAGTTCAACATCGGATCTGGACAACTTCAGTAAATACCATGGGGCACATATCTTCCCTTACCAAGAGCTCGAAGAAGCCACTAACAATTTCGATTCCACTAAGGAAGTAGGAGATGGTGGTTTCGGAATAGTATATAAAGGTAAGCTTAGAGATGGACGTGTAGTCGCGATTAAACGGTTATACGACAATAATTACAAAAGGGTCGAGCAATTTATGAATGAAGTTGAGCTTCTCACACGGTTAAAACATCAAAATCTAGTCTCTCTTTACGGATGCACTTCTTATCGAGGCCGTGAGCTTCTACTTGTATACGAACACATCCCTAATGGAACAGTGGCTGATCATCTTCATGGTGATCTCGCAAAGCCTGGATTGCCTTCATGGACTACACGACTCAACATTGCAATTGAAACCGCAAGTGCGTTGGCTTATCTACACGCTTCGGATGTAATTCACCGTGATGTTAAAACAAATAACATTCTTTTAGACAATAATTTCTCTGTGAAAGTAGCTGATTTTGGGTTATCGCGTAACCGCCCAACTAATGTTACTCATATCTCGACTGCACCGCAAGGCACTCCTGGATATGTTGATCCAGAGTATCATCAATCTTATCACCTCACGGATAAAAGCGATGTATATAGCTTTGGAGTAGTGTTAATCGAGCTTATATCATCGAAACCAGCTGTTGATATAACAAGACAGAGGAATGAGATAAATTTATCGAACATGGCTATCACAAAGATTCAAAATGATGCATTGCATGAGCTTGTGGATCCTTATCTCCGGTTTGAATTAGATCCCAAGGTAAGGGCGATGATCAACATGGTTGCTGAGTTGGCGTTTCGATGTTTACAAGTAGGGAGAGAGATGAGACCATCTATGAAAGAAGTCCTGGAAGTTCTACAGGGGATTCAGACCAATTATTACAGTCTCGTGAAAGCAGAGGAAATGGATATTCCTTCCGATGATATCAAATTGTTGAAGAATAGCAGCAGTAGGTCAGTAAAAGATAATGCCAGTGGCTGAGTTCCATTAACTTTTTTCTTGATCGTCTGTTCTTCTTGTTTTCTCTGCTGGATTTTGGCATTTTAGAGAATGTAAATGGAAATTAATTTGTTTATTATCAGATGTACAATAGAAATAAGTTTAGGAATACGATTTGTATATTGAAACAAGTGATCGTATTACAAAAAAGAAAAAAGTATTTGTTTGTTTGTTTCAATAATGTATTTGCAAAATTGTTTCTCCGATGAAAAATCCATCTTAGAGCCTGTGATAACAACTAATCTTAGAACCTGTAAATTATGCATCGATTATGTTTGATTTTGTGTATGGGATTAACTGCAAACTTTACAAATAGCTGCTTTTAGATTTATGCATCGGTTATGTTTGGATTTATGTATGGATTAACCTCAAAGTTTATCAAATAGCTATACCTGCAAATGCTTTTTCAGTGGAATACTTGATAGTTTTATGTCGAGAACTAGAACCGAACCCTCAAGAAGGTTTTAGTTGATAGTAGAATCTGTAACAACATGGACTAATTTGGAAAACGTGGAAATATAAAAAACTGCTTTTAAAATTTCCTTAATTTGAAGTGAAGATTTTTTTTTTTTGGTTAAGGAGGTCTAAGTGACCAGGAAGATAACTTCCTTATAATTATTGTCTAACTAAATATGCACGAGGCACGGCCCAATCATAACGGTCTTTAGCTAGCAATCGCCACAAACCATCCGGTGAAGATTTTTCTTAGTCAACAACGTACTGAATATAAGGAAACATGGTTTTTTTTTTACTGAAATAAAGGATGCTTCTCTTTTACCTCCATTATTCAATACTGAGTGTTAAAGCGTTGTGGGAAATGGTGTAACACCACCGGACGAAACCAGTCCGTCAACTCTGCAATCTTCTTCAATACTGACTGAACAAACTAACTTTTCGCTGACGGTTGCCCAATACCTTGAATAGTCTCAAGGTTATCAGATAAAATCGATTTGTCTTCTTCAACGAACTGTTCACAAAGTTCTGTAGTTCCCGACACTGCCCGAGTTTCCCCTTCGACGACCGATGCACATAAAATTACACGAGAATCATGATCGATCCTGAGCTCTGACTCCTTATGAATTTCAACAATCCCAATTTTGGTAGGCTTGTAAAAGATGCATCACAAGTAAATGAAATATCAGTTACCAAAGTGTTTGAAGGATCCGGGGACATATCTGTTTCAACAACCGTTGTATTCTGTCGTGCCTGGATCAACAACTCATTGCCAAACTTTTCTCTCATCACCTTATCCGTAGCTGCAATAACTATCTCGCTATCAACATCACCTTTCTCGTTAAGCGATCGCATCTTCGTTTTCCAAATATTTAAGAGCATTACTAATACATAGGCCCTAATAACATGAGTAGGCCAATCACCCTACTCATACGAGTTTACAACACCCAAAGAAACAAATAAACCTGGGTCAATCCAGATTTGGGGCGTGTAATCTGCCCAAATATGCCCACTAGAACACAAGAGTATATATCACTTAAGCAAATCCAGCCACGACTTCATAGTTCAACCCAATCCAAATGTTCTACAAATTACATTAATCTTAAAGCATCCTTTTTACGATATATATGTATCTCTCCACCCAATATAACAAACTCATCATCATTACGACCTCCTTCCATCCACATACGAACGTCAAACCCACCTTGGAACCACCGCGTACTGGTCTAGTACAAGATTATAAATGAACATGGATCGTGGAACAAAGACCACCCAAACTATGGATATTACCAAGAGTAAAGATTTAGTAAAAATCAAGGAAGAAGGCAAAAATTATCAAGAGCAAGTGGTTACTCGACAATGAGTTACGAGGTACGGGATTTTCCAGATAATTTTGATTTCAAGGTTGGTCAGATTTCGTGCATTTGGATTTACCTGTTTATGAATGTCAAACAATTAAATTTATGCTAATTAAGACGTACCCTACCCTTATCCCTCATGTCTAAGATCAAAACCCGCATGGGAACTCAGATTATAAGGAACGCACGTACCTTGAGGTTAAATGTAAAATATTAGCTAAAATACTCAATGTACCCACAGTTGGTGTCGAACAACAAAATCCGCTCGGGAACCACTCATGACTTCACTACCAATATGATTTTCATTTTTGGAGTGAATCTAGAATTCCTCTCAGTTCCCGTAAAAATGAATTTGAAACCCAAACATAAACTGATGCTCAATTTGATTAGGATTATTATAGTCCCTCGAAAGTGCAACGACAAATCAATACCTATTTTAGAGTGTAATTTGTAATTTTTTTTAATATAATATGGAACTAATAAACTTACTATTTCTAATTGTGAACCATATGACATACCTAATGGAACGAGGGAAGACTCTAGCATATGTTTGTGTATTAAGGAAAGTATTCTGAAATTTTAAAGTACCATTGCATACTTCTTGCCCGACCCCATTCGCCCAAAAGATGTATTTCGACATTGAAACCTTACACCAACAAGGCGTATACTATTACCATGGGAAATTCGTAGGGAGTGATGAATTTCGTATATTACCAAAGAAAAACCAGTTAGCAAGATTAGATTAATCGAGAAAATTTGCTACACGCGGGAGTCAAGTGAAGTTGCAGTAGCGGTATTTGTGTTGACGTTCACCGTGCAGGTCGTACAGAGATTGAAGTTCATGGAACCAAACAATTCGGTGTCAACTCCTGAATCCAAAACACTAGAGCTTCCAATGTAGGATTAACAATGCATGGAGTTTTTAGTATGATATTCCCAGATGTAATAATGCTTAGAGAACATAAAAA
This sequence comes from Nemophila menziesii, assembly GCA_029959085.1. NCBI lineage: Eukaryota > Viridiplantae > Streptophyta > Magnoliopsida > Boraginales > Hydrophyllaceae > Nemophila > Nemophila menziesii. The sequence goes on along the minus strand of JARWIR010000003.1, from coordinate 45,936,892 downwards.
GTACTTGCGAGAAGAGAATGCTATAATATGTACGAGTATTGGATCCATGGAAGACAAAATTGACAAGCGAGGCACCGTGGATTAGGAATGATACCATACGTGCTATGCGTACTAAATTTTTGTTGCGTATATGTTTCGATTTGTAATTGCGGGAGAACCAATGGTTTTATATTTGGATTAAAGTTTTCTTTCGGTAGAATTTTGAAAGTGTAATTCTCTTCCTATATTGTCTCCATGAGGTAAATATGATGTTCTTCCAAGACCAATTTTGGTACGGAACTGTGATGTTCTACTATTTTTGTTTCTGCAATGTATAAAATGTGTTTTGAAAAAAGATTTTTGCCCTAAAAAAAACATAAAATTATTAAATAGATGGATAAAATTACTAACTCATTACATTTTGGCATAGTTGATCACCACTATAAGGAACAAAATTAAAAATAACACAACCATTGGGACTAGCTCAGTGGCCGGGACCCTGTCTCTCAACTAGGAGGTACCATTGGGATTTGTCGTGGTGCGCGTAAACTGGCCCGGACACTCATACATCGAAAAGAGAAAAAAAAAATTAAAAATAACACGTTCAAACAAGCAACAAACAATATTGTTTTAAAATCAATTTCATATGAAATCGTTTTCATCTTGGTCATCTTCATGAAGGGTCATGAGTCGATTTATTGTTTTCTCATTTATCTATGATTCCATCCACATCATCAGTCTCCCACTTAACTGACTACCTGTTGTGCGCTGGTGGGGGCAAAGGTGTGATAAAATAATAGATAAATAAAGATAATAATAAAGAGTCACACACCCTTGATAACCACGGAACTCACTGCAAGTATCACAGATCGTATGCAAGTTTTAATGATAAGTCAAGTTCGTTCGCAGGGATTGTATCCGTTAGATCAATTTATGTTTAACAAGCGTAGATGAATTTAGATGTTTGAATAAAATATGAAAAGGTAAATAACTATCTAATGCAAATAAATAAATAAAACAATTAAACAAAACAAATAACTAATGTGAAAGTAAGTCAAATAGATTAGGATTACTACGTCTATTACTAAATTGTTATTCTAACCTGTCACATTAAGCATTATATATTAACCAGGATTGCAACAAACCTTAGTGGCTATCTAGTTAAACTAGACGATTATGTGGTGTTGTCAATAACTAAGATTAATCCTAAGATTGATCAGATCTAGGGGAATAAGTCAAAACACATAATACAATATACGCCAAGCTTAACCAATTAAAATAACCAAATAGTATTTAAAGATCAAAATAATAATCCAACAATTAAGAGTAAAACTTACAGAATAACCGCTTAGAAATATGGTTGAGAATAGATCTATAGCTAATTACTCTAAATATAGAGAAGGTGAGATGTAGAAGAGGGGTTGTCAGGCTCCAATCTTCTTCTTCTTGTCTTCTTCTATAGGTCGACTTGCTTCTTGGATGAATAGCTTGATTCTAAGGATGAATATTTAACTAAAGGACTAAGCTATTGTTTAAACTAAGAAAATATAAGTAAAGACTAAGCCTATACTTTGCAATTGAGCAAGGACATGTTTACAATGATAAGAGGGTGTATTTATAGGTATCTTGGAAGCCCTAATTCGTTTTCTTGAAGGAGAAGTAAATAGTGGACTCCAAGCCCAACTCAAATTCGTAACCCTAAAAACATGCAATCAGGCCCGTTTTTCTTTTGGCTCTAACAGCTTCAATACTCATCCGTTTGACGCGTATGAGTACACCAAATTGATCGTCTCGGAAAGCTCTTCAACTTTGCTCTTGACCGTTTCTCCAAATTCCACACCGTTCTTGAGATATAAGCTGATTTGTGGTCGTAGGTGCAAAAATTCAGGATTAAGGCAGGTTTTCCTTTTCCATATTTTTAGCTTTTGTTTCCTTATCTCTAATTACCATGCTTATCTCTTTCCATAAGTTGTAGTCTTTGACTTGGAATCTAATTAATCTCCATAATTATCTTTAAAGCTTCACACTAAATAAATAATTAAACCCAATATGCTCTAAAAATATTATTTTACTAAATCAAGACTCAAAATAGGAAAGTGTAGCATTTCTCAAGAAAATCGACTATAATGACTTCTAAATCACTAAAAATGATGTCTCATCCTAATATAAATCTATCACAAATGAGGAGACATCAAGACCCCCAACTCAAAGTTGTATCGTCCCGATACAATAAAGATAAAAACAAAGGGAAGTCTCTAAATACACACCTAGGTCAATTAAGCACAGAAGACAGAAGATAGAAGAATATGGAGAATAGACTCAAAGCAACTACTCAGAAAATTTCATGTAATAATATTTAAAAACTACATACCTGTACACTTCTCATATCCACAGTCAGCACGGCTTGAATTCAAGATCAGATTAGCTTCGCAATGTAAGAAGGAGAGGAACTTTACTCAGTTTACCAAGGAAGCTATAGATTGTTCATTGAATTTCACTAGTATCCAAAGATCCATTAAACTACTCTCTATTGGCTCAATCACTTCTCGATTACATAGCAAAGAATCACAAGGTCTTTAAGGTTGTAATGTAGGCTTAGGGACGGTATGATAAGTATATTTGGATAATTTAGAGTGAGCTTTTGGCTCTCTCCTCACTAGCCATCAACAAATCGCCCTAGAGCTTGAGTTACTCTCATAAAACGTTTCTCACTCAACCCAATGAATCCTTTGATGCACAAAGTAGCATCCCCAATAACCCAATTAAAGCATAAGATGTTCACATAAAAATTCCACTTTGCCGGTCCGAATATATATATTTCTTCTTATTTTCACTTCAATTTATTTAGCTATGAATCCCTTTTAATGTTGAGATATCACGCTAATTTTCTCATATATATATTTTTCTTTTAATGCCCTTGTTGGCAAAATTAGCTCGTAGCTTCTTTTTCATTCACTATTACCCCGGCAAAGGGTTACAATACAAATCTGTGAAACATTATCAATATAAAGCACAAAGCACAATAAATATGCTCAAAAAATCCCATCCCAATAGCAATTCCCATAATGGTGGACCCACCACCCCAAACTCAAGCTCTAAAACAACTGTCTATGCATCGCGATTCGAGTGCGGGTCATATGGAAAAATCCTATAATCTAAAGGGATATGGCTTATAATGTGTTTAAATAAATAGGCTTTAGAAAGGCTAGAAGGGGCTGAGAAGGATATAGCATATAAATTCAAAAATCACAAGGTGAGAAGGTATAAAAAGGCTTCAAAGGCTTCAAATATGAAAGAACCGCCTTAATCACTTTCTACACTATGTAATTTAGAAAATTTCTTACCTTTAGCACTTTCATCAAATGGTTTGTTAACTAGCTTGGATCTCACGGCCTACACACTTCTCAAGGTTCCCTGAGATCGAACATACTTTCTATCGCATTGCTTACTAATCTTTTCTTTACTATCAACGTGTGCTTTCCTGCAAATACTCAAAGCATACAAATAACATAGCTCATAAACATATTACTTTCTATCATTAATTCACCGAGCTTATGCTTTCAAGCTATTAAACACACTCTACATACATCTAAACCTTCAAAAATTTTAATTTTACCTAAAAACAGAAAAATTGGAGATGAGAGACAACGAATCCCCACACCCCCAACTCAAAAATGAGCCGTGTCCCCACGACTCGAAAAGACTCGAAAATAAAATAAACGAAAATTAAAATTTTAGCACATATTGCACATAAAAGAGTTGGTAATGAAGAAAGAAAACATACTCTTCGAGGCAATTGCCTCGCCTGATCAATACCCGGAGTAGGGTGCAGTGCTTTCCATGTATGAAAACTTCTATTATCACCACTTTCGCATTCCCTTACATCTTCTTATGCTCCATCCCGATCAATCACACTCTAGAAATCTCTTATTTATCTTTTTCCAACTTTTCTCTTTGAATAATCTCTCATGTGACAGTTGTTCATCCAGGAATATGTTTTGAACACAGCTACTAGCGTCCCAGAAGCTCTTGTTCATCTTGGGTTAAAGGACTATTGATTGTAGAGGTTGTGGTGTCTTCCTTATGAAAGTTAAAACCTTTTTGTTCTTTGAATTCACCACAGCTAGCTTTCCTCTATTCCCTTTCCGATTTACCTTGTAATTTATTCCCAAAGTAGTACCCATCTCAATTGAAATCTTCTAGAGCTTACCCAAGACCTTGCTTTGATTCTTCATATCCCTTAACACTTAATAATTTCTCTATTCTCTTTATCATCTCTTTTGACCCCCAACTCAAAGCTTTAAACACTCTTGAAATTTGTACTTTATGATCATAGGTGGAACAAGCTTTATTTTGGTTAGGAAAGGTGTTAAGATGACAATTCTCCATGTGGGTATGATTGAACCAAGCTTTGGTGATATGGGTTTAAGGAATTTTGGGAAAAGATTTTGAAATTCATGGCTTCGATTCTCCGTTTCTAGGTGTTTTGATATGATTCGGGTGCTTGAATCTTCTTTGTAATGATGTAGGGAAGGCTTTGGATGGTGATTTGGTAGTGTTTGGATGTTAGGTAAAGGTTTTTATGAGCTTTAATGGAGTTAGAAGAGTTTTGGAGAAGAGAAAGAGGCTTGAGGTTTATGAAATTCGGAATTAATAGCTCTATATCTCTTTTATAAGCTCAACCCGTAACTTTCTCTTTCTGGCGGCGTGGCGCGGTATACCGGGCATATCCTCCGGTATACCGGAACATCTGATGATCAAAAATTTTTTAGCTTCTGGATAAAACCCGTGGTAGGACCCCGTGGTACGGGTTTTTGAGCTGCGGACCATGGTCCGGTGCACCGCGGGGGTGCTCCGCGCCTCCTACGTCAAAAAACCCGTGGTAGGACCCCGTGGTACGTGTTTGTGCTGTGCATGGCGCGGTATAGGGTCCGGTATACCGGACCCATCAGCTATATTTTTTTTCGTTTCTGGATAAAACCCGTAGCTCTACCCCGTGGCACGGGTTTTTACCGTGCGGTGCACCGCGGCTAAGGTCCGGTGTACCGCGCCTGGCAAAAACCTCCCCATCAGCTAGATCTCGAAAAGTTATGCAGTTTAGGCTAAAAAATCACCTGATTCCGACATCCGAGCGCAAAGATATGACTTGCCGAAGTTTCTATCCAAAAAAATTTTGTTCGCCTCCCTAACTCGATTTCTCCAATACCTAAGCATCAAAAACACTAATACCTTTCTCAAATATGCACTATCAACTAAAAATAACTAAATTAAACATAAATTAAAAACGTAAAAGACATGAAAATTTTAAAAAAAACTACGGGTTGTCTCCCGTACAGCACTTTTGTTTAACGTCTTTCAAAGTTAGACGTGTTACCTCGATTAAGGCTTGCGTACATAACCTCCCCAATAACGGGTTAAGTCATGCTCATCTACTATCCGAAGTTTGTGACCCTTTTTAGCTTGTATCTCAATCCGTTTTGACGAAATAACTCTCGTAACTACAAACGGACCCATCCACGAATCCTTGAATCCCCGTGGTCTATTCTCTTGTTTGGGGGATTTCCATGCAACCATGTCACCAACCCCAAACTCACTTTTGATTCTCTTTTTCACGGGTTGACTGTGGACTTTCTTTTTAATTTCTTTTGTCACAACTCGGAGTGTCGGGGCTTCTATACGTGATTCCTCATGCTTTTCATCCACCAAGTGGAATGTTTTAGATTCTTTTCCCACTTGGAAAGTCACGGTTCCCCTATGCATATCAATTATACTGTGACTTGTCGCCAAGAATGGGCGTCCAAGTATCAATGGAACATGTTGACCTGCAATGCTATCAAGGATAACAAAATCTGTAGGTATAGTTAAAGTACCTACTTGGACAAGCACGTCTTCAACGACTCCCCATGGTTTTATCGTTGAATTATCTAGGAGCAGCAAATCAATATCTTTTCTTTTGGCATCTCCCATGCCTAACTTCTCAAACAAACTCTTGGGCATGATATTCCTTCCTGAGCCCAAGTCACACATCGCTTTAGCTTTGAAATTTCCACCTATATTAATTTGGAGATATAAAGCTCCAAATTCTTGCATCTTTTGTGGTAATTTCTTTAGAATGGTCGTCAAGCTTTCTCTAGTATGGTCCCTATTCTCAATTTCAACTTCTACACTTTCACTCTTTTTAGACAGATCTTCCTTGCAGACTACCGGTGGTGTAGGCTCTTTATATGCGATTACGTCCTCTATGCATATCGTGATTTGTTCTTCTAGCTCATTAAGTGGAACTTGTGGTGATTCCACTTCCTCCTCTTCTTGAAGGCTGAACTCTTCAACAACATCGAACCAAACATCGCTATCGATTTCAGTGGCATTATCATCAATTTGTTTACCTAGGCCAGTTTGCATGTATGGGACGTCGAGTATAGGAACAATGATTTCTTCTGGGCTTGACTTTTCAGTTTTAGTATCACCACTAGGATAAGTAATTCTTTGTAGATGAGGTGGTGATAGTAACGGATGTGTAGGTGGTGGTTCCACCTTACTTCCTTCTTTTTGCACCTCTTGTGCGGTTGTCTCTTCTTTATCGGTTTCTCTTTCTTCTTCCACCTGCTTGAATTCTGGTTCAACCTCCTTCGTAATTTGATCTTTAACAATTACTTCTTCTAAGCTAAGCTTGGTTGGTTCTTCTACGGTTGAAATTTCGAACCCAACATTGCTATAACCCAGTTTCTTATGTAATTCTTGTTGTAACTGTTGATTGATCGTAGTGAGGTCCGTTAATCTTTGCTTCATTGCTTGATATTTTTGGTGCATCGAACGTATTAAGGTTGTATTAGCATCTATCTTTGCCGCATGTTGCTTTTCCATACTCTCCAGATAACTTATACTTTCAAAAACTCGGTGAGATGGAAATGCTTGTCGAACCTGTTCTTCTATGATGCTTCGGATTAACGGTGGAGTCTCTTGCTGATATTTTAGAGAAGAATTGGTCACTTGCGTGACTTGTGTCTCCAAGGCCTCCACTTTTGCAGTTTGCTCATTGTGGAGCTGCACAACATTTTGAACCAGATTCACTAAATTACCCATCAGTCCTTCGAGCTTGGTTATAGCTTCTTCTTGTGGATTATGCATGGGTTGTGGTGGAGCTTGCAGTTGATAGCTCGAACCTTCTTGATAAAAATTTTGACTTCGGGCCCCATGCATATTTTGTGCGTAATAATTCTCCATACCTAATAAACCTGAGAAGAGACTAAAAAGAAAACGCGTAAAACTGAAAACAAATAAAAACTTCTACACTAAATAAACACCAAATAGATTTAACTTAAAGATAAATCCCCGGAAGCGGCGCCAAAAACTTGGTGGGGGCAAAGGTGTGATAAAATAATAGATAAATAAAGATAATAATAAAGAGTCACACACCCTTGATAACCACGGAACTCACTGCAAGTATCACAGATCGTATGCAAGTTTTAATGATAAGTCAAGTTCGTTCGCAGGGATTGTATCCGTTAGATCAATTTATGTTTAACAAGCGTAGATGAATTTAGGTGTTTGAATAAAATATGAAAAGGTAAATAACTATCTAATGCAAATAAATAAATAAAACAATTAAACAAAACAAATAACTAATGTGAAAGTAAGTCAAATAGATTAGGATTACTACGTCTATTACTAAATTGTTATTCTAACCTGTCACATTAAGCATTATATATTAACCAGGATTGCAACAAACCTTAGTGGCTATCTAGTTAAACTAGACGATTATGTGGTGTTGTCAATAACTAAGATTAATCCTAAGATTGATCAGATCTAGGGGAATAAGTCAAAACACATAATACAATATACGCCAAGCTTAACCAATTAAAATAACCAAATAGTATTTAAAGATCAAAATAATAATCCAACAATTAAGAGTAAAACTTACAGAATAACCGCTTAGAAATATGGTTGAGAATAGATCTATAGCTAATTACTCTAAATATAGAGAAGGTGAGATGTAGAAGAGGGGTTGTCAGGCTCCAATCTTCTTCTTCTTGTCTTCTTCTATAGGTCGACTTGCTTCTTGGATGAATAGCTTGATTCTAAGGATGAATATTTAACTAAAGGACTAAGCTATTGTTTAAACTAAGAAAATATAAGTAAAGACTAAGCCTATACTTTGCAATTGAGCAAGGACATGTTTACAATGATAAGAGGGTGTATTTATAGGTATCTTGGAAGCCCTAATTCGTTTTCTTGAAGGAGAAGTAAATAGTGGACTCCAAGCCCAACTCAAATTCGTAACCCTAAAAACATGCAATCAGGCCCGTTTTTCTTTTGGCTCTAACAGCTTCAATACTCATCCGTTTGACGCGTATGAGTACACCAAATTGATCGTCTCGGAAAGCTCTTCAACTTTGCTCTTGACCGTTTCTCCAAATTCCACACCGTTCTTGAGATATAAGCTGATTTGTGGTCGTAGGTGCAAAAATTCAGGATTAAGGCAGGTTTTCCTTTTCCATATTTTTAGCTTTTGTTTCCTTATCTCTAATTACCATGCTTATCTCTTTCCATAAGTTGTAGTCTTTGACTTGGAATCTAATTAATCTCCATAATTATCTTTAAAGCTTCACACTAAATAAATAATTAAACCCAATATGCTCTAAAAATATTATTTTACTAAATCAAGACTCAAAATAGGAAAGTGTAGCATTTCTCAAGAAAATCGACTATAATGACTTCTAAATCACTAAAAATGATGTCTCATCCTAATATAAATCTATCACAAATGAGGAGACATCATGCGCCCATACAAATTTATATAGGCTTGCACCATTTCACGATTACCATCCAATGTCTCGCCTTTTTGGCATTATATTTAATAGGTTTAGACATCTATTTTTGGAGGGGTTTAAGTCAAAATTTGGTATTTTTCCCCCTTATTTGATATATTTCGAGTCTTAGGCTAATGTTACGATTCTTGTGTTTTTGGAGCATTTTGAGGTGTATTGTGCTTTATAGGTGAAAGTTATAAGAAAACGTGGGATCCAACAACTAATGGATTAGATAAGGACTCGAAGAAGTGAAAATACACCTCCAAGAAAGTGAAAAGAGACCAAAAAGTAACCCAGGAAGTGAAGAGTTGACTTAATGCTCAAGAACGGAAAGTTTTACGATTAGGCCAAAAGCTTTGAATTGATGCCCAGGATGATCCGAGAAGAATTTGGAGCTGATATATAGACTGTTGGAAATCTCTCGGAAAGACGAACGCGTGAAAAAAAACTGAGCACGATTCGGAGTCGAGAAGGTTGAGTTATAATCGTTTTAGTGTCCCACAAGTGACACATATGCACAAAAACGGGAACGCTCCATAATTTTAGTACTTTAGCACGTGGAGAAACTCCATCTATTAGGGGTCACGAATTTGGAAGGTTTTCCTTCAATTTTCACATACAGCTCATAACACAAAATCAAAAGAAAGCAAAGGCTTGAGGAGGTGATTGAGAAGGGTTTTAGCACATTCAACTTCATCTTCAAATCTTCAACATTCATCATTTTCAACAAAAATTGTAATTTCCTTTTTCTAATTTATTTCTTTTAGTTATTTATGCTAGCTTATTTTCTTTTGTTTTATTTTCCTAGAAATATGAGCTAAATCCCTAATTGAGTTTGGGGATTGATGAAACCCTAGTTCTATTAATTGAGCATTTTATTGTAATTAGGGGAAAATTTGCTTAATTGAGATTGATATGTTTATTTTTACCTTATACTGAATTGTTATTGATTAATTTGGCCAATTAATTGATTATCTTTTATCCTTGAATTAGACCCGGGAGGGGGGGTTTAGGGGTTGATCTAGGCAATTTGAGAGTGTATTATTCTATTGAATCGGAAGATCTTAGGTGATGCATAGCCACGATGCGGGTATGAGTTTTTAGCAATTTATAGGATATCGTGGTTCATCCAAGAGGGGCTCCAGATCCCTGAGAGTAGAACATAATCACCCGGGAGTCAGCCCGGCTATCGGATCTGGTTCTCCGGTCCACCGGACCGGACCGAACCGGTAGTGGCAGCGGTCCAGAATCGCAATGAACCAATGAAGAAGTTAACGGCTCGGTTCCTGTAAAAAAATCTATTGTTTGGACCGGTCCGAACCGGAACCGGACCGTTAAGCTTCTTTTTATTTTTTTATATTTCACCGACAATTACTTTACCCAACAAACCCAATTAATTCATTTACCCACCCCACCCGTATTCACATTACTTTCTCTCTGGCTCTCTCTCTGCGAAATCATGAAACCCTTCTCCCAATTTTGGATTGAACTCTAATCCTCTACCTAATCCATCTAAATTATATAGTATACTATATACTATGTATTGTATCAATTTTTTGGTTAGTATTTGATCATCAAATACGGTGGGTTTCGGTTTTGGTAATCTTGATCTTCATCAGTTTATCCCTTAATGGTAAGTATTTGATTATCAATTTAGCTCAAATCTTGTCTATTTGTAGCAATTAGAATAATTTTTTATCTTTAATTATCTTTTTATCTTGTACATGGGTGATTTTAATGTTTTCAATGGATGAATTTATCATTTTGGGTTGAAGATTGGTGATGCAATTATGGGTATTGTTCTCTATACTCCCTGATTTTTTATTGTCTTGTATTCTTGTGCAAACAGAATTTCGATACTGGGATTTTTATGCAAAATTTGTTTATGTGATTCCGAAATTACATTATTTTGAGAGAAATAGCTATATAAAGTGCAAATATAGATGAGAGATTGATCATCTAGTGACTTATTTGGTTGAATTTGCTTAAGAAGAGGACATTTTGTATTCGAAAATGGGAATTTTAGTTGAAACATTTAAGGTGTTTGTGTTTTACAGGTTGAACTTGTATTTGTTAAATTTTGCTTCAAAAGTATTGGGTGATTTATGATATTTTGGAGTAAAGTCTTTGTATTTAGACTACTATGGTAAGTCGATGACTTTGAACCCATGTGTAATTCAACTGATATTGAGGGATTTTTTATTTTTTTGGAATTTTCGAGACTTGGTTTTGGAAAGAAAATCACTGTTTCTTTTTAAATTTGTGGGAAAAGTAATGGTGTTTGATAAATGGGTCCTGATTTTGGTGAGGTTGTCTACATTACTTGAATTGATTTTAGAAAATTGCAACTTTAGTCCTTGTGTATCTTGAAAATTTGGATTCCAATTGAGTAGTTGAGTTTTCATATTTGGACACACTTGAAATCATAATTTGCCAATGTTAAGATCAAGTAGTTGATTTTGTGGGTTGACTCTTCAATATAACAAGAAAAAAAAAGAATAGGAGGTTGTGATGATGATCTTTCTATGCGCAGGGGGAATAAGTTTTGTGAAGTTTTGTGATGTAATCCGTACCTTGGCAGGACAACTCGTATGATAATGGTTATTGTTGGGTTTGCAGCCATGGCATGGTTAGACTTACACTCTTTATATATCTCCTTATAAGAAATTGACCTGATCCTCCATTAATGTTTTTATATTACAATAATCATTTTCGAGTGATGAACAGTACCATAATAGGACAGAGTCAGTTTGTTCTACAGAGGATGACTAGACTGTTGCTGATCAAGGACAAGTCTTGCAAGAAATGGTTACGAAAAAGTGTAATTGAACCTCAAAGTGTTGTCTCTGTTAGAAATGGAAGAAGATGGAGGATAGAGAAGAAGCTCCTGGCTTATGGAGTATTTATGGTTTTACTTGTAATGTCTTTATTTACAAAATTGCAAATTAGTATGTTTTAGTAGCTTCAAATAAGTATGTTTTAGTAGCTTCAAATTAGTATGTTTTAGTAGCTTCAAATTAGTATGGTTTTCTCAGTAGTTTCAAATTTTCAAAATTGCAAATTAGTATATTTTAGTGTATCAAATATTGGATGCCTTAAAATATTCAAAATGTATTTTATTAGTTATTTAAAAAAACAAACAGTGGAGAACCTTATAGAACCGGACCCGGTATCGGTGGTTCTATTATAGGTTCCGTTCTCTCCTTCAAGCATCCGATAACCGGTCTGAACCGAAACTGGTAAGGGAGAGCCGGTAACCCGGATCGGATCGGTAAAGCCCAAGTCCGCTAAGAACCGGTCTGAACCGTACGATAGCCAGGCTGACCCGGGAGGGAACTATTGTTAATTTTGGTAACGTGTACTTATCGATCTCGCCCTTATTAGATAGAATTACTCAATTATTTAAATTAGGTGAATTCAATGGCCCCAATCTCAACTTCTCATATTTAAGCCTTAGTTTTTGCATATCTAGTCTGTATAATCTAGCCAATTGTTACTTTTAGTCCTTTATTCTCTAGTAGTTTAATTGTAGCCCAATCTACCTTTTCCATTAGTTTCACCTCATAGCGAAATATTCTTAACCGATCTAAAGCATAAGATTAGCATTCCTAATCCCTTGGGATACGAACCTTGACTTTTTGAAGTACTACTTGGTCAATTTCCGTACACTTGTGGACTGACAACATATATGGACAATGTAACTGAAGGCATCTATTGTTACCATTATGATCGCGCTTTATGATCGATAATATGTACTCCCCACTGCACTCATCACAATACTCTTTTTCAAACCTACAATCTATTACACTGTATTTCTTCTTCTATTTCAATTTATTCAAAGTAATTAGTGGTTAACTGTTGTTCTCCAATACTATATATCGGTTTAACCCACTTGACGAACCCCATGCAAGGACAGAGAAAATGGAGTCGTACCCTGTTTCCCTTTAAAATACTCTTAGTGATCAATAATTGGTATTTCTCACCATAATTGTCACACCACTCATTTTTAAACCTACAATCAATTTCACTATAGTTCACCCTCCGCAAAAATTATAGGGAGGTGGTGATGTCTCGTCTTTTGTAATAAAATAATCTTATCACGAGACATGTTCTTTTAGGGTTTATTTGACTTATTTGATGTATTATTCCCTATTATTTGACGCTTTACGATTCCATAGTTTCAGATATTTTGTTAATTTTGGAGCTTTTGTGCGTTAAATGTGTGTTAAGTGTGAAACTATTAGGTAATTGGATGATACAAGACCCCGAGACGGTAATAAGAAGTCAAGAAATAAAGGACAACACAAGTCACGACGTATAAGGACCAAAAACCCACTTTTAGAAAGCAAAAATGTTAACTGGAAAGACTTGGAATGGAAATCGGATTAAAAGAGTCACCACACACAATAGAATAACAATAGAATAATATTCTAAGTGATCTCCTTGGTTTCAAGGTATCACTTGAAGTTAGAAGTGCGTGAGAGGTGACGGTTCATGATTCAGAGTTAAGATGAAAGAGTTAACGAATTTTTTGATGTTGTAGTTCAAACCAGTCCTCATTCCCTTAAAACATTTTTGGGTCGACTTGGACCACTTTAATGGGGTTCACAACTCCAAATACATTTTGGAAACCATGTATAACAGATTTTTAGATCAAATTAAATGGTTTTAAAATTATAGAAGAAGAGACACGCCTGGAGAATAGAAGAAAGAAGAATTTCAGCCATTTTACACCCATTCCACACAAATCTTCACCAGAATCCCACCATTATTAGGGTTATATGTATGAGTTTCTTGTCCTAATCATTATTCTTGTACTTTTATCCTTTGACTTTATTGCTTTCATTATGAACTAAAACCTTATACCTTGAGGATTTCTATTGTGTATGAACCATAGTTGATAACTTGATGATTTTAATGTTATTTGGGATTATTTACATTTAATTGAATTTGGTTTCTAATCCCGTTATGTATGAATTGATGATTAATTGCTTGCCTATATATTGATCAAATATTAGGTAGTGCTAATGTCCTTGGCTATCTTCCGGAAGGGGGTTCGGGAAATAGAGAGAATTCATATACATCTGGTGTGCATTAGTGAACCTGACGGTCTTGACTATAGAGTAAGAACCTTAGGAGTCGAGCAATCACTTAAGGTACACTTGGAAGAGGTATCTAGTGGGGTTAGGTAGCTTCCTAAGTGATCTAAAAGGATTTTGGAATATTATCGAATTTTGACTGACGAGGAAAGACCAATTCGCCCTTATAACTAGAATCATCAATTTGTTAGTATAGGGGATTACTATTAAGACTCAATCTAGCTATCATCTTATATTCTCTTCATTTAATTGAAATTTACTCATTTAGCTTAATTATAATTAGTGTTTTACTTTATTTCACTTTAATCCTTGATATTCAAAACAATATATATATATCTTTTACTTTTTGTTATTTGCAACTAAACTTCTCTGACTTTTTAAAGCACTGTCGTAATTAAAAAAAAGCCTATGTGGATATGATAACTCTATTTACTTATCCTTATTACTTGTAAATGTCTCGTACACTTGCGTGGAGTTGTCCCTCGAGTGTCGATTATTTTATCACACACTTACAGACGACATATGGTAAAATGTGAACTACTACAATTAACATCACAAAAGGCATCCAAATGCCAGACATTCAACATAAACTTTAGTTTGAATAATTTATTAAGAAAGAAACTGTAAATATATATAACTCTTAATTGGGTCAAAGATTGCCCAATCCGTTTTCACTAACGAGATTTCAGGTTCGAGTCACGACAACGGTATCTAACATAACTTTTTCATTTCAACTCCGAATTGACTTCGGTAACTTCTCACGCGACACTACATTCAAGCTCTCTCCAAATAAAAAGGAATTTATTAAAAATATCTTATCAATAAATCATAGTGATTGAATCAATGGGCGTGATTAACTTTGGTGGTAAACACTCCAACTACTCCAAAGTGACTTTTTGCTCTTCTTGCGCCCTGGCTTGGGCTTGGGCTTGACTTCTTGATTTATCTTTGCTTTCTTGGAGTCTTGTATCAATCATGTACCTAAAAGTTACACATTGTTACACACAGTTAATGCAAAAAAACTCTATAAATAACCATGTATCCAAGACTAGAAAGAGAAGTATAATATGTCGAATATAAGGGATAAATACCACACTTAGATGTCTGGTGATGGCATTAATTCATCAGATAAAAGGAGACATCAGTTGTTTACCCCAGCAAGAACAATTAGGGGAAATCGATATAAATTTGTCTTGTACATAACGTCGAAAATCAAGACACTATCGAAAGCTACCTATTAGTTTCGTGATCTTCTGTCGCCCAATATATCCTATAGAGACGTTTCTTGTTGTCGACAGTGTAGTCAAAGTAGAACGAACCATTATTAAACTTTTTCTGATTGAGGTGAAGCAACACCGTGTTAGCATCTCCTATGCTTATCTCTGCGCACCGTAACCTATCGAGAATGTTATACATGCCCTTGTTCACAAAATCAATGTTATCGTACCCGCCGGCCTCTACCTTAAAAACATTCATGATCTGATTATTGCTTATTCCAGATGCACGCAAGGCCGACGCTTGATCGAGATGTGGGCCGCCAACTCTCCTATGAGAACGTAGGTGCGTTATGCAGAATATGAGTTACTTCCACTTTAGTGACCATATACATTTGAAGATCCGGGTTCCATAAAATTCTAGTGAGGTTGGATAGTCGCATCTAGTCACGACCTTATGTTCTCTTTCTCTATTTTCCAACTGGATATATTCTTGCCTCCGTGTACCTTCATTTGAACATGAATACAATCTATACCATATAATTCCATCTTTCTTCGCAGTACTATTTCTCCGAACACTAAAACCCTTAACCCTCGTATAAATATTATAGAATCTGTACGCTTCTTCATCAGTTAAGAATCTCAACAACATGAAATCATCCACATTATAGTTTTGCAGTGACTCGACTGCATCTTTGTATTTATTCATCCTACATATATATTACATCTTCATATTAATAAGTTTCCAAATAACATAAACTACCAACCTAATTTTTTCGAAATAATCTTAAAATGTAATTATATACCCAGAAATCGATTTAATGGGCTAATTGGGCCCAATGGGCTAATTTGGCTTAGTTGGACCCATTGGGCTAATATGGCTAGTTGGGCTTAACAAATATCACTTGTATTTTCCATAATACTTTTTTAGATATTAACGGTTTTTTTACTAAAACCTAAAACAATATTTTTTAAAACTAATAATATTTTTAATAATTTACGTTTATAAATTTCGGTTTCTTATTAATTTTGTTTTTAATTATTAATTAGTTTTGTTTTTACAATATTTATGTTTTTAACTAAAAAATGTGTTCTTTATTCATTTATCAACACTTAAATTAAAATTAAATTACTTAACACTAATCTACTATTATCTTACTTATTTATTTATTTCATTTAGTAAAAATAAATTTAAATTCTTTTAGTAAAAACTATAAGTTGCTAAATTATCATTTTACTTAAAGTATGCTAACTAATAATATATATATATATATATATATATTACTATTTATAGAACAACTAAATTTAAAAATAAATAAAATAATTATTAAAATTATTTTCTTACTAAAAATGTTGGAGATTGTTGGGAGGCACTATAAAGAAAGATAGATGCGTTGTGAATTCGTTTAGGGTTCAAGCTTTTATGTACTTTTTAGTTTAATCGTTTGATGATGAAACTATGTTAAATTTGTTAAGAGCCATTATTTGAAAACAACCCACTGAAATTTTTTTTGCTAAAAACAACCCTAATAAAGTTCTTTATTAAAAATAGATCTTGACAAAAATACCTTCGTATAATCATTTTAATTACTTTATTATTTATTTATTTATATTTAACCACCATATTACAACCTCCCACCACCACCACCATCCTATTACCACCATAACCCCAACTACTACCACTACCCCACCACCACCACCACCACCCTATTAACACCACTACATCACCACCCTATTACCACCCCCACACCACCACCATACCACCCCCCACAACCACCACCATCACCCCACCACCATAACCACCATCACCACAACCACCACGTACTACTAATTCCATCACACACGTGCGCCCGAGATTTTTTTTTAAAATAGTCATAATTAATTCTAAAAAAATCAAAAAAAAAATTAAAAATTAATTTTAGGATGAGTAAAATTAATATTTACTTCTATGTTTTTTCTTTGAATTTTTCCGCGGAAATGAAATTCATTGTTTCGAACAATGAAATATTTTTTCCGAACAATTAATTCATTTTTCTAAACAAGGAATTCATTCTTATAAATATCGAAACTATTCCGCATACATAAAATTTATTTTTCAAAATAAGAAATTCGTTTTTCAGAACAAGGATTTCATTGTTAAGAACAAAAAATTCACTATTTTGAATAATGAATTCTTTGTTTAGAATAATGAATTTCATTTTTGCGAAATAAAATTCATATACATAGATATTAATTTGACTCGTCCAAAAATATAATTTTTTTATTTTTTTGATTCTTTTTAGAATTAGTTATGAAATTTTTTTAAAAAAATTCCTTGACGTGCGTGTGAGTAAGTGGTGGTGCTTGTAGCAGTGGTCGAAATTTTTTACATGGTGGTGGTGGTGGTAGTAGTGGTGGTGGTTGTGGTGGGCGTGGTGATGGTGATGGTAATAGTGGTGGAGGTGTACCATTATTTGTTTAATATTAAAAATAAATATTATATTAAGAATAAATATTATATTATAAATAACTAATATATTAGAAACAAAATAATATATTTAATAATAAAAGTAGTATACGTATAAAAAGATAAAGGGATTGTTTTCTACAAATATTTATTTTATTAGGTATTTTTTTATAAAGTAAATTATTGGAGGTTATTTTTAACACTTAGGTACTTTCATTAGACATTTTTTTAGCAAAAACCCCATTTGTTAATTGCTTTGATAATGGATTCGTATTAACAATTGAAATACATTAAATCGCCCTCACGGAATTGTCCACGACAATCACAAAGTCGCCATATTTCTATATCGTTCCCCATACATCTAACACCTACAAATTGCCTCTTCAGGTGTTACCATGTAGGAGAAGACTTCTATCAACCATACGAAAACTACGACGGACTCAACCATGACTCTCGTTCTTTCTAAAATGTTAGTACTTCCTTAAGAATAATAAATCGATAGGCATGGATTCTACAGGGGGATTAAAGTTGACTTTCGTAAAGCCCACCTCATTACGAATAGTTTTGTTGGGATCACTTGATAATTTTGATTTGATATGAGTTTTTATTGCATTTCAGAACACAAATAGCAACAAACAAATAATATTTTGAAAAAACCAACAATACAAATGATAATTTAAAAAAATAAAAAATATAAATATTTTTTACATGTAACTTGCTTTACATGACTATTAAAATTTACCGTCAAGTGCTGGATCATGAATAAGATACATGTGATTGTTCATATCACATCGGAAAAGGAACTTGACGATTTACAAATGCATAGCTACAGATTGACTATCGTCCCAACAAAATTCTTGGAATGGACGTCTCATCATCGAGTAGACGTATATCCTATAGTTAAAGTTGCACCTTTGAGCGGTTCTCAATCGAGAAAACGTATAACAAGTTCATGTAACATAGGTAACCTACGTGTCCTGTCATACTATCTTTGGTGTGATGACATCCAACCATTCTTGTCGTCGATCAAACTAAGAAACATAAGAAGTTTCCTAATTAACATACCCATAATCAATATCATACCATAACAAAATGTTTAATAATCAAATTCATACATTGTATGTGTATTTTAGCAAAAAGTATTTCCAATATCACTAAAATCTATTAAAACTGAGAGCCTAAATTCTCACACACTCATTTGAGAATCCGAATATCAAAAGTGACAAATATTTTGTAATTGACTTATAAGATACTCCCTCGTCCAATTTTTTTTTTTTTTTTTGGACAAGTCCCTCGTCCAATTAAAGTTATCAATATCGATTTTAAGTTATATCAGATGTCATTTTAGGTCATATATTTTTGGAAATGTTCTTTTTAGACTATTTAATTTATGATTCAAAAAAGATAATTTTTTTCAATTTTACACATATTTTGAGTTGACTTTTTTACTGAAAAAGCTATTTAGCACACAAAACAACCTTTTTTCTAGGAATACAAATAATAAGATATACATCATTTACTAAAAAAATAAAGGTAAAACAATTTTTTTTTTCAAAGAAATTGTTAGGAAAGGATATTTTGAAAACACATGACCTAAAATAGTATTTTTAAAAATATAGCTTAAAATTCATTTTTTTGGAATATATGAGAGAGCCACTCAAAGATTCGGAGCCATTTTGACTCCAATGAGATTCGATCCCAGGATTTATTTTTATGTAATAAATAATCGTCTATTTTTAATATCTATCTATATTTAAAAATAATTATTTATAAAAATTTGTTTAGAAACTAAATTACTTTTTATTTTTGATTAATGATATATACTATCCAAATTCATACCACCTAAATATACCACTCATGACGTGGCGTGAATTGGTTGGTTAAAAATCATTAATTGAAGAATATATATATGTAGGTATATATATATTATGTGAAGTGTTATGTTCTAATAGGCTGATTACTTATTGACGTGGCACATACGTGGCTTAATCTCGTGCGCTTGATCTTATTACCATCCAATGGCTCTCATTCGCTCGTGGTCTTTGTCTCTTATATAAGGGAAAAAGGGTTGACCGAAGTCATAACCCTTACTCTCTCAACTTCCGCGTTCTCTCTCGCCTCTCTCATACACTAACCCTAGTTTTGTAGAAGATCAACCTCTGATTCTTCTTGTAATCGATTAGATAGCTTCTTGATTGTAATATCTCGTGTAAATTGTGATAATCATCTTGATTAATCACTAGATAACCTTATTCATTAGATTAGGGTTCGAGAATTAGATTAGAAGTGGTATTCATTCGATTGTGTGGTTTGTATTGTAAGGTGAACTGAAATATTGTATCTCTTGTGATTTCTAGTAGCCGAGCACCTCTCATCGGAGCTCAACGTGGATGTAGGTCTGATTTGGACTGAACCACGATAAAATCTGTGTTCTTACTTTCTCGCTTTAATTTCTTGTGTTTGTGGTTATTGAGTGGTGTGATTTGAAGATAATATTGATAGAAAATTACAACAGTGGTATCAGAGCTTGAGTATTAATCTTGGGCTATCAGATTAAGGGTTTCAAATCGGTGTTCTTGGAAAATTAGGGTTTCGCCTAATTTCATCTCGTGGGTTTTATTTCGATTTCTCTCCGTTCTTGTTTCAATCATACGATGACTACCTCTACACGTATCGATATGTCCGTGTTCGATGGTAAGATGGATTTCGGTGTTTGGCAGAAAAAGATGAGGGTTCTACTCTCTCATCATAAAGTGGGAAGTGCTCTTATTGAGGACATTAAAGAGTGGCGTGAAGGAGAACTTGACAAAGAAGCACAAATCAAAGAAGAAGCATATAATATCCTCTTCTTGAATCTTTCTGACTCTGTCATTCGACAAGTTGATGGTGCTGATACAGCTCTTGAGCTGTGGGGTAAACTCGAAACTCTCTATGCCTCTAAATCTGTCCCTAATCTTGCTTTCTTGAAAGGTTCTTTGTTTAATTATAAAATGGATGTTTCTAAGTCTATTGATGAGAATTTAGATGAATTTACTAAGATGTCCCTTGTTCTGAAAGGAACCACTATGGCCTTAGATGACACTAGTAAATGTATGATTCTATTGAATGCTATACCTGAATCTTTTCAAGTTGTGAAAGATGTGTTTCAATATGCTAGTACTGTCCCTACTTATGATCAAGTTGTTACTGCACTTAAGACCCGAGAAAATGAATTAAAGTCCCTTAAAAGAACTGGTATTAACATGTATGTTAACCCTAGAACAGATACTACTCAATCACTTGACTTAGCTAAGAATAAGAAAGGTAAGAAAACCACTAGTTCTAAGAATAAAGAAACTAGGAAGTGTTTTCATTGTGGGAAAGCTGGACATTTAAAGAAAAATTGCTATAAGTTGAAAAACAAGTTGAACAATAATGAATCTAATATTGCTAGTATGCCTAAGACTACTGATGATGTATTTGAAGTCCTGAATGTGAGCAATTTGTCTGAGCATGCTAGTTGGATACTTGATTCTGGTTGTACCTTTCACATGTTTTCCATTACTTGAACTATTACATGACTTGTCTTATGTGAACAATGAAACTGTATATATGGGCAATAACAATACTTGTGAGGTTAAAGGTATTGGGAAGATTAAATTGAGAATGGGTTCTGGGAAATGTATTGAATTGACTAATGTTAGATATATTCCTGATTTGAAAAGAAATTTAATTTCTTTGGGTGCTTTAGATGATCTTGGTTGTGTTTCCAATGTTTCTAAAGGTGTTATTCATGTTTATAAGAATGGTAAATTGCTTTTATCTGGTGTTAAACATGCTGGTCTATATGTTCTTGATGGTACTCATATAATTGGTTCTGTGAATTCTGTTACTAATGCTTCATCTCAGGCTACCACTGAAAAGTGGCATTTAAGGCTAGGGCATATGAGTCAACAAGGACTCAGTGTCCTTAGCAAACAAGGTATGCTTGGAAAAGATGCAGTTGGGGACCTCCCCTTCTGTGAGACTTGTGTGTTGGGTAAACAACATATGGTAAGTTTCAAGCCTGGAACTCATAATTCCAAGGCTTGTCTTGAATATGTTCATGCAGACCTTTGGGGTCCTGAGAGGTATGATGCACATGGTAATTTCAAATACTTCCTTTCTTTAGTTGATGACTTTAGTAGAAGGGTCTGGACCTTTTTACTTAAAACTAAAGATGAAACTTTTCAAAAAATCAAAGAATGGAAGTGTTTGGAAGAAAATCAAACTGGTTTAACTTTAAAAGTTTTGAGAACTGATAATGGTCTTGAATTTTGTAACACTGAGTTTGATTTATATTGTAAGACTAATGGAATTCTGAGACACAGGATAGTTAGGCATACACCACAACAAAATGGTGTAGCTGAGAGGATGAACAGGACACTCCTTGAGAAAGTCAGATGTATGCTCTTCACCTCAGGCTTACCCAAAGAATTTTGGGGAGAAGCTCTTTATACAGCCACATACCTTGTTAATAGGAGTCCAAACAGGTCTATAGGACTTAAGACTCCTATGGAAATTTGGAAGGGGCAGAAACCAAATCTATCATTTCTTAAACCCTTTGGGTGTGCAGCTTATGCACACACAAAGGAGGGTAAGTTGGATCCTAGGTCTATCAAATGCATAATGTTGGGTTATCAAAACCAACATGGTGTAAAGGGTTATAGACTGTGGGAAAAAGACAGTAGGGGTTTCAAAGTTATTGTTAGTAGAGATGTGATTTTTGATGAACTAACATTTCCTTTCAAAAATGGTACAGGTACAGGTGATGATGGTTTACCTGAACCTGCACAACCTCAACAAGTGGTGGGAATAGAGAAAGAGGTGGAGTCTGAGTCTTCCAGTCCAGTTGATGATCATGGAGATGAACCAACCCCCCCCCCCCCATGATGAAGCTGAAGCTACTGAGGACAATGAGGGTGAGGAACATCATCCTGAGTCTTCAACAGGGCAACTTCAGAACTATCAACTCACTAGAGATAGGACTAGAAGGGAAACCAGAGCTCCTTCAAGATACTCATATGCAGATCTAGTATATACAGCTTTGAATGCTTCAATTGAGGTCACAAACTCTGAACCAACATCCTATATGGATGCTATGGAGGCAGAGGATAGCATACAGTGGGAAAAAGCTATGAAGGAAGAGATTAAATCATTACATGATAATAACACCTGGATTCTCACTGAACTACCCCATAAACAAAAGGTGGTTGAGTGTAGGTGGTTGTTTAAGCTCAAAGAGGGCATCTCTGAGACTGACCCTCCAAGGTATAAAGCTAGGTTGGTGGCAAAAGGCTATACTCAAAGGGAAGGTATTGATTTCAATGAAATTTTCTCTCATGTGGTTAAGTTTAAGACTATTAGGGCTATGTTAGCTTTTGCTGCTTGTTATAACCTAGAAATTGAGCAATTGGATGTTAAGACTGCCTTTTTGCATGGTGACCTAGATGAAACAATTTTCATGAGACAACCTGAGGGTTTTATTGACCCTAAATTGCCTGATCATGTATGCTTGTTGAAAAAATCTCTTTATGGTTTAAAACAGTCCCCTAGACAATGGTATAAGAAGTTTGATTCATTTATGCTTAAATGTGACTATGTGAGATCTGATTATGATGCTTGCTTGTATCTATCTGTTAAAACTGATCATCATGTATATGTTTTACTCTATGTTGATGATATGCTCATTATTTCTAAGTCCCTTAAGTATATATCTGAGTTAAAGAGGAAACTTAGTAAGGAATTTGATATGAAAGACCTTGGAAATGCTAAGAAAATCTTAGGGATGATGATTGATAGAGGTAGAGATAAATGCATGATTAAGCTTCACCAGGAACCTTATTTGAGAAAAGTAATTTCAAAATTTGGTAGCTTGAATTGCAAAAATGTTATGACTCCTTTGGCTGGTCATTTTGTTTTGTCTAAACATATGTGCCCCAAGTCTCAGTCTGATATTATTAAGATGGATACTGTCCCATATGCTAATGTTATAGGGTCCCTCATGTATGCTATGATTAGCACTAGACCATATTTGTCCTTTGCTATATCTCTATTGAGCAGGTACATGTCAAATCCTGGTTGGGATCATTGGTGTGCTTTAAAACATGTTCTTGCATATGTTGGAAGTACCTTGGGTGTTGGACTGTGTTATGGAAACCATAATATACCTTTTGAGTTAGTTGGATATGTAGATTCAGATTTTGCTGGAGATAGAGACTCAAGAAAGTCTACTACTTCTTACTGTTTCACTCTTGGAGGTAATTGTATTTCTTGGAAGTCTCAACTTCAACCCTTAGTGGCTTTGTCCACTACTGAGGCTGAATATGTGGCTATAACTGATGCTTCTAAAGAAGCAATTTGGCTTCAAAATCTGTTATCTGAGGTTTGTATAGTGAAAGGTAAAGCTACTATATTCTCTGACAGTCAAAGTGCAATTCAACTGAGTAAAAACCCAGTATATCATGAAAGGACCAAACATATTGATGTTAAGTATCATTATATAAGGGATATACTAGCTAGTGGTGAAGTTAAGTTGTTAAAGGTTGCTACTGAGGATAATCCTGCTGATTTTGGTACTAAAATTGTTACTAATGTCAAGTTCAAGCATTGCTTGGATTTGCTTTCTATTGGTTGAAATTTTGCAGGTGTTTTGGGCTGAGATGATGATGGAGATGGCTTAGGCTGGCTAGAAATCCTTGAGGTGCAGTTTCAGGTGGAGGTGGAGGTTTAACACTTCAAGGTGGAGATTGAAGAATATATATATGTGGGTATATATATATTATGTGAAGTGTTATGTTCTAATAGGCTGATTACTTATTGACGTGGCACATACGTGGCTTAATCTCGTGCGCTTGATCTTATTACCATCCAATGGCTCTCATTCGCTCGTGGTCTTTGTCTCTTATATAAGGGAAAAAGGGTTGACCGAAGTCATAACCCTTACTCTCTCAACTTCCGCGTTCTCTCTCGCCTCTCTCATACACTAACCCTAGTTTTGTAGAAGATCAACCTCTGATTCTTCTTGTAATCGATTAGATAGCTTCTTGATTGTAATATCTCGTGTAAATTGTGATAATCATCTTGATTAATCACTAGATAGCCTTATTCATTAGATTAGGGTTCGAGAATTAGATTAGAAGTGGTATTCATTCGATTGTGTGGTTTGTATTGTAAGGTGAACTGAAATATTGTATCTCTTGTGATTTCTAGTAGCCGAGCACCTCTCATCGGAGCTCAACGTGGATGTAGGTCTGATTTGGACTGAACCACGATAAAATCTGTGTTCTTACTTTCTCGCTTTAATTTCTTGTGTTTGTGGTTATTGAGTGGTGTGATTTGAAGATAATATTGATAGAAAATTACAACATTAATTAATTTATTCTTTTGATTTGATTAACGATTTACTTTTAACCAACTAACGCCACGTCATGGATGGTAATTAGGTGATATGAATTTAGATGATATATATCATTACTCTTTATTTTTATAGTACTATTTTTATCTATATTTAAATATTTTTAACTTATATTTTTAGAAAAAATTTAAAATATTTTATCAAATTAAGCAAAGAAAACTTGTCTCTTTTGACTTTTAAGCAAAATACTATACTTAATACGACACGTTTTCAAAGCATGCCATCTTTAATCATAGGCAAATCAAATTTAATGATGAGGAATAATTATCATCCAATTACCATCTATCTATGATGTCGCGTGAATTAGTTGGTTAAAAATTATTAATTAAATTAAAAAAGTAAATAGATAAATAATTTTTAATCAACTAATTCAGACCATGACATTGATGATATAGTTGGGTGGTATGCTAAAGGTTACAACTTACATATATACCTCATTTACTTCTCCCTTTTAATCACTAGCTTGTGTACGCGTCCAAAAAAAAAAAAAATCACTAGCTTGTGTGTACTTCCGTTCTCCTCAACTTTTTCTTCCTTCTAATTACTAGCTTGTTGTTTACTTCCGTTCTCCCCAGCTTTTCTTACTTCCACAATAAATGGAATTTTATCGTTTCCTCGTCTATAAAAAATCTTTTTATGTCATAATCATTCTCATGTTCATGACCAACTTGGCAAGTGGAGTTCAATCTGGGAATTCGAGTTCCTGTATACCTCGAAACTGCAGCAATGGATTTAATATAAGGTACCCCTTTTGGATTCAAGGCTTACAAGAAGCATCTTGCGGTTTACCAGGATATACCGTCACCTGTCATAACAAGCATCCGATGCTGAAAATTTGGAGTGATGATTATATCATCAAGGACATAGTTTACGAAAACAATTCTCTTGTATTAGTGAACTCCGAGGTCTACGACGATGCTAATAAGTGTCCATCTCCAAGATATAATTTTAGTGTCAAAGGGACTCCGTTTATGTACGGTCCTAAAACTAAAGATCTCTACTTTTTCTACAACTGCACTTCACGGTATGCAATGGCAACGTACGATGTGGATTGTGCTAGTAATGCTACACATCACTATGCTTTTGCGGTCTTCCATAAGGAGATTCTCGATCACAATAATTACTCAGCAAGATCGTGCCTGCCATGGGTTAATGCACCCGTGGAGATTGATAGCCTGAATAGATTATTGGAGATGACTTATACTGATATTTTGAAGAAGGGCTTTGTTGTGCAGTGGAATGGAGTTAATTGTAGTGATTTTCCAAAGAAAGGTTTGTTTCTGTATCTTCATTGTTGAATCGAATCTTAAATGACCGATGAGCCTAACCGAGTGGTCTAAAGCGCCTGACTCAATTTTTGTTCGTCTTAAAAGGGCATATCTTCAAATTCTACTTATTATTTTTCCTACTTCTGACTCAATTTCTGGTATTTGTATTGCAGGTGGTCTAAATGTTCCACGAAAGATTGCAATAGGTACTCTCTTCAATATTCCACTAAAGATTGCAATAGGTACTCTCTTCAATAACTTAGGTTTGGCTTTGTTTGGTCTAATGAGTTTGTTTATGATGATTATAACAGTATTTGGTGCAGCAGTATTTGGTGCATTGCTTATGAGCTTAGTTTTCTTCATTTACCATTGTAAATTCAAGAAATGCTATAGGAATTCATCTATAGTCTCCCGAGAGATATTCTCGAATACCAATTCAGCATCGGATTTGGACAACCTAAGTAACTACCACGGGGCACATGTCTTCCATTACGAAGAGCTCAAAGAAGCCACTAACAATTTTGATTCCACTAAGGAAGTTGGAGATGGTGGTTTCGGAATAGTATATAAAGGTAAGCTTCGAGATGGACGTGTAGTCGCGATTAAACGGTTATACGACAATAATTACAAAAGGGTCGAGCAATTTATGAACGAAGTTGAGCTTCTCACACGGTTAAAACATCAAAATCTAGTCTCTCTTTATGGATGCACTTCTTATCTAGGCCGTGAGCTTCTACTTGTATATGAACACATTCCAAACGGAACTGTGGCTGATCATCTTCACGGTGAACTCGCAAAGCCTGGATTGCCTTCGTGGACTACACGACTCAACATTGCAATTGAAACTGCAAGTGCTTTGGTTTATCTACACGCTTCGGATGTGATTCATCGTGATGTTAAAACCAATAACATTCTTTTAGACAATAATTTCTCCGTGAGAGTAGCCGATTTTGGGTTGTCACGTAATCGCCCAATTAATGTTACTCATATCTCGACTGCACCGCAAGGTACTCCCGGTTATGTTGATCCAGAGTATCATCAATCTTATCACCTCACGGATAAAAGCGATGTATATAGCTTTGGAGTAGTATTAATCGAGCTTATATCATCGAAACCAGCTGTTGATATAACGAGGCATAGTAATGAGATAAATTTATCGAACATGGCTATCATGAAGATTCAAAACGATGCATTGCACGAGCTTGTGGATTTAAATCTCGGGTATACATTAGATCCCAAGGTACGGTCGATGATCAACATGGTTGCTGACTTGGCGTTTAGATGTTTACAGGTCGGGAGAGAGATGAGGCCGTCTATGAAAGAAGTCCTGGAAATTCTACAGGGGACTCAGACCAATTATAGCAGCCTCGTGAAAGCCGAGGAAATGGATATTCCTTCTGATGATGTCATATTGTTGAAGAATAGCAGTAGTATGTCACTGAAAGATGATGTCAGCGGCTGAGTTCCATCGTTCTCTTGTACAACAGAATATGTTTAGGATATACGATTGTATACTGATTGACACGAGTGACCAAATTATGAAAAGAAAAAAATGGATCTGGTTATTTGTTTCTGTTGTGTCCTTGGAGTGAATGGCTAGAAGCATTGTATTAAATTGTTTCTTCTATGACCAATCTATCTTGTTTTCTTTGCTTTTATATGTATGCATCAATTATGTTTGAATTTATGTATCGATATTGTACCGTATGCTCCTGTTGTGTCACTATATCTATCTTACTTGTTAGGTGTACTCTAACTTGCTCACACAGTCCTGTAATGGGACTTGAGAATCCAAGGTAATCCTTCTCCGGATTGACCACAAAGTTGTGAATATTGTGGTTGATAATGGATCATATGTCAATGTAATACTCCCTTTTGTATGTCATATAGGCGTAATATGGCACTCATGGCCTCTCCTTTGGTAGTGATGGATAAATAATGGAGGTAATGAACTTTAGACAACTATGGTTTTCTTCCCAAGCAAACTCCAATTCGTCCACTACCACTTTATGCATATGCCTGGAATTACTATATTTGGTTTGTACATCTGTTAAACTTATTTCGTTTCATATCTCATGGGACCTGTTAAGGGAATCATAACTGAAGTCTACCCAGCTCCCTAGAACAAAGATACGACCATTCCCATCGTGTTCATAATAGTGTGCATAGAATTATCTTGTGAGGGTATAGGTTCATCTCTTCTTTGGACAAACAAAATGTCCTCACCCCATCTAATATTCTTTGACCATAAAAGTTTTCATGATTGGTTCTTCGAAACTGCAAAGTGGTCTTTGAGAACAATAGAATGCCATATGTCAATGAAGCTCTTGAGTGTTACATTGATAGTTAAATGGATATGGATATCCATCATGCTTTTCCTCAATCAAAGAAACTATTAGAATAATTCTCACAATAAGCATAACGAATCCAAAGACATATTTAAGCATATAACCTAAGTAATATATCTTTATATGATACGTGTAATTATCTAAAGAACACAAAACCATAAAGAGAATTCATACCTCGAATCTTCCATGTTTTATGAAACATCTTGTGATTTAAAGATTGGATGTGAATATTGTGATTGTTAAATTGATTAAAACATGTATATATAGGTGTTATAGAGTCTTAGAGTTCAACTGCAGGATTATAAATTTGTTTATGTTAGTGGCTAAGAATGAATCTTACCAAGATTTTCACAAAAATTGTTCATTATACATGGCTGAGTTTGATCGATTGAAGTTATATCATTCAATCTCGTGAAGATAAAAACTATATCAGTTAGAGTTCGAACGATCCCTTGATCATAAAAAAAAACGTGGTGTGGTAGTACGATCGATCGAATGTGGGCCTCGACCGCCTAACTATCATTTGAAGTCATTCTATTCTTTTTTTATATGCTTACTTTTGAACCATCGAATAAAAAGTGTTGTGGTAGTTTGATCGTTTGAAGGAACCATTCGACCGATCGACTAGGTCCTTGGATTTTCCAAAAAAATGTTATATAGAGTTCGTACGACCGAATGGTTATTAGAAGATCGCACTACATGATGTATGATTAATAAATATTTCTCAACGCCATGAGTTATTCTATATTCTAATCGCTAAGTTTGACTACTCTATGATATTACTAAAACTACACAAAAAAATTTGGATTCGTTGCCCCTCATGCGATGCCTCCCAATAAATGTTTAATTTTACGTCGTTAGCTAGACAACTCAACCTCTACTATTGAAGATTATCTAGTTTTAACTTTTCTGAAATTATGTAGCTATGCAAGATATAGTAAGTTTGTTTACATATGCAATATAATACTTTGGATGATAATTTTCTCGAGCACTAAGATATACACACATAGAATAACATAAATGTAAAGATTTTAAGGTATAGAGGAATTGATTCCGGGTGTATAGTGGTTTGCCTCAATGCTTACTCTATTTTTTGAGGTCCAGCTTCTCGTTTATAGGATCCTTTTCACTGGAATTATCCCCCTATAACCTTGCACCAATAGGTATGATATCATCCTCTTTGCCACTTATAGTAGGCATAAAAACACCTTTACACCCCCTTCGAACTTTCTCAAATGTCCTATTTGTATCACACCTAATTAAACAACTATCTTTTCTAGGTGATATATAAACCTCTATAACTCTTCAAATAGGTGAGGTAAAGACCACTTTAGCATTTTAAATATGTGCGCTAATCACCTCACTAATATTTTAAGAAATGTGCGAAAAGCTTCTTTATCAGATGTAATTTAAACTTCTAAAGAACAAGGGTAACTAACACCTTGAACTTTTACAATGATCTTAGCCAAAGATATATGAGTAAATATACTAGATATACCGTGTACTTTAATGGAAATGACAGCTTACCCCCTCGATCGTATAAAAAAAATTTACCCCCTAACTTTTGTTTTTGTGACTCATTACCCTTTGAAGACAGAATCCGTCCAATTTCTCCGTTAAATAAGCATGTACGACGCATGTGCAATTTTTAATCATTTTTTAATAATAAAAAAAAATTTAAATCATTAACTCAATTTATTACCTAAAACCAGAAAATCAAACCTCAAATTCATCTTCAACATAAAAAAATCCTAGAAAATTCACCTTCTTCAAAAAGAACCCCAAAAAATTCATCTTTTTAAAAAACCTCAGAAATATTCATCCATACCAAATCATATATATATATATATATGAAGCAATTACAATAAAATATTCATTCAAAATCAGAGTAGTTAAATTCTCACCTTTCTCTCCCGTATTTTAAAAAATTATTTGCTATGTTCTTGAAAAATTAGAAAGAAAATTCACAAAAATGATAAATTTCAAAACAGCTTATTCTGTAACTTCGTCGTCGAGCGGAGATAGAGTCGGGGGTTCAAGCTCAGTTGTGATGGCTGAGAACGCATTATCGTTCATATCGAAGTGATGGCGAAAAGTGAGATCTTCACGGACGTTGATCTTCAGTTGATAAAAAACAGAGCCTACTCGTTCAAAAACCTAGCGGCTTCCGCTGACGGCTTCCGCCATCACCACACCAGCATCTTCTTTGTCCCTACACTGATGACTTTCGTCATCACCACACAGTGGATCTTCTCTGTCCCTACACTAACGACTTTCGCCATCAACACATCGGCGAAACTCGAAGTTGAAGAAATTGAAACCGAAACTATCAAAAATTTGGCAGGATACTCTTCACCGGACTTTAAGTGGAGCCTTAAGACGAGCCTAAGAATCGATTTATCGGTGATTAATAATGATATAATGGTGGATGAGTTAGAAGAAGAAGAGAGATTCAAGTCGTGGAGTAAATTGACGTTTAGTGAAAAAGTGGAAAGGCGATTTGGTGAATTTTGGGAACCGATAAAGGGATTTTTAGACCAGGTTTAGAAAATTAGAGTAATGATGATGATGAGAGGATCAAGTTATTGAATAATATAATAAACTGGAGCAATATATATAGTACAGACAAGTTGATTTCCCTTGGTGATTTCACTGATATATTAAAGTCTGGAGATAGATTGAATTGTGACACTGTTCTCAATAGTTCTATCTTATTTAATGAGTGTATTGATGATTCTAATCTGTATGAACATCACTGTGATGGCAAATTTTTTACCTGGACCGATAAAAATTCTATAGGTCAACTCAGAGCAAGTAAAATTGACCGAGTCTTTATCAATTCTAAATGGATGGATTCCTATTAATCTAGTGTGCTAATTCTTCCTCCCTCCACCTCTGATCACTGTGCTTTGAGAGTTACTATTGATGATTGTAAAAGAACTAATCCTTACTCTTCCAGGTTCTTTAATGTATGGTCAACACACAAATATTATCTTGATATAATATAGAAAGTCGGGAGCAATGAAGTTAGTAAAAACTATATGTTTCAGTTCTGTATGAAATAAAAATAAGTCAAAAAAGCTCTCAGCGATTTGAATGATAAACATTTCAAGATGAATCTCTTCATATAAATGAGATTAAAAAGAATCTTGAAACAATTTAGATGAACATTATGAGAGGTTCTCAAAATATGGCAACTCTTGTTGAAGAAAAAATCTTAGTCAAATCTCTTGAGAATGATATATCAGTTGAGCATGAAGTGTTGAAGCAGATATCAAAGGCTATTTTTGTTAATGACTCAGATTGTAGCTCCATTTATTTTTACCAGAAACCATGTTTCTAGCAACATTAAAGAAGATGGAAGTGTCATAACTGATCCTAACCTTTTTTTTAATGAATTTGTAACTTAAAACAAAGAGCTTCTTGGAACATATGATCCTCGTCAAGAGTATTGTCCAAGTGATACCATTAAAAGTATCATTAATACTAATATTTATAATGTTCATAAATCTAATCTTATTGCTCCATTTTCAAAAGAAGAAATCAAAGCTGCTTTTTTCTTTATTAATGATCAAAAGAGTCTTGGGCTTCGTGGAATGAATTCATGCTTCTACATCACAACCTGGAATATTATAGAAGATGATTTTTGTAAAGCTATCAATCAACATGTTGATACAGAGGAGCTGCTTAGTCAGGTAAATACTACACATATAGTATTGATACCTATGCAATAAAATTCCTCAGATGTTAAGAAATTCAGGCCAATTGCTTGTGTGAATATCATCTATAAAATACTAGCCAAACTTTTAGTTAATAGATTGAAGATGGTTCTAAACTCTATCATTTCAATAATCAATCTGCCTATGTTGGGGGAATTTTTTATGTGATAACATTCTGGTAGCTAAAGATTTGGTTCTCGACTATGATAAGAAGCATATTTATTCTAGATACACTACTAATCTAGATTTCAGAAGGCATTTGATAGTGTAAACTGGAACTTTTTCTATCAACACTCTCATAGCTTTTGAATTTCCTGAAATCTACATCAACTGGATCATAATGTGCATATGTAATCCTCACTTTTCTATATGTATTGATGAAAGATTTTGTGGATACTTCAAATGGAGAAGAGGTCTCAAACAAGGAGATCCCCTTTCTCTATATTACTTCACAATTTCTATGCAGGTTTTTTTTTTGGGATCTTTTTATCATATAGCTACAAAAAAAGCTTTAATATTCATCCCAAGTGCAAGCCTCTTAGCATCAACCATACCATGTTTGCTGATGACCTACTTATTTTTCTCAAAACTG
Organism: Nemophila menziesii; assembly: GCA_029959085.1. Taxonomy (NCBI): domain Eukaryota; kingdom Viridiplantae; phylum Streptophyta; class Magnoliopsida; order Boraginales; family Hydrophyllaceae; genus Nemophila; species Nemophila menziesii. The sequence goes on along the minus strand of JARWIR010000003.1, from coordinate 45,903,982 downwards.
ATAGGAATTCTGCTCAACTTGTCAAGGATGGTCTTGATTTTTTCTAGAATTTCTGGATTAGAGTTACACTATCATAAGAGTAAACTATAATTTCGTGGTACTAAACTCTTGAACAGTCTGGTATTTCTACAATTCTTAATATCAATATTGGTTCTATGCCTGTTAGATGCCTAAGGATTCCTCTCAACTCTAAGAATCTTAGTGTATCTAATGGCAACCTACTCATTGAGAAGATCTGTCAAAGTGTTAATATATGTAACTCAAAACTCCTATCATATGCAGGTAGAGATGAGTTAATAATAGTGGTCATGATCAGTAAGATTATGTTTTGGTGCAGGGTTTTCTTATTGCCTAAACAAGTAATCTATAAGCTCAATCAGAAGCTTGCAAGTTATATCTGGAAAGGTAACTTAGAGGGGGCGCAAGGAGCCAAAATGTCTTGGAATACTGTGTGCACAAAGAAAGAGTTTGGTGGTCTTAAATAATATCACTAACATTGACGATATTAATACAACCTGACTCTTATTCACTTTTTGTAGAATGTACTCACATGACAACAATCTATGGAGTAAGTAGGCTCATAGCAATCTGATTCTGAACAATTACATATGGACTTCCAAATAAAGTCACACTTGGAAATGGAAACTATTACTAAAAGTCAAGAATGTTACATTCAAATTCATTCATCACAAAGTCATCAATGGATGTAATACGTTTATAATATGGGATAAATGATTAAATATGAAAGAGATCTCAACTATTATTAACAAATATATTTACAAATTTGGTAATACTATTTTAGACTGTTATGGTCATGGAAAATGGAGACTCTTTCCTATCATTGGAGATTTGCTTCCTCATCTGTAGAATATCAAGATCCCTAACCAAAGAGATAAAATTTACTGGAGTGAATTTACTAACAATAAACCCTCTTATAGTAAAACACGCAAAAAGATTAGTGGAGATAAATAATATGTCAACTGGAGCAAATTCGTTTGTGCAAAAAGTTATATGCCTCGATGCTATTTTATTTCTTGACTCGCATGTCACAACAGACTTCCTACAGAACAAAGAATGCTTGAATTGGGGATTTCTATCAATCCCAGTTGTTTTGCTCAAATGGCACTGAGGACCTTGATCACTTAATAGTCTTGTGTTCTTTTTTAGCATAATTCTAAAGAAGATACTTATCAGCTACGAGATAAATGCTAATCCAATTAATTGGACTGAATTAATCAATGAGGCAATTAGGAATTTCTCGAGCAAATAATCTACTTTGATGTAGGTGTTTGCATACTACTTTCAGTTATTGTGTTTGGACTGAGAGAAATCAAAGGTTGCACAATTAAGGGTCAATGAATGAAGAGCAAATTCTTACCCGGATCAAATCGCTCATATCCATTCGATTCAAGAAGAGATACTTAAAAGGGAATATAATTCACGTTTAGAAACTTAGTGGGAATGAAGTATTTTGGGGTTTTTTTTAAAAAAAATTCTCACAAGTTGCAATGTAACCCTTAATGTTCAAGCAATATCTTTAATAGGTCTTTAGAGTTTATTTTGCTAATATTTTTGGTTTATCTTGTAAAGATATTGCATTGTTTGACCTTATTAGAAGAAAATTTGATTTTTTGATAAAAAAAAAAGAACTCAACCGAGATTTTTCAAGGTCTTAACAACACTGAATTTGTGGAGAAAGTTAAGTCTAGTTTGGTATAATGATTTTGGACTAGTTTTTTTATGAGGAAGGTGAATTTGAGGTTTGATTTTATTCATTTTTAACTAATAAATGAGTTAAATGGTTTAAAATATTTTTATTAATAAAAAATGATTAAAAAATCGCACATGCGTTGCACATGCCTAGGAATTGGACGGATTCCGTCATCAGGGGGTAACGAGTCGCAAAAATTAAAGTTAAGGGGTAAATTTACACTTTATACGATTGAGGGGGTAAGTTATCAATTCAGTTTAAGTATAGAAGGCGTCCATAGTATTTGGTGTGGCCTAAGGTGTGATAAAATAATGATATAAATAAGTGCAAATACACACCCTAAACTAACACTGTACTGCAAGTATTACAGGACGTATGCAAGTTTTAATGATAAGAAGATTCGTTCCTCAGGGACTGACGAAAGTTAGAGAGAACTTATGCAAATTATCAAGTGCAGATATTAAAGATAGATAATAATACGCAAGTAGAAAGAAGAGAAAGATAGATATTTATTTGGTTTTTAATAAGAGAATTAAACTACTAAATTAAAGACAGAAAATAAATAACAGAAAAGAAAAGAAGATAGTATGAACGATATAACTTAGGTTTTACTAGTATGCACTAATCCTTCTAATTCTACCTATTAGATCTAATTCATAAGGGAGAATATTAGCTCTTGGTATACTTAGTCAGGATTCTAAATTCCACTACCTTAGACCTTGAGAGCGACTAAGGGGGCAACGGCACAACCAAGAAGTGATTTAAAATAGGGTTATCAAACGCCACTAAGGCCCTAAGCAAATACTGCAATCTTGGTGATATGGTGGTTAAAACAAACCTTAATGACTATCTAGTTAGAAGTATGTTTTGTCAGAACTGCTATCGACACTAGACGTTATGTGGTGGTTCAATAGTTAAACACCCTTACAAGGTGACCATCTAACTACTATTAAGGTAATCCTATACTCGTGCACTAGCAAGGAAAACAATCATCAAAACACATAATCAAATATAAAGGTAAGTAGCTAATATCAGATTAAAACATATAATTCCCAAAGAACTTAGATAGAAGAATTAGAATTCATAGATTATACATATGCAAAACCTAAGCTAAGAGAATTAGTTCATACAAAGAAAAGAAGAAGAAAGAATTACAAAATAAGAGGTTGAAGGAGACATAGTTGTTGCACAGCTCCCTCCAGACTTCTTCTCTTGTGTTGCAGCTTCCTCTTGGCCTTAGGGTCTGGCCAAGGATGATTTAAGAGTGTTAAGAGGCTGTATTTATAGGTTAGAGGTTGACCTAATTCGTTTCTTGGAGATAACTTCAAGTAATGGGCTCCTGGCCCAACCCAAATTCGTAAGATAAACACTGCTGCGTTGTTTTGGTCATAACTTCTTTGTTATTGGTCGGATTTTGCTCTATAAGATACCAAAAGAATCGCAACAGAATTATCTAGGACCTTTAGAAGGAAATTACCAAATTCGACCTATTTCTTAGGTAAAAACACCAATCTTTAGACGTGTTCTGCAGAATCCCAGATTTAGGCAGCTTTTCCTTTTCCTAATTGAACTCAGTTTCCTTCTATCTCCAATTTCCATGCATATCTTTTTCCATAAGTTGTAATCTTTGACTTGGACTCTAATTAATCTCCATAATTATCTTTAAAGCTTCACACTAAATAAACAATTAAACCCAATATGCTCTAAAAATAATAATTTTACAAATCAAGACCCAAAATAGGAAAGTGCATTAAATTAAGCTAAAATCAACCTATAAACTAATAAATAAGCCTAAAATGATGTCTCTGAAGTATATTTTACTATCACAAATGAGGAGACATCAGTATTTAATCAATAAATAATGATGAGGAATATCCCAACTTAGATGTCTAAACAATGTGTTAGGAGGATTTATCTTTCTTCTTTCTCATTTGCTCTTACTTGTCTTGATACTTCTATGATCATTTAGTTTTATTCTCTTGTTGGTTTGGCTTCTCTTCATCAACTTTGTCTTCTTGATTTCCCTTCCATGACTTTATTTACTTATATGTGTTGTCTTCTTTGCTAAACTATCTAGACTTAATTACATTTGCCTTGTGCGTTCTTTTCATGGTAGCTAGGCATAAGCAATTTGTAGACATACACATACCTAACTAAAGATAAGTTTAAGATATTATTAATTCTTATTCATTCATCCACTGTTTGTCAATCCGCAAGTGTACAAAAAAATGGCCAAGTAGTAATTCAAAAAATCGAGATTCGTGTCCAAAGGGATTATAAATGTTAATCTTGTGCTTTAGATTTGTTAAGAATAATTCGTTATGAGAAAATAAACTAAATATGAAATAGGGATCGGATTACACTTAACTACTACAAAAGTAAAGGACTGGATATGCCAAAACTAGATAATAAGGTGGGAAGTGGAGTTTGGGGAAATCGTATTCACCTAAATTCACTAATTGTGCAAATCTATCTAATAAGGGAAAGATTAATAAGTGTATATTAATCGGGATTCAACATTAACAATAAACCCCCTCCCGGGTGATTATTGTTCTACTCTCAAGGATATGGAACCCCTCCCGGGTGGACCAAGGTACCCTTTAAAGTGCTTAAAACTCTTACCCGCATCGCGGCTATGCATAATCTAAGATCTCCAGATTCAATAGAATAATACACTCTCTATTTACCTAGATCTACCCTTAAACCCCCCTACCCCTCCCACTCCCGGGTGTAATTCAAGGATAAAAGATAATCAATTAATTGGCCAAATTAATCAATCACAATTCAATACAAGGTAAAGAGAAACATATCAACATGAATCTTAATTAAGCTAATTTGCCCCTAATTACAATAAAATGCCCAAAAATAAATTAGGGTTTCATCAATTCCCAAACTCAATTAGGGGTTTAGCTCATACTTCTAGGAAAATAAAACAAAATAAAAAAAAAAAGAAATTACAATATTTTTGGTGAGAGAGATGAAACTTGAAGATGAAGATGAAGATGAAGCCTTCTTCCCAATCTCCTCTTCTCAAGATTTAGCTCCACTTGATTTGTTGATATGAGTTGTATGGGAAGAAATTAAAAAAAGGCTTTTATAGCTCATAAATTCATGACCCTATGCATATGGGCTTTCTACATGGGCTAAAATTACTAAAATGTGGATAATTCCCGGTTTATGTGTTGGCATATAGCCTACCTTAATAGGTTGTTTTAATATGACATATCCTCTTATGATTAGTGTGCTAATTACTCTTGTTTTATACATCCTTACTTGCACTATTATTCATCAAAAACACTTTGCATATCATTCTTATTATATCTCATTACATTACTTTTATTCATATCTTTATATACATTGAGATATAGCCTTAATGATCTAATGCAATGTTTTAAAGAATGATGTTATCTACAACTTTCGTGAAGAAGATTTATTAATCTGAGCATCAAAGCAAAGGTCAAATCTATCAAAGATGTTTGGTGCGTACACCGGACCAATGGCGCGGTACACCGGACCAAGAATACGGACTAGGGCACGCTGCAGGGCTAGCCCGTCAGTTAGATAGAATATTAAGACGAGGAGAATTGCGGTGCACCGGACGATTCCTGCGGTACACCGCAAAGAAGGTTTTTCTGCACAAAGTTAAGTCATAAGAAATATATCCGTTGGGAGATTAATAGATCCGTTGGACTCAAGCCTTATGACAGTTGGAAGCTATTTTCTGCTATAAATTGAAGCTCTTTGAAGGCTACAACTACACCAACTAATTACAAACATTAAGGGGCTTAATTGTTATCATTCAAGAAGGTGTCAAGAGCTATACATTGTCAAAATCAATCTTAGTGAGCTTATTAGTCCTATCCAACTCATCCAAGGAGTTAATCAAATAAGCCACAAAGTTTTATCTACTCAAGAGGAGTTTACATGCTTATAGTTATATCCACTCTTTAGGAGATTATCTAGCAAAGTAGTTTCACCCCTTAAAACACTTTGTATCTATCCTCTTAAGTCTAGGTCTTTTAATAGATAGATTAAGAGAGAATTCAAGTATAGGGAGTATACTTGGTGTCCTTGTGTTGTGATTACACAAGTGTTTGTCTTTCGTGTTATCGAAGAGGTTGTAAGGGTTATTGTGTTCTCGACCCGGTTACGAGAGACACGGGAGCTTAGTGAAAAGCTTGAAATCCTAAGGAGGCTTCCTTAGGTAGTGGATGTAGGGAAACTGAACCACTATAAATCGCGTGTATCTTTCTATCCCTACTCTATTTACTTTCCGCACTTTATATGTTTGATAATATGCTAGCATGAATATTGTGATATTGATTATCTAGTTTATCTAACATATTGTCTTCTAGAGTAGTAAGAGATTAGATTGTCGATTTACTTGTCTAACTTATATATCGGACCTTTATCTTATCCTTTGCATGATCCTATAAGTGTTTGATATATTTAGTTGACTTAGAAGTTTTCTCTTAAACTTATAATTGTCCAAAAGATTTTTAATTAGGCATTAATCTTATTAGTAATCCTATTCACCCCCCCTCTAGGACTTTCAATTGGTATCAGAGCCTAACTCTATGTAAATAGCTTAATCGTTAGTAGAGTAAACGATATGGAATTTAATCTTTTGGAAGGTTCGTCTTCTACCCGACCTCCACTTTTTGTAGGAACTTACTATTTTGCTTGGAGAACAAAAATGGAGGAATTTATCAAAACCGAAGATCCCGATCAATGGAGAATCGTTATGGAAGGTCCATTTGTTCCATATAAAGAGGAGTTAAATGAAGCGGGAGTTCTTAAGCTAAATCAAGAAGAAAAAGATTATGATGAACTCACCGTTGAGGATAAGGCTAAGCTCACTCAAAATGCAAAACCGATGTACACTCTAATTCGTGGAATTTCCGAAGAAATTTTCTCACAAATGTTAGATTGTAAATCCGCAAAAGAGCTTTGGAATCGTTTGGAGTTTCTATATGGAATTGTCGAAAATGATGAAGAAAAAGAAATCTTAATCCATGATGAATCTCATGACAATCCTAAACCAAACCATGAGGTAGCCATCTATCCTAACTCTTTATCTCTTCCTTATAATTATGATGATATTAGGCAAATTTCATCCCTTCTCAAAATTCTTGATTCTCAAATCCATTTGAATAACCTTATGTTAAAAAGGGCTAAAGTTGAGCAAAAGAATTGTTTTAAATGTTGTATCACTTTAGATGATATTCTTGGTAATACTAAAAACCCTTGTGTTGAAAACATTTTCTCTTCAAATAAAAGTCAACATCCTATGAAGAAAAATATAGAAGGTTTTAAAAACTTGGATGAAGCTTTTTCCCTCGCTCTTAAAACTTTAGAAAATCATCCCTTTTTAAATGTCACTCCTTTTGATCCAAATGGTCTTTTTTAAAGAAAAATTGTATTTGAGTGATAATTTGGATATTGAAAAGAATGAGGAAAATTCGTGTTCAAAACCCTCATATAATAGTTCTATTCGAAAAAGAAGTTCTTGCAAATATTGTGGTAAACCGGGTCATCATGCTTCTACGTGCCATTACCATGAACAACTTGAAAGCGGATCTTTGATACCCTCGTGGGAAAAGCCAATATGGATCGTGACAAATGCTAACAACATTTCCGGATCCATTCCACCTCGGATACCATAGTAATATTTATTGAAGGTGTTGAGCGTCAAGAAAATGGAATTATATGCAAAAGGACGTTCAAACCTCGTAAAAGGAAAATACGGTGAATTCTTTCCCTTCTTCTTTTTATTTTCATGTATTATTATGTGTTTATGTGCTTTATCCTCTATGTGCTAATATCTTGTGTATCTTGACCTTTTCATGCTCAATATTGCTTTGTTTTTACATTGGGTCTTTTTGTACTTTTAGAAAATATAGGGGTATTTGTGATATAAACTGTTTTATGTGTTTTCGGGTTTTTCCTTGTTGTTTCTTTTCAAAACAAAAATTTTCTTATAAGTTTTATACCAATCCGAATCTTTTGGGGAAGTTTCGAATGTGTTTCGGGTGTTTTTAAAAGAACCAAAAAATTCCTTCTTAGTGTCTAAGTCGAACACTTTTGCGGTGCACCGGACCATTCCGCGGTACACCGCGATCCAGGGTTTCAACGTTTTCTATTTTTCCTTTATTTTTCGCCCAGTTTATTTTTGCAGTGCGGTACACCGCACGACTGCCGCGGTACACCACAGGATAGGTTTTGTCCCCGTTTTAAACCCGTTTTATCTTCTTTTCTTCTTCATTCCATCCTCAAAAACAAAAACCTCTCCACTGCAGCGAAATCCGGCGATTCCTCCACCATATTCCGCCACCTAGAAACTCTATCTTCTCCACCAAATCACTTCTCTCTCTCTCTCCTTCATTACCCACTTCCTTTTCACCATGAGAGAAAAGAAATCTGCTCCAAGGAAGAAGGCCACCACCGGAGCCTCCTCCAGCCGCCGCCGTGCGCCATCTCCGGCGAGGTCACCAACACCCCCTCCACTCCGGCCATTCGATCCTCTCCCGGGAAGAACCATAAGTGCTTCGGCTTTTCCTTCCGGTGATAATTCTCTCTTTGAACTCCTTTCATTTCAAGGTTGTGATCAAATCTTTCTTTTTACGGGTAGTCATTTAGCAAGCGGTTTAATCGAAGAGTTTTACTCTAATTTTGAATATAATTGTGCTACTAATTCGATAAAATTATTAGTTTCGGGTACTCCTTTACGATTAAAGTTAGATGTTTTGTGTGCTCGATATAATAATCCTTCGGATAGTTTTAGTGGCTTTTGGTCAAGTGGTTGGGATGGTTCTAGTCTCGATGTGGTAGCTCAAAACGAGGTTATTGAATTCGTTAATAGTAGGATGCTTATTCGTGACGGAAATTGGAATTTACGTAACTTTGATCCGGAGTTCATTGTGGCTCATAAATTTCTTATTTCGGCCGTGATTCCAAAGGATAAGCATGATGCTAAACTAATCCCTTATGAAGCTTATCTATTATATTTGATCTTCGCTAAACAACGGATTAACATTATTGCGATAATGTTTAAATGGATGAACCATGCTAGAGCATCTCGGGATAAAGTCCCATACGGTATTTTTCTAACTAAAATCTTTGATGCAAGTGGAATTTCTTTAGGAGGAACAAATGTGAAACCAATAGATAGAGCTTGGTGTTTCGATTATAGCACGATTAAGAGAATGAAATTTTCTATCTATAATAACACCTATGTTTCGCATTCACATATTAATCGTATTTCGGATATTTCAATTCGTAATCGTATCTTACAAGCTAAAGAAGGAACTTTCGGTCCGGAGCTTAACTCACTTGAATTATTGGATAACCCGGCCCAACAAAATCCTATCCCAAATGAGCCTACTCAAAACCCACCCATTCATGAGGATCCTCCTAATCCATCTCGTTTTGAAAGCACAATAACTCGGTTTATGGATTATATGGGTAGAAAATTCGAGGCTTTGGAAGAGAAATTAGAAAGGAAATTTGGAGTGTTAGAAGATAAATTGGGAACCCTTGCTAGTGAGCTAACTTGCGTGAAAAATGATGTCTCGTGCATTAAAGATGATGTGTCTCATTCTCGCCATCGTTCTAGAAGCCGCTCTCCCCGTGAAAATCGTTAATTGGTCGTGTTGGGTGTTTGCTTTTAAATCTTCATTTTATCCTTCTTGGTGTTTATGTGTTTTATTGTGGTTGTTTTGGACTAAGTTTGTGGTGTTTATGCTTTAATTATTTGTGGGTCCGTGTTTTGGACATTTAGGTTATTATTGCTACTTGGTTTTATTTGGATAATGTTTTAGGATGCTATGTGTTTTATTTGGTTATTTGGTTAAGTTTGCTTTGTTTTATCTTGAATGTTAGATGCTTAAATTTTATGCTTCGGATATTGATATTGCTAACTTTTTCCTTAATGATAGGAACTATTGCCTCTCAAATCCTTGATCCTATCATTTATTGCTCTTTAGTCCCTTAAGATAATTTTGTTGAAAATTGCACTTTGGTTCCTAAAAGTTTTAAAAATTGCCTTTTAGTCCCTAAACTTCTTGAAAAATGATTTTTGTCCCTTTACTTTTCAAAAAATACATTTTACCCCTAACTTTCTTAAAAATGATTTCAAATATTCTTTATTAGGGAGAAATTGTAGATCAAACTTTTAAAAATTGAAACAAACTCTATGCATTATGTAAGGGGGAGTTTTTGTTAAATCATATTTAAAAACTCTAATGCTTTGGCTAATCATTTATCTCATAATTGCACTAATCGTTTGCGTTTATAGAAAGCTTATAAGATGATAATCTTCCGATCTAGAAGTTGGTAAAACGTTCTTATCCCTTATATCTTTCTTCATCTTGTTTCATGCTTTACATTGTTAATCTTTATGCATTTCAAAATTAAAATGTTTTAATTGCTCTTAACTCTTGATCTCTCTATGTTGTTTTTCAAAATCTATTCACTTGAGTTTTAGCTCTTCTATTCTTAGTTGTTTTTACCCCGTCTTTTTGATGAAGACAAAGGGGGAGAAATATGTATGTGCACTAAAACTTTCAAAAATTGCACTTTTTAAATTTCACAAATACATCTCAAATCTTATATGCTTTTTGTGAGGGGGAGCTTTATTTCATTAGTGCTTAAACTTTCATATCATTCCTAAGGTGTTTTAGTGAAGGATTTGTCATCATCAAAAAGGGGGAGATTGTTGGCATATAGCCTCCCTTAATAGGTTGTTTTAATATGACAAATCCTCTTATGATTAGTGTGCTAATTACTCTTGTTTTATACATCCTTACTTGCACTATTATTCATCAAAAACACTTTGCATATCATTCTTATTATATCTCATTACATTACTTTTATTCATATCTTTATATACATTGAGATATAGCCTTAATGATCTAATGCAATGTTTTAAAGAATGATGTTATCTACAACTTTCGTGAAGAAGATTTATTAATCCGAGCATCAAAGCAAAGGTCAAATCTATCAAAGATGTTTGGTGCGGTACACCGGACCAATGGCGCGGTACACCGGACCAAGAATACGGACTAGGGCACGGTGCAGGGCTAGCCCGTCAGTTAGATAGAATATTAAGACGAGGAGAATTGCGGTGCACCGGACGATTCCTGCGGTACACCGCAAAGAAGGTTTTTCTGCACAAAGTTAAGTCATAAGAAATATATCCGTTGGGAGATTAATAGATCTGTTGGACTCAAGCCTTATGACCGTTGGAAGCTATTTTCTGCTATAAATTGAAGCTCTTTGAAGGCTACAACTACACCAACTAATTACAAACATTAAGGGGCTTAATTGTTATCATTCAAGAAGGTGTCAAGAGCTATACATTGTCAAAATCAATCTTAGTGAGCTTATTAGTCCTATCCAACTCATCCAAGGAGTTAATCGAATAAGCCACAAAGTTTTATCTACTCAAGAGGAGTTTACATGCTTATAGTTATATCCACTCTTTAGGAGATTATCTAGCAAAGTAGTTTCACCCCTTAAAACACTTTGTATCTATCCTCTTAAGTCTAGGTCTTGTAATAGATAGATTAAGAGAGAATTCAAGTATAGGGAGTATACTTGGTGTCCTTGTGTTGTGATTACACAAGTGTTTGTCCTTCGTGTTATCGAAGAGGTTGTAAGGGTTATTGTGTTCTCGACCCGGTTAAGAGAGACACGGGAGCTTAGTGAAAAGCTTGAAATCCTAAGGAGGCTTCCTTAGGTAGTGGATGTAGGGAAACTGAACCACTATAAATCGCATGTATCTTTCTATCCCTACTCTATTTACTTTCCGCACTTTATATGTTTGATAATATGCTAGCATGAATATTGTGATATTGATTATCTAGTTTATCTAACATATTGTCTTCTAGAGTAGTAAGAGATTAGATTATCGATTTACTTGTCTAACTTATATATCGGACCTTTATCTTATCCTTTGCATGATCCTATAAGTGTTTGATATATTTAGTTGACTTAGAAGTTTTCTCTTAAACTTATAATTGTCCAAAAGATTTTTAATTAGGCATTAATCTTATTAGTAATCCTATTCACCCCCCCCCCCCCCTCTAGGACTTTCATTATGCATCTATGTCACCTATGGGTCACTAAAACGGACATAACTTGACCTTTTGTACTCCGAATCGCTCTCGGTTTTTTACCACACGATCATCTTTTCGAGATCTTTCCACCAGTCTATAATTCAGCTCTATACTCTTCTCAGATCATTCTGGGCGTCAATTCCAATATTTCGGCCTTGTCGTCAAACCTTTCTTTCTTGAGCATTAAGTCAACTCTTGACTTCCCGGGTTACTTTTTGGTCTCTTTTCATTTCCTTGGAGGTTTATCTTCAATTTTACGAATCCTTTTCCAATCCATAAGTTGTAAGACCCCACGTGTTCTTATGAGTTTCACCTATAAAGCACAAAACACCTCAAATTTCTCCAAAAACACGAGAATCATTAACATTAGCCTAAGACTTAAAATATATCAAATAAGGGGACGAAATCCCAACTTTAGACTCAAAAACCCCCAATAATTAATGTCTCGAACTATTAAATATAATACCAAAAGGCGAGACATCAACCATCAATTTTAATTAATCGTAATTCATACAATTATTGAGCATTAATTGATACAATCTATACAAAAATTTTAGATTAGGTGTATAAGGCGCATAAAACTAGAAAATTATATGTGTGCACGTGGCTCATTGAGGTAGTTAGGGGGCATTAGGACACAAAGATCTTCCCCATCGATCACCTCATCGTCGGGAGTTACTGAGAATCGGATAAGTAGTTCGTCGCGCTTCACTTAATGGGGTGACAAACTCAGGATCATTTGGATTAGTGAATCTATCTCTTTAAATTAACGCATCATGTCAAGTCCTAGGGTGATCGGTTGAGTGTAATGTTGGTCAGTTCATGTATAGCGGCTGGAAATTCTGCTTCCTCGATTTTGATTAGACTAAGAATGTCATTTTCCATTATGATTTCAATCCTGACAACTTTTGCTCGGAACAATGGATTGTTGATCAGATTTATAGGTATTACATGTCCGCGTAGGACTAAATTTTCATGAATCACAATGGATGACATGGTGCCGACCTTTCATTGAATTGTGTGTTTTGCTCATAAGGACGTCTTACTAGGCTTCAAATTGTTTGACCATTTCGAAAAATGTAAGAACATTATTAGTCTTTAAGTCCTTTATCTTGTTTGATGATTTTATAGCACATTTACCGTTATCCATGATCTTGGGGGGGGGGGGGGGTAGTGACACAATTTGTTTGATCGCTTGGATGAACTGTGTTGCTAATATAATTTCCCACAAACAACGCCAAATTATAGAGATGATTTTCTACAATATGGGTCTTGGGCCAAAATACCATTATCTTTCGATTGGGCACCAATAAGGGTGTGTTTTAAACGATCGTAGTATTGATTTAATGAGAGGTTAATTCCTAATTGACATATAACTTTGACCTTCTCAGCGATGGAGAGACCATTGGTGGTTGTTTGAAATAAGAATTTACTTTGTATTTTGTTTGAATATGTCGATTCTCTCTTATGAGGGAAATTATATATAGGTGAGGTTGTTTGGCCTCCAAGTAATCCTATGGTAAAATTAGTGGGCCTTCTAGGTGACCTGACCCCTAAGAAAGGGTACCCCAACGTACTTTATTTATCATGAGAAGGTCCATAATCCAATGGGTAATATTATGTATATATACGAAGTAAGGTTTTTATGGGTTTTTTACGTAATTTGTCTCTTACCTCTTAGAGCCTGTCAAGCAATACAATTTTTTATTTTCTTGGAAATAGATTTTTCTATTCCGATTCTGATCCGAAAATTTCAAAATTAGAAAAAAATCAGAATTCAAAAATTTAACAGAAATTCGAAAATTTTGGCGCAAAAAAAATGGAACTTTTAGTTCAGAATTGCAGAACTTTTGGATTGAAAGTTAAAAATTTTGAATTTAGACCACCCTATATAGTATGTGGTTGTTTAACAACAATTTTTAAGAAAAAAATTTAACTAGTGTAGATCTCAAACCACTATTGACTTTTTAAGAGGTTGATGATCACAATAGGATATAATTCTAATTTTCTCCAAGCATGCATCACTTTTTATTAGGAAACACATACATGCTCTCAATGTAAAGAACACAAATTTTTTTAGCTCGAAAAAAAAAATACACTCATACATGTATGAAACTCAACATTCTTCAAATACAAGGAGTTATTCTTACAAATAGAGAAAAATACAATTACATGAAAAAATTTAACAAAAAAATAGCAAAATAACCTCTTAGTCTCAAAATGATCTTGCAATTTTGTTTCATATGAAATCTTGTCTTTAACTCTTTTGCAAGCAACTCAAGGCCTGCATATTTTAATCAACTATAGTAACATGATGATACAAACTAATTTCATATAAATGATTAGAGAAAGTGCGAAAACAATGCTAATGAGTCGTTAAGAAATATATCGAAAATAATATTCGGAATGTAAAATCGGAAAAAAAATTTGGATCGTAAAATCAGAAATTTCGGAAATTTATATATAGTTTCAATTCTCATCTAATGTTTTCGGAAATCGGAAATTTTTGATTGGAAATCGGAAATTTTACCCTCCCTTAGTCACGCACATTAAGAAATTCCCTCCTAGTAGCTAAACACTTGGGGGAAAAACAAAGCAAAGCAAGGGGTTTCACTAGTAAATACATTACATGGTCCAATCCGATAAACACTTCTATACAACGAACTTGGAACATGTTCACATACATAATTGATATCTTTTGCCCTCTTTTTCTTTAGCGATTCCTTTGTGGAAAAGTTACAAGAGACGAGGAAATACAATTTTTTTAAGAAATCAACAAAAAGCCAAAGCCACAACATTTCTTCTAAAGGGTGGCCAAAACGTTACAGTTGCTACATTCTTATATGTACATAAGCAATTTTTCTTGATTCTAAAGAGATAAATTAATGCAAATAATTGTCGGACGAGGACTCGGATAAGTAACGAATGCCATCACTGTCAACAGGGTTGCAAAGGTATCCAGCATTTACTATCCAATCACTGCTACTTCCTACTTGTTGTTCATTGTTTGAAATCATCGGAGCAATAACCCCCATTGATCCGTCGTTTCTCCTATAAGAAGATCTCTCCATTGTCTGTTGCTTTTGATGTTGATTTTGATATTGATCCACTAAATCACCTATTACATTCATAAAATAGATAACTAGTTTAGAGGTTTAAACCGTTTAATGTTTAAATATTCAATCTTGACGGCCTAAAATCTACTCATTTCTAAACACTTACGTAAGTTGATATAAAATACCTTGAGTTAGTAAAGCAGTCTCATTCATTGGTCCATCAATTTCTTCTAAAGAATCCCAACTTGTGTAAGCATCTCTGACCAGATTCTCAATATAAGCCTGTGTCAATATCAATCAAAACATAAACTGACAATTTAGAGAACAAATTCTTCATACGCGCAGATCAGATCAATAAAGGGTCAAATTCACTTCACATTAAACTAAATAATGAGTGAGGCATACCCTATGCATTCCAACTAAGTCACGAGTCGGGTAAGTTTGACCGTTGATATGAGCCTTGACAACTTGACATATAGGATTTAATGTAAGCGAGTAATTGTTTCCATGCAATATGTAGAACTTATTGCCAAGCACACAAGATCTTGCATGTTTTATGGTCACCTCCCACATTTTTTCTGACATTCCATTTCCTAGAATCTGTCACACATATCAAACATTAATAAAAAATTATCTCTCTACTTATAATGAGTCTCTCCTTATTTATTAAAAAACCAAATGATATTCGAAAGTAGTGAATGATTACCCTACGAAGTTTATAAGGGTCGACAATTGAGATTTTCAGAAAATCTTGGACTGTTTTAACCCCCGCTGAAGATAGTTTTCGATGGAAAGCTCCGTCTTTTCCTATCTTCTCAAGTCTCCACACTTCATCTTCCAAACCCGGTGGATGGTGCTTCTTGTAAACTACACGTACAATATAAAACCGAAAAAACAATTTTTAGTTTCACATAAAAATAAACAAGTTTAATAATAGATTATAAATGATGCTACATTGGAGGCATTTATTTGTGTTTATAAAGGGTTATTAAAATAAAAGCATCAATATATTGGCTAATTACTATAGTTCATTAAAGAAAAATGTCATGAGGGACCCTATGCATGGACAACCACTTATAATTGCATGGGATACTCTGAGATATTTTTGTGAACAGATAGAGAAACTTACGTTCGCCTCTATGGTCTTTAACTACAAAAGATTCAGTAATGGCACCATGAATTTTAACACCTTGAGTACTTCCTGGTACAACTCTCGCAGCAACCCTAAATCTCCGGCTTCGAATCCAACTTGAATTATCGGTGAACTCTAAATCCCCTAAGCAAGCGTCACCATCTCTCATGGTGACATTTAAGTCACCGGTAAGTAATGGCCGTTTTCCTGTCCTTTCCTTGACCAAATATCTTTGGAATTCATCGTCCGTCCATTTTTCACCATCTCCAGTGGGAAAATCTCCGTCTAGCACGACGATCTCTATTTTGATAGGATAAGGGAGAGTTATCGGAACCTTACCATCTCCATTTGTGTCGACAAGAATTATCTGTAAAGGGTTATTGTAAATGTCTACAATTTTGCTCCCTGTGAAGATAGGAAGTGAAAGTTGCTTGCTGAAAATGAGCTGTAAGCTCGATGATTCAGGTGCTTGAATTCTCATCGATGGAGACCTTGTTATAGATCTTGAACATTTTTTTAGTCCACTTTCCATTTCTTCATGAACCTAACAAAAGTTTAAGAAAAAACAATTAATCAGAAAACATACTACATTCTAAACACAATATGTTAATTGTGAAGTTATTTTATTAAAAACGGCATAAGTGAATGTATATACCACTCTTCGAAGCATTGGTTCCAGGGCTGAACAGAAATTTTGGACAAAATTCACCATAACAACCTCTTTAATTACACTGTCAAGAACCATAAAGGACCAAATCAAATCAGATTATGTCTGCACTAATGACTTAATGAGATTAATTTACTAAATCAAAATTTTGGATTAAAAATAGATTTGCATATTATATAAGAGTTAATTGCACTACATAAAATAGACAAATATTTCTTATATTTCAGAAGTAACAAGTATACGCTTTTTTTTTTTTTTTTTCCAAAGTAACAAGTATACTCGTGTGTATAACGGAGTATGTTTGTCACTTTTTGAATAACATAAGAATATATTTGATATTTTTTGAAACACAAAGATATAATAATAATAATACTACGTACGAAGCAAAAGAAGGTGTATTTTTCATCTTTTTTTGATTTGGATGATCAAATCCAGCACCGGAATCATCCAAAAACCGTTTAGATGTCATTTTTATTTCCGAATTTCTTTTAGTATTCTTTATTTTAGAGAGAGGGGAAGAGTGGGAAGGAAGGTAGAGGAATAAAATTAAAATTGGGGTATTTATAGGACTTCAGGTGATATATAATGTGAAAAGGGGAATGGGCATAAAGGGTAATTCACATCAAATTGATTTATAGTAAGAGAAATTTCTTGGAATGGTAGAGGAAGCAGCTTGGTAACTATTAACTAAGGTTGTACTATGACATGGGGCTTTAATTATGATGTAAGCAAGCTTCAGGTCAACTCCCAAGTCAATTAAAGAAACACATGGAAAAAACGGATTTGCTGTGAATTTTCTGATTTTGCCTATTTTGCAAGCAAATGATATTCATATGACTAATAGGTTACATTTCTTTATTGCAAGAGGGAGGATATAATACAATTTAGACACAACTCATCGATGTGGAAGTGATCAAGCTTTTCTTGAGTAGGTTGCGTTCAGAGTTTAAGTTAGGGAGAACAATTACTCTAACAACTCTGATTTGATAATGTATATTTGGAAATTGGTGTAAACTGTAAAATACCTTTCTAATAGTTTATGGGATGTTATTATCGAATAAGGTAAATATCTGTGGTGGCCCTTTATGTTTGAAGGCAAAATTTTCTTGGAATCTAATTTCTAAAAAACTCGAAATGAAACCTGTTGAGGTTAACATAATGATCAGAGTCTTGATTATCCATTTAGGCGGTACAGATTCGAACCGTGTCCATAATACAGGATCCAAAAAATGGCTCTCCCATATAACCAGAAAAAAAACTCGAAATGATCATTTATCTTCTATTTTCATAACATTGTTGGTCAATTTTTCAGATTTATATTAATCAACCTTTAATCAAAGATACGTGGATGTTTCGTGAATAATTTTGTCACGTCTATAAAGATGATTTGGTTTTATTTTTGGAAAGACCTTCTCTGAACATCTATCTTTACGAAAATGTGCTAGCGGTACCCTATCTATAAAATGTCATGAAATGGCTCTTTACGTTAGTATTTTGTGACACCGTTAACCTTTTTTGTATTTTCTCTCAGTTGACAATTAGTCAATGCCGCCTGGCACACATCAGCGTCATGTACCCTCCACGTCAGCATGACGTATCCCCATTTACACATCATTTTTTTAAATATAACAAAGATTCCGACCAAAAAAAAAGTAAAAAAGAAATCCCCCTCTTTCTCGCTCTCCTGCACAAGAATATCACGACACTCTTGGTCCATTCATCACCATAATAACCGCGTCTCCTCACCCTACCCAAGAAAATAATGTGTAAATGGGGATACCTCATGCTAACGTGGAAGGTACGGGCGCTGATGTGGCATTGAGGTGGCGCCACGCGCCGTTGACTAATGGTCAACTAACATAAAATGTAAAAGAAGGCTAACGGTGTCACAAACAACTAACGTAAAGGGTCATTTCGTATCTTTAATAGATCAGGTACCACTAGCGTATTTTCGTGAAAGATAAAAAGTCACACGAGGTCTTTTTCCTTTACTTTTTGCTTTTCTTTAAAACCTCAAAATTAATTTCCCCCTCCCCATACCTAGACGCTTTCCTTCGTTACTGCCTCCACACATCCATATCCACCTTTATATTTATATACAAATCTTGTATCGGGAGTTTTGGTGTTGAACTTATGGTTTAAATAACAGTTTATTTGAGAAAATGTTGAAGAAAATAATAATAAATCTCTAATTGTGACTGTCAATCCGATATCATTCTCCACCATTATTGATATGTCATCAACAAGAATGAACCATCAAACACTCCATGTTTACCATCATCAACACCACTTGCTACGCCATCAAACACTAAGAATAGACCATCGAAGGACCCAAAATTAAGGTAAACGAATCATTTTTTACAATTGAATTTTTTAACACCGCTTGCTTAGTATGTAAAGCTGTTGGCTAACTATCATCTACACTTTCTTGCTACGCCATCGAAAATAGACCATTGAAGAAACTTAATAAAGGTAAAAAAATCAAATTTTACAATTGAAACACTAAAAACTACAATAAAAATGATTTTTATCGTAGTTTAGATATTACTATGGACTAATTTTTATAGCGTAGGAAGCCGTGTTGATGATAAATAAATTCCTTTTAATTTATCTTTTAGAGTTTCAGTTATAAAAAAAAATAGTTTGGATTTTTTAATAGCCTATTCTTGTGCCTTAGTAAGTAGTGTTAAGGAAGACAAGTAATTTTATTTTATTTGTATATTTTAGAATTCAGTTGTAAAAATGGATTTTCTTATCTAGTTTGGATTTTTCGATGGTCTATTTTTTATGACATAGCATGAAAATAGTATATAATTTTATTTTTTTATTTTTAGAATTTAAATTGGATTTGGATTATTCTTACTTTTACTTTTTGACCGGGGAATGGCATAAAATAAAATAAAATTAACCAATGCCCGTTCTTTTGAAGTCTTCCATCAAGTCGTATAGGTTGTTTCTGTTCTTGCGAACCTCCATAGCTCCGTGTCTAACTTCTTTTGCGAGTTTATCCGCCTTTCCGTTGAACCTCCTAGGGATATACTTAATGGCGATAGGATCAAATTCAACGGCCATTTCTTTAATCTTCCTGATTATCGGTTGGACTTTCCAACTCGCGCCTAACACATGTCTAATACCTTGGATAATTCTAAGGTTATCTGTAAATTTTGTTTTAATTTTTTTAGAATAATCCTTGCATTATTCTGTAGCTTTTAGGATTGCCAATGCCTCCCCTTCTAATATGGAATTACAAAAGACTGGGGTCTTTGAAATTTCTTTACACCTAGTGTTTTTTATTTGCATAATCCCAATCCCCGTTGCTATAAACATTTGGCTAAATAAAGATCACAAAACAAATGATATATGCTTCATTACTTGGGATATCTTCAGTCTGTTTGGGAATTTATTGTTGCTCTTTGATTGTTTGGTTATTGGCTTTCCTCTAATCTATACTGTATAATTCCATCATGACTTCATTGGTGGAGATGAATAAATTATCCCCTCAATAGAACAGTTATCATGCAAAACTTTCATCTTGGCTTCCATATGTTCTACATGCAACTCATGATATAATCTATTACTTTATTTTTTTCCAACCACCTTCCGTATATATTTTGATTGAATCTATAATCCATTTTCCAAGATCCATCTTCTGATTATCTTCAATCTTTAGTTGTAGTGAGGAGCCGGCCCAAATAGCTTTACTAGTGTTATAGTTCAAAATAAGGTGTTTGACTGTTCCCGTGTTACCATATCACCATAAACAATCGCATGTTATAAAATTTTCTTCGTAAGGATTGCATTGTTGCACGCTTTCCATGTAAAGATGCTGATTTTTTGGTATGTTCAAACTAATATGATCTTCCACATATTTGAGTTGTATTTTCCTGGATCTTTTGTTGATTGAGGTTGTTATATAACTTGTTCATCTGTAAGTACTTTGTATCCTGATTTAGTAGTATATTTTCCATCAAAAGAAAACGGCCAAATCAATCTATCATTACAGTCGGTATCAATAATTTGAATTCTAGTAATGTAGGGTATAATAGGTTTTGGAAAAATATTATTAAGAATTTCAAGATCCAAATTTGAAGAGTATTGTTTCTAGAGTTGGTTGGTTAACTTTATCAAATCGCAACTAGGGGGTTTCTCCAATTTCATTTCAGTATTAATCCATTCATCGTTCCAAATATTGATATTTTTTCCATTCCCAGTTTGATATATTCCCATATATTTTAATAAAGTCTCTACCTTCCATAATACTATCCCAACTCCATGTTCTACTTTGACGTAATTTAACATCCATTAAGTTTTTGTTATGAAAATAAATACTTTTGAGTAATCAGGCTGCCAAAGTTATGGGTTATTCGAGATTCTCCAAGCTTGTTCTAGAAGGAGCGCAAGATTCATTCTTTTGAAGTCCTTTAAGCCGATTCCTCCTAATAATTAACGATTGCCAATTTTTTCCCAGCCATCTAGTGAATCCTGTCTCGTTCTCCAGAATTCCACCAGGGGTTAGAAATTGTAGAGATTAGTTTATGTCAAAAGGAAATAGGATAAGAGAAAATGGACATGTTATAATTTGGAATTACTTGTATAATAGATTTAATGAGTACTTCGCTTCCAATAATAGTTTAGCTTTCCAGTTGTCTGTTTTTCTAAAAGGTTTCTTCACAATCCATTTTAGTGACTTGACTTTGGTTCTTTTGTGGCATGGAGGAATCCCTAAATAGTTGCATAAATCATTCATCTCTCTAAGGGTCAATTTATTAGCAAGATGGTCATTTTTTTCTTCAGGGATTTCTTTGCTAATTATAATTATTGATTTATTAAAGTTTATTTTTTGTCCGGGGCCAATGCAATAAATTTTGAGGCACTCCCTGAAATTTTGGATATCAGTCTCATCAATAACCAAAAAGAATAGAGAATCATTTGCAAAGAGTAAATGAGAAAAACTTGGACAATTTCTATTAATTTGGATTCCTTTAATATAGTTATTAAGGGTACAATAGTCAATAAAGAGACTATGTCATGATAGTATAAAGAAAAGGAGATAATGGGTCACCTTGTCTTAATCCCCTACCTGTTTAAATATTTCCAACCTTTCTCCATATAAGTTAATTTGAAAAGAAACCGTAGTTATGCAATTTTTGATCCAAAGGATCCACCTGTCACAATACATAATTTATTCAGAAGTAAGAGAAAGTCTCATCTCACCTGATCATATGCTTTTGTCATATCAATTTTTATTGTCGCCATGTGTTTTTGGTTCTTTATTTTCCTACTCATAAAGAAAGAGATTTCTTGGGATATAAGTATGTTATCTTGAATCGCTCCACCTTAATGAAAGTTTATTGTGTAGGTAAACATTATCATTCATAAAGATCTGCATTCGGTTTAAAAGCATTTTTGCAATAATTTTATAATTTTAAATTAACGCAGGAAATGGGTCAATAATCGCCGAGTTTTTCCTATATATCCCTTTTGAGAATAATGGTAATTGACATGTCATTAATGTTGTCTAGTGATCTACTATTAAGAAATAAATCTTGAATCATAAGAAAAATATCCTCTCTTTTTATGTCCCAAAATTCTTTATAGAATTTATCATTTAGACCCTCAGGATCTGAAGCTTTTGATGAGGTTAAATCTTTCACTGCTTTCTCAACTTCTTCCATGCTAGGAGGAATAGTAAAAAAAATCAATTCTTTAGTTACTCTTGGGATGATAAATTGGGCTGCTTTTTCCATTTGTTCGTTGCTAGCAACCTGTTCATTAAAGAGGGGTTTGTCTCTCTTTGAAAAAAAGTGTGCAATTTTTTTTTTTTTAGAATGCAAATGTTTGGATGGACTCGTGCGGAAGCTAAGATGTGTGTGGTTACTAACCACTTTATTCATAATTTTTATTTTTTGTCCTTTAAAAAAATTATTTATTATATACTTTTGATGATTTGGTGTTTAACCAGATGTGGTTGATGGTATGCTAGTCCTAAATGCACAACATATATTTGGGTACTTCGGTCTATTCTTGATGGCATAGCAAATAGTTGTTTTAATAGGTTTAGCAAGTTTTTTGGTCCTTCGATGACTTTGGTGGCGGTTAATGAATGTGAGGGTTCAGGGAGGATTATGGTGAGTGTGAGGAAAATGAGTTTAAGGTTTTTTATATAAGTAAAATAAAAATAGTTACGCGTTCTTCGATGTTATGGGTTCTTCGATGAGTTTGGATGCAATTATGAATGTGTAGAAAGGCTAATTGGGTCAGGGTTGAGGGTGGGTAGGAGTGTGTGTGAAGAAGATGAGTTAGAGGTTCTAAAGAAGAGCGAAAAAATTCAAATCACCCTTGCAAACGTTGCAAATTTTCCCATGTGGTGTTGACTAACGAAAAATTGAAAAAAAGTGTCAATGATGTCACGAAAAGGGAAGATAAAGGATCATTTTGAGTTTTTCATAGATCAGGGTCCGCATAGAGGTGGCCAACGGGACGTGCAACCCGTCAGTCCGTATTGACCCGAATTGTTCGGTCCCATGACACGACTCACTCACACTTTGGTTTGTAAATTTAACTAATTTTTTGGAATAGGTTTCTGATTTCTTAAAAACTGTTCCTGATAATTCACGGTTGTGACTCGCATTCTTTCCAAGTTTCCAACATTACCACTACCACGCATAAGGGGTCACTCCCAAATGATTCTATTGAGATTCAAACACCAACTGGTCACGAGACCTCAACCTTTACCACTTGAGTAAGACATTATTAGGGCAATCTAATTTTAATAAATAAAAGTCTTGAGTTAAATTTCAAGAATAAAATCAGTACAATTACACAAGTTTTTAGAACAAAATGATTTCTTTCTAAATTACAAAAAAATTAAAAATATAAAATAAAACACATAGCATAAAACATATAATTGATTATTTTGTTTAAATAATTACGTATATTTTAAATTGAATGAAACCAAACATAATATGTGGAATGTACTTTTATTTTTAAAAATTATTCAAAAGAGATGGTGGATTAAGGAATTTTGTTGAGGAGAACTAAGGGGTGTTTGTTTGTACTTAATGAAATTTTAATCTGGTTCATTAAGATACTGAATTAATAAGACACATTATTTTTCTAACTAAGGTGTCGTTTGATATTTTTTTAAGTAATAAGTATTGAATGCTGAATAACAGCGGTAGGGATGCAAATGAATCGATACTCTCACCAAGGGATCGAGTTTGAGTTTGCTAAGAGTTTGTTTGAGTTTGGCTCGTTACTTTAAACATGCCAAGCTCAAGCTTTAAATTCAGGCTCGTTTACTAAACGAGACAAACTCAAACCTATATAAGCTCGACTCGTTAAGCTCGTGAACAGTTTGGTAAGGGTTCGGTAAGAGCTCGTTAATAGGCTTGGTAGATATATTCAATTAAAAGTTATATATATATATATACAAAAAGTCAAAACTACGTAAAACTTTTGTATATGTAATTAATCGTAACTAAAATATTTTATATTTAATAAGTATATTTTTTTATATCTAATAAATATACTTCTAGTATCTAGAGCTGCAAATAAATCGATACTCTCACCAAGGGCTCGAGTTTGAGTTCTCTAAGGGTTTGTTTGAGTTCGGCTCGTTAATTAACAAACCAAGCTCAAGAAAGCTAAAGTTCGGTTCGGCTCGATTCTTATCAAACTCAACCAAGCTCAAGCTCACTAAAATATTAGCAAACAAACTCAAGAAAGCTAAAGTTCGGCTCGGTTCGGTTCGTTTGCAGCCCTAAACAGCTGAATATAACTTATTCTATTAACAGACAGGGTGTGAATGAATCAGACTTAGTTTATAATCTTAATGAAATAAACCGGTTAAGAGGTATTCATATTTGAATTGGCCAGAAAAAACAAATAGTCTTATTGATCCAGCATCTTAATGAACCATATTAAGATATCAATAAGTGCAAACAAACACCCCCTAATTCAAATCTAAATGGGTCTTAACTGTTATGTTACATTAAGATGTCAAACTAAAGTCTGATTCATTAAGACACTGAATCAATAAAACAATTTATTTTTTCTGACCAATTCATACCTGAATGCCTCTTAATTGGTTTATTTCATTAAGATTTAAACTAAGTCTGATTCATTCAGACACTGCCTCTTAACAGAAGAAGTTCTATTCAGCTGTTCATTCAGCATCAAGTACTTATCATGTAAAAGACAAACAACACTTTATCGTTTATTTTTTTAAGTGATAAGTAGTGAATACTGAATAAACAGTTTAATAGAACTTATTTTGTGATCGTCTCCTTGTCATGTACCTTGCTTGATTAGTTGGACTTAAACCCTACTTTAGTTCTTATTTTGTCTTAACGACAAAACTTTGAGTTGTGGGTCTTGATTTCTCATTTTTCATGATAGATTAATCGTCTCACGAGACATCATTTTGGGAGTGTATTGGATTTATTTAGGGCTTAGTCCTATGATTTGACATATTGGGTCTCTTGCCTAGTCTTGGATATTTAATTAATTTTAGAGATTTTGTGTGTTAATTCTATGTTACTGTGAAGCTCTTAGGTATACGGATAATACGAGACCCCGAGAGGATACTAAGAAGTCAAAAAGTAAAATCTAACCCGGAGTCACGGCCTAAAAGAGCAAAAAAAACATTATGGAAGATCTAGTGCTTTTATCAGTAGTTATTTGAAGTCAACTTAAGAGAGTCACCAAACGCATTCTACTAGGATTTTGAGAAAATCATCTGGTTTCAAGATAGTACTTGAAGTCAAGAGTGCAAGAGAGGCGACGGTTCGCAATTTGGAGTTAAGATGGAAATGTTATGATATTGCTTACATGGTGGCTCGAACCAGTCTGGATTCATTGAAAACGTTTTTGTGTTGACTTTAACCACTTAAATGGGTTCCTCACTTCCCAAAACTGATTTTCCACTTTAATATGTCGGACTTTTGGAATAAAAAGAAGGCATTTCACATTGAAATCCACTCATACGCCTGAGACAAGAAGAAAGAAAGGGTTTCATGCCATTGCACCTCATTCCACCTATACATTTCATCAATTATTAGTATAATTCTTCATCTTTTTCTATTCTAAACATTATTGGAGTACTTTTTATCATTGTATTTCATTATTTGAATATGAAAAAAATTCCTCATAGCTAGTGAATCGCAATACATATGAAGCCTAGTTATTTTATAACATTTATGTGTGTTTTGGTCTTTAATTATTGGAATGAATTGTTTATTTGTGATCTCTGTATATATTTGATTGTTGAATTCAAAGCCTACATTGTCCAAGTAAAGGGTTGACCTTAGTAACTGGGACGTTCACTCAAAAGGGGGGTTCAGGTCATTGAAAACAATATATAAATTTCTGGTAGCAGTAGTGAACTGGAAGGTCTTGACTAACCGGATAGTCAATAGGGTTAGTGTCTATTGCGTTTGAAATATTGTAGAGTCACTCGAGAGATGTCCCTATCATTGTAGAAAAAACCCTTATCTACTCGAGAGAGATTTAGGGAGTGTGTTTAATCCCGACTATTGCATAAGAACTCAATTCATCCTTGTTACAATAAAGTGTAAAATCAAAACTAGTATGGATTACTTGCGTTGCTCGAGCTATATTCGCATCTCATACCTTTCATAATATTGCATTTTAGACCTTTAATTTATATTATTATTAATCTTACTTTAAAAATTTTGCATTTTAGTCCCTTAATTTCCCAAAACATATTAGCAACTTAAACCATCCTCACTTTATTAAACATAAATACATTAACCGCACACTCAATGTGGAGAACAATATTATATACTTATCTATTACTTGTTTAGAACCCGTACACTTGCGAGCCTCGTTCCCTCGGGTGTTAATTTTTATATCATGCATGGGGACGACATTCGTCCATATAAACATATCTCTTTAAGGGAATACTTCCAGAAGATCCTCAACAAGTTCAAAGCCTTACTTATATTGTTTATAATAGACAATTATATCGACGGTCTTACAACAGATCGTACTGAACTGTGTTGAAATAGAAGAGGAATAAGATATTCTATCAGAAAGTGCATGCGGGGCGTGTGGTACTCATATTAGTTACCATGCACTTGTGAAGCAAATTCGGAAGTAAGGATAAATATGTCTAGAAATGCTACAAATATCCGAGAATATAGTGCGGGCATGTGAAAAGGTCAATACCTCACATCAAACTAGCAAGGGGTGGGTATATCATCGATAAACACCAGGAGCACAAAGTCCTTTAGCCATTGGGGCCTATATGTCCTTGCGCCTTTTCCCCCAAACTGGACCCAATGTTCATATATGTTGCGCGAGATTGTTTCACTAGATGAACTGTAGTAGTTGGATTAACTTCTCCAAACAAAGCATATGGATTTTTTTTTGGAAACCATTGGGCTTCACTCTAGACCCCTTATGCGATAACAGTCAACAAAAATGTGTGTAGTATGGAATTTGAATCAATTACTCATATGTTTCTCATCGTCATATCATGGGCCAAGTTGAGGTAAATGGTCAAAATTTCTTGCAAAAATTGTTAATTATAATACACCGACAACCACGATCATGGCCAAATATTTTGCCTAAGGTTTTTTGGGCATGTCGTGCAATCACACAGTCAAATACTCAAAAAACTCCTTATAATATTGCATTTTTGCGATATGTTACTACCTTGTTTTCATATATTTAGCGTTCATTAAATCAATATGGATTTAGATCAGCCACCAGAGGTGAAAGAATGAGCTTCATTTTAAACATTTAGCTCAAGGACTACCAAAATCCCTGTCCTTACCCTGTTTTAATTAAGAAAATAAAAAGAAGGGAACTTCAGGTAGAGACATGGTGTTGAGAGAGCAAATCTGTCAATAGATCGTCAAAGATCGGTTTAGTGATTACAATGAGACAGTCACATACAGTTTTATCTCATTAGTGGTTGAGCAGTTATGTCGAGAAACACACATATAACATTCTCATATTTGCATTTTAGCTAATATATGGATAAGAATGATGCTACAATCGTTGGATCTCCAATTCTTATCCAAAACTTATTGCTACTTCAAGTACCTAGATCTTACATCTATATATAAGTCACCTTGATCCGGTCAAAAAGGTGTGCATAACACAAAATACATCACAGAGCATTGTAAATTACTTGTCAATCATTTGTCATTATGTAAATATACAGAAAACTACCCTCAAAGAACATCATCTTTTAATATATAGTCCACTAACTCGAGTATCAAAGTGTCACTAACGGTACCTCACTCCTTTAGTTCTCTGACTTAGTATTTAATTTAGGTTACCTTCACCCCATCTCAAAAATTTACCAAAGATACTCACTCATTGGAATTGAGATTTTTTTTTTCTTTTTATTACCACAAAGGTGTGGGGACAATTCTAGTTAAATTAGGCCTATAATTATTTTGAATAACTCCAAAATGAATTTGGCAAAAGAAAAATTTGTTGATCATTTTAGTTTATAGATTTCACTTTATTTTGCATCAATACTTCGATCATTTTTTAATATTATAATTAAATTACTCTAGGCTAGTAAATAGAATAACTGATCATATTGTAATAAATTAAATAGGCGATAATTGGTATAAACTCCAAAAACCAAATATTCTATAATCGTCCGATATGTCGTTAACGACATAAATTATGTCGTTAAGGACACAAATTTGGAATAAATAGAACCGCGGATCCGCGTGATAACTGATAAGTCATACGTTGTAAACGTCTTGTTGTGGAATGTGGCTGTTGAATGAGAATCACGACATCTTACTTTTAAGTTTTAACGAGCAAGACTTTCCAAGTCTTTGGGTTGCTGGTGTGGGTCATCCTTGTTTTCTGAGTTCAAGTAACTGTCATGTTCATGGTCAGGTTAGTTCGTGACTTCTCCTAACTCCAGAATTAATCATGCGAAAATTCAAAATCCATAGACCAAAAGGAACCCCAACCTCCACAGAAATCTCATTTCAATTTCCTGGTTGGATACTTGTTTCCCTTTTATCTAGATGATTTATCAAAATCTAAAAATATTCTAGTGGTTTCAGGCTTGTCTCTATCTTTTTGGAAACCTTAGACAACATCAAAATTGGGGATCATAATATTGTAATTTAAAATCTATTTTTCTAACCCGTTTAAATAAAAAATACTGATCAAATCAATTTATCCAATATATATTGTTTTTATACGTATAAAAGGTAGAATATTTAACTTTTTTGGTGCAAATCTAACTTTACTTTTTACAAATTTCAATTTTAAAAAACTTTTTACCGATACTTTAATTTAAATAAGTTTAAATAAAGGATAATTCTAACCAATTACAAATCCATTCTTTTTAGAGATTATTGTTTAAAACAATTTTATTAAACTCTTTAATAATTTTTTTAAATATTTAATAATTTAGTTTATAAAAAAATGCCTAATTAAGTAATAAGTAATTATAAATAAAAAAAAATTCTTTTATATTTCATACATTTACTATCCTTAATATTAAATATATTATTTTATTTTTAATATAATATTAATTTTAAATATTAAACAAATAATAGGGTACTTCCACCACCACCATCACCACCACCACCACCACCACAACCACTACCATGTATTTAACCACCACTACAACCCCCACAACCATCACCACCTCCACTACCACAACCACCACCACCTACTACTAATTCCATCACACACACAAGTCCGTGAATTTTTTTAAAATCGTCCTAACTAATTCTAAAAAAAAAAAAATTGCATTTTTGGATAAAACAAATTAATATTTACGTCTATGGTTTTTTTTTGTTTTTTTAATTTTTTTTCGCAGACACGGATTTTCATGTATAAAAAGTGAAATTCCATGTTCAAGACATGAAATCCACTGTTTGAAATAGTGATTTTATTTTCACAGACACAGATTTTCCATCTTTAAGACATGAAATTCAAAAAATCCCAAAAAAAATCATAGACGTAAATATTAATTTGATTTATCCAAATATATAAATTTTTGTTTTTTTTTTTTATTTTTTTGATTTTTTTAGAATTAGTTATGAGGATTTAAAAAAAAATTCACGGACGCGCGCGTGTATTTATTAGTTTTTGTTTTGTTTTTTTTAATTTCTTTTTTTTTTTAGTTACTATTTGTAGGGATATTTTGGGTTGAGACATTTTTTAATAAAGAGTCTTACTCTAGGTACATTTTTATTAATAGTTTTTTTAATAGGCATTTATTGTTAATTGGCTCTTCTTTTTATATAGCAAACTCAAGATAAAAAAAGGATCCTCTGTAAAAGACGGGAGCCCTAGAAAAAACTGCATGCTCGATGATGGCCATTCTGCCGTCGGCGCCTTCTGGTGGCACCTTGCCGCCGGAAAAACCAGTCCAACGTGATGAGACCGTCCATGACTGTACCATGGCGAAACATGAGGTTGAAGAGTTTCCAATGTTGCTAGATGCGGTGAGTGAGGGTCGCAATTGTAAGCGACCTCGTTCAATGGCGGTGAAAAATTTGGATGTGTCGGTTGGAAAAACGACTGATACGGAAGCGATGAGACCTGGACCACAATCTGTACTAATGGCGTTGAACAAAAATAGAATTAATGGTTTGTCAAGAGAAAATAGTTTGAACCCTGGGTTGAAACTGGGTAGATGGAAATGATCTCTAACGGGATTTAATGTGGTTATTTCGGTGATGGTGAACGTCGAAGAGAAAAGAACTGCATGGCGAATGGTGATGATGAATTCATGGAGTTGGAAGATTTAGTAGAGGATGATGTGGTTGTGGAAAATGTTGTTATACTTGTACGAGAGAAGAAATTCAAGTGTGGTGTTTTGTTTTGGCGTAATACTGTGGTGGTAAGGTTATTGAGAAGAGAGGTAGGATTTACATATTTGTCTACTAAACTACGTCAAATATGGAATCATGTGGGACAGTTGGAGTTGGTTGATATGGGACAGGATATTATATGGTGAGTTTTGCAGAGAAGGAAGCCAATAATTTTGCCATATTCATTGGATTGTGGATGGTTTTGGATCACTATTTAGTTGTAAGAGAATGGACCCAAATTTTAATGTTTTAACTAACTCAATCACTACAACAACGTTTTGGCTTAGGATTTCAAATGTGAGAATACACAATTGTACTGCTAGGAAATTGAGAAAAGATGGGGATAAAATAGGGAGGGCTGTGAGAATTGATCTATTAGCGAGGGTATGCTTAGGGGTAATTATGCGCAATTGGTAATAAAGATTGATTTAGACAAGCCGCTTCAAACGGAGGTGCGTATTGGAACGGAGGTGTGTAAGATGAGTGTGAAGGGTTACACCTTATTTAATTAGGCTCTGGAAAATTAGGGCAAAATAAAAAGATTGCCCGCCGGATGGTGTTAGGAATACACGAGAAGGAGGTGAGGTGAGTCATGATCATAGGCAATCAAATATGTGTAGTGGGAGTATCCCAGTGTCTATGTTGTAAAACTCGGTTTTACGGCCTAGGCGGTCGACCGGGACCTAACGTGTAGGCGGGATTATACGGGGACTAGGCGGGATTACACGATTTTGAATCTCGTTGCGCAATTTTGTATATTTAGTAATATAGACATAGTAATTATAATAATTATAATTATTTAAGTCATAAAATTCATCTAAAAACACTATAGTAACTATAAATATACCAAACTTTGACTAATAATATCAATTCAAGGATTCTCGAGAATAAAAAATAAAAAGAACGCCTAGGCGGCCACTTTTTGCCATTAATCGGGGCCTAGGCGAGTTAGACGCCTCTTCCAAGGCGAATAAGGCGCTAGGAAAAAATGCCTAGCATTCTTATAAGACGTAAGCGGCTGAGGGGGGAGTTGATGCCTAGGCGGAGATTTCTACAGCATAGCCTGACGGTGCAAGAAAAGTATGATGAGTAGATGATGGTAAGTGGAGGAAATCGAGGGAACGGAAAAGGGAAGGGAACAGTTGGTAGCACTTTGATCATTTATCCAGTTATCCCACAGGAAATAGGTATTTTCACCATTACCAGCTTTATGACAGAGGAATGACTGTACTTAAGGTCTTATCTTGAATAACTTCTTCCGAAACCATGTATCATCTAATTTTGTGGTTAACTTTGTTGGTAAGAAGATTAGTGTGAGCCCACATACTCCATAAACTATTATCGTTTCTATATATTCTCCAGAAAACACCTATAAGACACGTTTTATTAAGCATTCCTATGTTAGGAATACCTATTCCCCCTTCAATTTTATCTCTGCAGCAATTCTCCTATGAAACATTTGCTCATTTTCCTCCATCTAAATTGTCTTTCCATACGAATCTAGACATGTACTTCCTTTATTCCAATATAATTGTCCACTTACTAAGAATATAGTTTCAAAATAATTATCTATTTAAAATATTTAGATACTTTTTTCAACTTTTCCCACTAAAATTTTAATTAAAATATTAGCATTTATGTTATAAACATGTTTTTTTGTCAAACGTTTTTTCAATAAACATGTTAATTTTAAGATACTTTATGGGAAATATTTTAATAATAGTGAAGGTAATAATTATATATTTTAATGAGATAATTCCCAATTAATTACAATTCTTTACTTTTTATTTCCCAAAAAAAAGGAAATTACTTCCTACTTACTTACAAATTTTCAACTTAATTTCCAAGTAAACCCATTGTCATATTTACCTTCCATTATTGCCCTTATGTGATTTTTTTTTTTTTTTAAATTTTTCAGATTTTTTTTTGAATTTTTTTGAATTTTTTTAATTTTTTTTTCAAAATTTTTTCCCCCCGGATTTTTTTTTAAATCGAAATTCCGAGTTGTGTTGCTGTAACACACAAATATAGATTTAAAGGATTCTCTTCTTTAACAAAATTGTTTTTTTTTCTCTTTATTAATCGCATATACCCTGTTTATTCGTTTTTAACTATCTTGATATATTATCTTTTTGTCCAACACTTTTTTGTTATTTTTGTGTGTTTATGTTTTAGGGTTCTGTGTGTTCCAGGTCACACAAAACTTGATTTGTTTATTCCAATTCTGTGTATTCCTGGAACACACAAATCTCAAATTTGTGTATATATTGAACACATAAGAATCAAATTTATGTATTCCTAGAATACTCAAAACTTGATTTTGTTTGTTCTAATTCTGTGTATTCCTATAACACACAAATCTCGTATTTGTGCATTCGTGGAACACACAAATCTCAGATTTGTGCATTCCTGAAACACACAAATCTCAGATTTGTGTATTCATGTAACACATAAATTTGTGTATTCCTGAACACATAAAAATTAAAGGTGTAATTATGCTAGATACAGTACCAAATCCCCTTCCAAATGTAATTTGATAGCTAACAAATCCTAAATATGTGGCCACCATACAATAATTTAATAACAAGCATAATTACAGCAACAATCCATATTCCATTTAAATGTAAAATCTCAAAGTCATACAATAAATCCCTAAATCCCAAGTTAGGGTTCATACCCAAGATCTTAAGCTACTAAGAGATTTTACTTCATCATGGAAATAAATACAAGAATAAAAGACAAAATTTGGAGTGAAAAAAAGAAAAATTCAAAAAAAGACGATGTTTCACTTACTCTCCCTAATTTCTCTCTTACTCCACAAGCTAATGAAAATTAAAGTGTGTCTAAAAGTTGAAAACTACTAATATATACTAGGAACTCAAAGGTTTAAGTCATGGACCTAGAAAAGTGGTATGCGTGCTTCTTTGTTAAATCTGGGTTGCTCAAATCAGTTTGCTAAAACGTTCATCACTTCCGCGTCTCAACTCGGAATTGGTCTCCGTTTATTCTCACACATTCTAGAATCCAAGAGATATATTTTGAGATAAAATCATGATCAAATTCGGTATTAATTTTCTTGTATGGTCTTTGCAAGTTGACAATTCCGTTCTCCATATTTAGTGCTTTGACTTCTATTGATCTTCTTGACTTCTTGGCTTGTCTCGATCTTGTCTCGACTCGTCTTGGGTGTTCCCTTAGCTTGTTTACTCCTTGGATATTCCATATTCTAAGAGATACACGATAAAACACAAAAATACCTCAAATTACTCTAAAACTCAAGAATCTCATATAATAGCTAAGAGTTCAATATATGATAAATAGAAGGATAAATTCTATCTTTTCAATCATAAAACAACCCAAAATGATATATCTTAAGTATCTAAGTGTATCACGAATAAGGAGACGTCAACAAGAAAAAACTAAGTTAAAGGGTATGATGTGTTCTAATAATATGGTATTCTTACATATTATTTAGGACACATTTGGTCTATTTTATCTCGTTACTTGGTACTTGATGTCTCTATTTTTGTTATAAATATATGCCATTAGGAGACATCATTTTAGGTGGAAAATAGACTTATTTGATAGATTTTTATGCTTATTTTAATATATTGTACTTTCTCTACTCGGAATTATCTTAATTGCATTTTTAGAGCTTTTGTGCGTTAATTCGTTTGTTTTTAGCATAAAGTTCTTAGGTACATGGATGCTATGGATCACCAAAAGGAGAAGTAGAAGTTAAGTTTAAAATCTTAGATCAAGAGGAGAGGTCAAAGGAAAGAATGTACCACTCGAAGAGTTGAAGAAAAGCATAAAATTCTGGATAGCTGTAACTTCTTGCTGATTTCGAGTCACAATGGTACTGATTCAGGTCTGGAGATTCAATGGAGAAAGTTGCGCCTCTGAGTTAGCTCGAATTGAGGACTGGAATCAGGTAATCTGCACTTGCGACGCAAAAGTTACACCCGTTTTACTAGAGTGTGTACAACAGTACGGGATTTGCTAATTGGGCTTGGGATTCTATTCATTAAATCAAATCAAATAAAATAAAAATCCCAATCCAAATTAGTGTAGTATAAATAGCCTTTTAGACTCATTTTTTAGTACGCTTCATTATTTCCAAATTCTAGAGCAGAGCAAAAAGACAGATAGAAGAGCAAGGATGGAGAATTTACTTTCTTCCAACAACAGCTCAATCCAACTCTTTAATTACGTTCGTTATTTTATTTCTATAATTTAGAAACATGAATACTTTTATTTTATTTTTAGTTTTTACTTTGAACATGAGTTAAATCATTAGTACTTGATAATCACATTTATGGGTTAAGCCCTAATTTATTTAATTGATGTTTTTACGAATTTGGGATTATTTGATTTAATTTAAGCCGCATTGACTACTCCCTTCGTCCATAAATGTTTGTCATACTTTTTTTTTCACACGAATTAAAGAAAACTACCCTCAACTAACTAAGTAAATGCATTTAATGATGATAAACTTATGAATATTAAATAAGGATAAAATTGGTAGAAAGTGTAAAAAAAAGTTCATTGGTATCTTAAATGGACAACCTTTTATGGACATCTACTTTTAGAAATTATGACAAACATTGATGGACAGAGGGAGTATTATCTTGAGTTTATATACTATGTTTATTCTGATCAATTAAAAATAGGTTATAGTAATTAGACTATTTACTACGTGACAAATGATCTCCTTGACTGAGGGTTTAATTACGGACCTAGGTAATAGACATGTGGTCTTCGTCAATGATTCTGACGGATTTGACTAACCACGCAGTCAATTGGGTAAAACACTTCAACATCCGAAAGTAGGTATAATCACCCTGATGGGGTTTGTAATACCGTAGATAGCTCTTAAGTCCACCATGACGGGGATTAGGAGAATTTAGAGTCCCGGCTAATACATAAATACCAAATTTGGCCGTAAACGTAAACATTAATTATACTCCCTCTATTTATTTATGTTTGTCCTACTTTTTGTGACACAAATCTTAAAAAAGACATTAGCTACATACTCTCTTTACTATATTACCCTTATTCATTAAGTATAAGGTCATTTATGACATTATTGTTTTTAACTAATTAGTTAGCGGTGATATTGGAAAAATTGGGGAAAAAGTCTTGATAATATAAAAGGACAAATACTGTTGGACACCTCTTTCTAGAAAGAAGGACGAATAAGAGTGGACAGAGGAAGTATGAATTTAGGTGGATCTCTTGCGAGACTCAAGTACACTTCTCATCCTTGCGTCCACATCTCTTTAATTTTAATTTATTTACTTTTTGTTAAGCTTTAGCTATCTATTTATCTGCGTCCAGTAGTTTTATCTTTTAAACTAAACAAACAATCTTTTATCTTTTACTTTCTGTATTAGCAATTACTATTGCTTATCTTTTGGACACTTGAGTTAAACCAGTCAAATTCCTAAGAACGAAATCTCTAATATCTATCTATTACTTGGAATGACTCGTACACGTGCGGTTAGTAGACCCTTTTATTTAACGTTAGTTTTATCACACCCCATGACCTACCAGTACTATTGCATCATTTATTAGGTAAATAGAGATTTTCAATCCTTGAATAGGAAATGAGTTCATATGGAGGCATTGATATCAAATTAGGAAACCGATAATTTTAACAGTTTTCATAAAAGAAGATGGAAGATTAGACTTGACCCAAAAGTAAGGAAACAATTGAACAATCTCATTCAACCAAGGACACATGGGAATTCGGGCCATGTATGTGTCCAGTCCATATTTAGCT
Organism: Nemophila menziesii; assembly: GCA_029959085.1. Lineage (NCBI taxonomy): Eukaryota > Viridiplantae > Streptophyta > Magnoliopsida > Boraginales > Hydrophyllaceae > Nemophila > Nemophila menziesii. The sequence goes on along the minus strand of JARWIR010000003.1, from coordinate 45,867,681 downwards.
CCCATTGAAAATATTATATTAAACCTTGGGCAAATATTATTTGGGACTTGTGTGTATTTCCTAAACATGCAATTATTGTATGGATGGCTTTGCGTGAGAGGTTTAAAACTAAGGATCGTACCTATTTGTAATTTATGTGGAGAAGATTTTGAGTCAAACAAGCATCTCTTATTTTATTGTGCTTATTCGAGGGCTATTTGGTTAAAGATAAAGTCTTGGCTAGGATTGTAAAAGGAGATGAACACGCTACTAAGTGCTTTGAAATGGCTCAAAAAACTTAAAACTAGAGAAAATTGGAGAGAAAAGCATGCATGATTGGTTTTGGAGCTACCGTATATTGTATTTGGAAAGCGAGAAATCACCTAGCTATAAAAGGTGATTCTTCATCTAGAGAAACGGTTATCAAGGAAATTAAGTGGTGCATCTTTTCCATTTTATTTTTCTTGTTCCCTCATCATTCATTTTTAGATGATGGTAGACGATTAGCTTGTATTAATATTAGTATGAGGTTGTCATTTTTAGTTTTTTAATTGCTATCTTTAGTCTTTTGGCCTAGGTAGATAACCTCTTGTGTAGTGTATAGTTTTTTTTTTTATTAACACAACCGTTTACCTAACCCAAAAAAAATAAAATAAGAAACTTGCATAGCCCAAGAAAAATGATAATTTAGGAAAAGAAGGATGAATAAGAGATATTGATTGAATGATATATGATATATGCAATACCTTAAAATAAATTCTAAAATAGCTGTTGGTCAATTTTATTCGATAAAAACCTATCTCTCTAATATATAGATAGATTAGCTATAACAAGAGAATCAAAGTCAACAATTAGAAATTAAATATTAGTAGCTGAATTATTCTTAATCTGTAAGAATTAAATCCCATATCTTAGGGTATTAGATTAAGATTCATATAATTGTGACTCGTAATACTTTAATAGATTACACTTTTGTTTAACACTTATTACTTATATCGCAATTGTGTTACTCGGTGATCAATTCATTGAAAAAACAAAGAAATCGTGTCCATAGAGTAGTGATGCGTAATTGTTCATAATTACAATAATAAGTGTGTTTTCCTTGAATACGGCAAGGTTGGAAGAATTGTCAAGAGAGAAATAGTGGTCTTGGTGTTAGTAAAGTGTAACTAGGGAGTGTTGCGGGTCGATTTAGGCATTTACTGAGCCTGTAGGCTCAGAAAGCAACTGCTTTAGGTTCCAAAATTTAAATATTTTTAAAGATATTTTTTTTAGAAAAATTAAGTCTTCCTATGTATATAGATGTATATTTGAATTTAGTAAAATAATATAAATCATAAGTTAATTTGTTGATAAAATAATATATTTTTTATAAAAGATGCAAGTTCGAATCTCAACCAAAAAGAATTATTCTATAAGATTAATTGTACAAGTCATTCAGATTATATATATATATATATAAGCCCCAAATTCGCTTTGGTTAAAAAATATGGACACGCAAAACTGGACGTGCCTCTGCAATAAGTCAAGTACGACCAAAAATTATGTGACCTGAATATTGCTTTCAAATTCAAGATTTACAAGCAATACAAACTAGGTAAATAACAATGAAGAATGATAGAAACTAGGTAAATAACAATGAAGAGTGATCTAACAGAGGTTGTAAAGTGTTGGGAAGAAATTTCCTGGCAAACAAGAAACATATGGTAGTAACATTCCCATTATAACTACAATTATTACCAAACCTTATTTCATTCAAAAACTCGGGTGTAACAGCTTGCCTATTGAATTTTCCGGGGTGAGGACCCATCTTTGACCAATCAACCCAAGTAATCGTCCTATTGGAATTCTCTTCTGAAAACTTAATGTTCACCAATGTTGGAATGTAATGTTCATCAGTGTAACAAGGAGGGAGACAATGCTCTGTAAAGACAGGATAATATTTCCTATCTGATATAATTCCAATTGCCATCTTTCGATTTACCTCGAACCATTGTGATCCTTTGCGCCATTCTGTTACGTTTATGATCGGCCACATTAGTCGATTGTATCTGCCACGACCAACCTTTCTCGGATCATCGTACGATGAAGCAAAGCTTTCGTTGGTGTTGAATAGGTAATTATAAACTGTTGTAAAATTGAATAAAGGTATACATGTCTCGGATAATAGCACAAATTTTTCGTTAGAAAAGTCGAGAAGTGCATTTGCTAAAAGTCGTCGCTCTGCATCTATCATTGACGGTTTTCCCCATTGAACTACCTGCAAAGAAATTTAGGGACCTATAGTGCATTTTTACTCCAAAAAAAAACTCCATTTTAATATTAGCCATTGATTTTGTAAGAAAGAAACTAACCTTGCTTGGGACTCGTCTTTCATGGAAAACAGAATCCTCGGGCACAATTTCATCGTAAGAGGGATCAGTATGAACATAAATAGAGTAAAGCCCTTCATGATTTTCGAAAAACTTCTGCCATAACGGAGCTAAAGGGATAGGACCCTTTGTCAAAAACATGAAAGCAACTTTTGGAATATACTGGTAAGGCGATTCCTGAACCATAGGAACCATTGATGCGCGCCAGAAAAGTTCGTGATCATCCATTCTGTGCATGAACTTCTTCTTATCTTCTGATAGGGGACTAGGAGGAGTTACAGCTTCGGATTGTGGCAATGGTGGTGGTAGCACAAGCGGAGGTGATAGTACTGGTGGCTGAGGTGGTGGTTGTTTTAGAGACGGCTCCGGAGAAGTCAAAACTGAGAATGGGGATCCCAAATTGATTGAGAATTTATCAAGCTGCATACTAGCTGCAAATCCGAGAGTCAAGCCGATAACAAAATACAGAAAATGCAATAACTGGAAAGATTGTGAACATTTAAAGAACTTGTTAATGCATTGATTTTGCTTATCGTCTCCCATTTTTTGCTAATTACCGAGAAGAAGACAGATGATACATATAATTGTTAGCTAAAATCAGTCTATAAGGGGCTAGCTAGCTGTAACACTTGAAACTAAAGTTATGATAAAAAGCATGTGACCTAGTAAATTGGTTTGGTAAAATAGCAAGCAAGGAAAAGCACATTGAAATATAACAATTACGATTATGGTTTGACTAAAGCACTTGTTTTGAATATACATCACACTTTATAATCAAGTAGCTAAGGATGAGTAATATACTTGCAGTAGGCAAAGACTTTTGGGTTCTACTTAATGCAAGTAACTTTCAGCATACTGCAAGTGCTATTTTTCTTTTGGACAAGTCTACAAGTGCTATTACCAAAGCAATTTCTTCTTTTGTTCACTTTTTAACATACCTCTTCATTTGAGAAAAAAAAAAATATCTAACCCAAAAAAAAGAAAAACATACCTCTTCTAAAATACTCCCTCATTCCCATATTATCACTTTTTAAGTTTTTTTTTCTTTTATATTGTGTCACTTTATATTTATATTCTTTTATCTTTTATGTTTTCAAAATTATTAATTATATTTTAGGAGAAATTTTAGAAAGCAATTTAAATTATTAAGGATTCAAATAATAATAATTTTTATTAAAAATTATGTATTAACTAGAATGACACAATATAGTAAGGAAGGAAAAAACTATGCCTATCACACGTTTGGGATAATTCCTTAGGAGATACCCATCAGATTCGTTTTTTGACTTCTGGGTGTCTAAAGTTTTAAAAGTGACACATCAGTACCTAATGTTTCATTTTTGTGACTCTATTAGTACCTATCGCCAGTTTCTCCGTTAAATGCCACGTGGCGCCTAGGTGACGGTGGCAAATCTGTCACACACACGCCATGCAAGTACCACGTAGGCACCACGTGACACTTGACGGAAAAAACTGACGGTAGGTACTAACGGAGTCACAAAAATAAACCTTGGGTACTGGTTTGTCACTTTTAAAACCTTGGACACCCAAAAATCAAATTTGAAACGCTGGGTACTCACGAATGTATTATCCCCAGACGTTTTAAAAAGATAAATTACCAAAATGGCATACTTACTCTAATTCATAAAAAAAATCATTTATTAAATATATAATTTTAAAAAATTGTCTAATTAAAATATTTTTCTAATATTATTTTATTAAAATATTAATAATTTATATTTAAAATATCAATACATTTTATTAAAAAAATTAATAATAAAAAATCCAATCATTATATTTTTTTTAATTTGTGTAAAAAACAAAATGAACACATATGAATTATCATCTTTATAGACTTTCAGAAATAAAACCATCTTCCTTTAAAACGTGTCTACCAACTACCAAGTGTATTACACGTTTCAAAAGATATATTACCGAAATGGTCTATCATTTTTAGTTTTTTACACACTTTCTCCAAAATCCTTATCTTTTTAAAAAATGAGTCTTTAAGATCATTATTTCTAAAAAAAAATTACGTTATTAAATTTGACATAAATGTAAAAGAAAATGACCCGCAGTACACATTTTCGAAAGACGGTGACCCGACGTTATATTAAAATAAAATTTGCACACAAGTTAACGGTTACTAATTTGACAAAATTTGTGTTTTTACTCAACAGTGGACGATTTATTACAAAAAATGGCTGGTCCTGAAAATATATTTTTTAAAAATATCAATAGTTATGTAAAGTATGTAAAAATGATGGATCATTACGATAATTTTTACCGGGTTTCACGATAGTGTCGGGTGATTTACTTATACAGTCCACGGAGGATGTGTGATTGCCCATCAGGTCCAACCCGCCGCAATTTACATTCCTACCCTTAGTAACCCATTAATTAGGAATTAGTTACCAAAACAAATTGTCCTGATTCCATGCAATCAGTCAAAAATGGATTATTGAAATTTGAAACGTAAAAAAAAAAGGCAACTGGTGGCGATGACTAAGAAGACTGCTGTGAAGACGACCAAGAAGATGCAAACCGCCGATGATGGTGGAAAAAAGAAGGGTCTGGAGAAGAAGACGACGATGTGACTGTTAAATATGATGGGTTACAAAAAATATAGTGAGAATGAATGTGGTGGTTTACATGTGTAACTTTGATGGGTTGTCTGTCAAAAGTGATGGTAAATGAAAAGTTGAACAAAAATTATGTATCAGGGGGGTAATGTTTGTAGTTATGTTGATGGGTTACCTTTGTTGTTTTGATGGTGTGTGCGTTAAAATTGATGGGTTACCTTTGTTGTTTTGATGGTGTGTGCGTTAAAATTGATGGGTTACCTTTGTTGTTTTGATGGTGTGTGCGTTAAAATTGATGGGTTACCTTTGTTGTTTTGATGGTGTGTGCGTTAAAATTGATGGGTTACCTTTGTTGTTTTGATGGTGTGTGCGTTAAAATTGATGGGTTACCTTTTTCTCAGGAATGTGAAGTAATGTCTTCACGCGTAACCCATCTATACAAACCATCGACACTACCTAACACATCACTGATATTCCATACGTAACTCCGGCCGAGCACCACCCCCACCTAAATCTTCATTGCCATGGCTTCTGAAGAAGTATAGCGACTTGGCTTATGAAGAAGGAGAGCGACATGGCTTATGAATAAGGAGACCGACAGTTTTCTGAGTTGCTGCAGCGACAGCTGCCGCAGATGAAGGGAGAGACACGATGGATTTCTTGAGTGGTGTATGGAGAGCGAATGAAAATGGCTGCTGGTGGCGAAGAATGGACGATGGTGTATAATGAATCGTAGAAGAAAATAACAATATTACTATAATTATTAGCTATTATTAAGGGATATTGTTTGATTAGCTAAAAAATAGGAATCTGTTACTAATTTAAATGATATTGTGTAACTATAAACGTGGTAACTAATAGGGGTACATGGAATACTAAAAACAAAATGGACTTTCATGGGGGTGGAAAAATTCCTGGACCCTATAGAGGTGGAATGTTGTGTTTTTGGACTTAATTTGATATTATCTCTTGATATTAAACAAGTAACGGTAAAGGCTCTGTTTGTTCCACGTGACATATAATTAGAAATGATTATAAAAGAAAAATTAGTTATATTAAATTAATTTTATTAGACTATGATTTCAATTTATTAATATTTTAATTTTTTTATTAATCATAATTATTTTATTTAGAATAAATATACTGTTTTCCCCTAATACTATATAACAATTGTCAATTTATCCCTTTTCCAAAAAAAATATAAAAATCATATTACTCCCTATACTTTAATTTTGCGCCTCATTGGTCCTTATTGACGGTTTTGATCTAAAAATTTGTGAAATTATTATTAAATTATTTCATGACATGTCACCCAACTATAGGCTAACTAGACAAATGAGTGTTTATACTTTGAATTTGGACAATACGGTACCTAATATTTTTCTTTTGTCCAACCGTTGGTACACGTCGTCTATTTTACGTTAAGTTCCTATATAGCAGATTAAGAAAAAAAAAAGACAAAGGAATACCTAAGAAATGTGAAAAAATACAAATAGATACGCATACTTTTGTCACATCAACACTCAAAGACCGAATTAAGATGGAAACCAACGATTGGACCAGAGCTAATTTGTAAGTACCAAACGCCGTTCAAACTCCCTAAATGGTTGGACCAACGATAGGTACCATGGCAAATAATGTATAAAAATTAGAATAAAATATATCCCCATTCCACTCAATCACCTTTCATTCTCCACAAATTAAGATAAAAAAAATTTAAAATATATTCATTCTCTACCATCACCATCACCCCACTATATGAGTAGAATGAAATACATTAAGAGTAACTACATTATATGTTCTCTGTATTATACCGCGATTATCAGTTTATCTCCTGAAAATTGTAACAAGTCTTTCTACCCCTTGTATTTTACTTTAGTGACCATTACCTTTTCTTGGACAGTTTTTGTTTCTGTTAGTCAACGCGTTGACCTATTTAAATTAAATTTTAAATTATTTAAAGTTTTAATAAAGCTCATAAACTTTAAAAATTATTTTAATGAATTCAAAAAATTAATTGTTTAAAACTACCTCCCCATTTTCTATTCATCATCTTCAAAATTTAAACACGCATATCAAAACATAACGTATAAAAATAAAAATAAAAATAATATAAAACATAAAATCTCACTCATCTCTTCAAACCAACCACACTCAACCGCACATTCTCCATCAAAATCAAACCCAAACTCAATTCTTCACCAAAAATAAAATAAAAAACCCTTGTGCACATCACAAGAATTGAAAAAAAAAAAACCAAACTCATCTACTCACCTCTCATCACACCGCTCTCATGCACATTGATAATCGCCGTCAACGGTAATCATTCTCGACCATCATATATAACTTGGGTGGGGATGCCGTGTAAATTTTCTTGTAATTTTGACCAACAAACGAATATAATCTTTTCTACTTAAACGAAGCTTTGATTAATTCATATAAATCAGTCAGGAGATTATGAAAACAACCATAACTGCAATAAAAACACAACCAGTTGTAATCGGGAAGGAGACCAAAATCATATCTTGTCCCACTTATGGGATGCCCCTTAACATTCCAAACCTAAAAATGACCCTGCAAAGATGCGGGTAGGTAGAGGCGTGTGTAGAGATGAGTTTGAGATTTTATTTATATCAAAAGTTCAATCACCGAAATTTCCAACTGAAAGTTTCATTTCTTCTAATTAATAAATATCCTATATAATTGTTTTAATGAGTTAACTACTAGGGGTGTGATTGGTATGTTGTACTGAGATCAGTAATATAATGGTCTTACTGATTTAAATTTGATTACTGTGATTGGTACGCCGTAATCAACTCTGTAATACCATTCCTCTGTAATTACATTACAATGAATATGGAGTTTTTCATTACATAGCAACTACCTATGAATGACACATTACAATCGTAATCGTAATGAACAATTTTTTAACAAACTAAAAGAAATTTATTAAACTTAACATATTATACATTTCATATTATATAATTTTTTTTCAACTCATCAATATTATATATGTAAAAATTATATAATTTAAAAAAACTGGAAAAAAATTGTATATTATATTTAAAATACTACATATAGACAATAAATTATACAGTATTATTTAAAATCTTTATATATATCGAATCAACATATTTATCAAAATTTTAACTAAGTCATCAATTTTGTACTTCTCTATAACAATTAATTAAGTTACCCAGTCAATAACTTACAAATCGAAAACTAAATCATATCAATTGTTCGACTATCATATATATTTTCACAAAAAGTGAAAGTCGAAATGTACAAATTTAAGACTAATCGAACTATATACAAAGTGAAAGTGGTATTAGTAATTGCCTCTTTTTATAATTTATTTTATTAAAATTAAGGGACAACACCCAGTTAATTACACGGAAAGCGTACGAATTCCAAATTAATTACAACTTTAACTTAATTTCCACTTAAGCACAAAAAATTGGAAGATTATAAAAATACTCATAGGCCTATTAATTAAGTATAATAATATTTATTTATTTCTTTTCATTTTTTTTAATTTTTTTTCGATTTGTTTTTTTAATTTTTTCTTAAACAAAAATTTCGGATTTTTTTTAATGTGTTCCATGAATACACAAATCTGAGATTTGTGTGTTCCAAAAGTTGTGTGTTCGAGAATACACAGAATTGAAATAAACAAAATCAAGTTTTGTGACCTAGAACACACAAAACCCTAAAACATAAACATACAAAAATAACAAAAAAATGTTGGACAAAAAGATAATATATCAAGATAGTTAAAAACGAGTAAAAATAGGGTATATGCGATTAATAAAGAGAGAAAAAACAATTTTGTTAAAAAAAAATAATCTTTTAGATCAATTTTATGACTTTGTGTGTTACAGGAATACATAAATCTATATTTGTGTTTTATAGCAACATATAACCCGGAATTTCGATTTAAAAATGTATAAAAAAATTAAAAAATATAAAAAAAAATCATATAAGGGTAATAATGGGAGGTAAATATGACCATATGTTTAATTGAGAATTAAGTTGACAATTTGTGAGTAAGTAGGAAGTAATTTGCTCCTTCCTATTTTTTTAGAATCAAAAGTGTGGAATTGTAATTAATTGAGAATTATCCCTAAAATTAAAACTACATATTCCTATCATCTCTTGTCTCTGACGAGTAGTCTAACCACTAGACCAAGTATCGATCTTGTTTCATTATTTTTCATTACAAAGATTGTTGATTATGCAAGTTTTGTGGGTTTCAAGATTGTTTTTATTATTTAAAACATGTGAATAGCTTCGTGTTTCATTATTTTTCAACCTTTTTGGTTATATAATTTTTTATCTTAAAACTTGATATATTTTTTTTATTTTAATTGGAAAGTGATGAATTTGAGGTTATTTGTTTGGATGAAAAAAGATGGGTAGAAGGGGGTGATGAGGGTGAAGAGATAATTTTGAAGCATTATATTTACTATGTTTACAATTTTTTTGGTTATATACTTATTTTATCTTAAAAAATTTCAGAAAATTTAATACTATCATTATTAAAATCTGTCCACCCTTTGATATATTTTTTTTAATGTTGAAATTATGGTTGGAATCGATTTAATGGTTGAAATCGGCATACTTTTCACTTTATTGTGTGCTTACTGTATTATACTAGAACTTTATGTGCAATGGATAGTAAAACTAATTCTGACAGTAACAAACTCCTCAGGGATATTCGGATTTTCCCAAGACGTCTGACGACTGTCGATGATTATGTTGGTGTGGAATTGTCAAGATATTTGTGCAACCTTGACAAGAAAGGTAATTAACTCTTTAACTGCAAAGTATAGGTCCGGTTATACTTATCTTTTTGAGACCATGCTTAGTATATGCATGATTGTAATTGCATTTTAGAAAATCTATATATGATAACGTTTTTGTTATAAACCCTGAGGGTAGCACACTTTGCATTCTCAAAAAATACATTTCATATGATTCGTTTAGATTATACAAATAACTATGAGAATGTATTCATTGACCACTTTACTATTCTATCTCTTGCAACATATGTCATGGTGATTTTAAGTAGTCATTCCTTAAAAAGATATTTGTTCTTCTGGATTAATGAGAATTTGCTTGAAATGTCCCAGAATGCCCGACTCTCATGGAAAGAAAGAAATAAGTACTCCGTAGATTCAAGTGGTGCATCAAAAAATATACATTAGGGAGAGTTGAACATTTACGCTTGTACAATGATGCCCAACATGAGATTATCTCGTTACTTTATTTAGAGATAAAGAACATGATTTTTTTTAGACTTTCGTATGCCAAATAAGTTTCCAAACAGAGGGTTCTATAAATACTTTTGACAAGGAAGCCTTGAGATTTATTTCTGCTTTCATACAGGATATAGCAAATTATCCAGATTTGGTGATATATATACCATTTGATGTGAACGACCGTATACGCTTGTCTTTCTCATCAATCATATACAATGGTATTCATCTAATATGCTCGGATTTTGTGGTATGAAAGAGATTAAAAAGTAGAGTTTCACTCCGATTGGAATATCTTCCAGCATAAGTTGGTTACCCGTGTTGACATCATGGTTATCTGGTTTACAATTAGGATAGATGGTGGGAGCCACTTATCTTCCCAAATGTTGATGTTAATATTTGTTACCACTTGATATCTATATCCCTATTTGAGGACATCCTTTCCCGCCCGAATACTTGTCCAAGCCCTAGACCAAATTGTCTCGCGCTTCGCTCCCAAAATGAAGAGTCTGGAAAGTAATACCTTTTAAGAATTTTTCCACCAGAGAATCTGGGTTACAAAGGATGTGCCATGACGTAGCAGTCAAGAAAGCTAAATTTATGTTCTCGAAATCTCTGCACCCCAGACCATCATATTTTTTAGGTGTAGTGATCGTTCCCCATACAACACATGGAATACGATAGTTTTGTCCCGAACCCCACTAGAAGTTGGAACCATCATTAAACATTTTTACAAAACATCCGTGGAAGTTGACGGAGCCATAATATAGTTACGTAAAGTTTAAAGAGTCAATTTGATAAGTACATCTTTACCTCTTGCCAAAAAGAAGTCATTCGTTCAACCTAACACTTTGTTTAAATTTTTTATTTTGAAGTCATTGGAGAGTTTGATCTTCGATTTTGTACAGTTCAATTGTATTCCAAAATATTTTCTAATTGACTCCATCTATTTGATGTTAGAGTCTTTGATGTTGCTCTTTGCTAGACTAGGGGGTGTACCTTTAATCAAGCATTTCCAAAATCAACTCTTTGTCTAGATATAATAGCATCATATCTTTAAATGTAATGATCTATGTGTCTTCTAGGCTGACAAGGAAAGCAGCGTCATCAACAAATAAGAGATTGATAAGGATAGTGCAAGATTAAAGATTAACGAACTTGATTCCTTTAATATTTTCATTGAAATATTCCAAAAAAAATTAATCAGGTTGTGAACTTCAGTGAGTGGACAAAATAAATGAGGATAAAGGATCATTCTAACGAATGCCATTTGATTGACAAAATCCTTTAAATATTTCCATTGCAATATTCCGAAAAAATTAATTAGGTTGTGAACTTCTGTGAGTAGATAAAATAAAAATGAGGACAAAGGATCACCCTAATATAAATAGAGAGTAATGATAAATGACACATTTTTGTATCACTTTTTATCACCTCCTACATGTATGTTTATATGTATCTCAAGGTGGCTATCGGTCCGTTTTGGACCGGTCCTTAGCGGATCTGGGCCTTGCCGGTCCGGTCCGGCTTACCGGACCGGTTATGTCCGGTTTTCCGGAAGGGGAAAGGAAGATCCGGACCGGTAAGAAGGACCACATTACCAGTTCCGGACCGGTTCTTACCGGTTCTGACCTCTTTCTTTTTCTGAATCTCATGGGCATATTTCCACCGTCCACATAATTCAGGGACTAATTATGCAATTTACTGTCAAATTTTCGACTCATTTCTTGTGGTAAATTGGTAATATAAATTCAGAGAGGAAAGAAAGCCTTTTGGTGGTTAGATGTATAATAGAGGATCATTCGAATTCTAATAAAACTTGTCAATCTAAATGACCTATAAGCAACACTCAAAATCCATTAGATCAGTTCAAAGACAGATCAAATCACACCCAAAACAAGCTAAAGAATAATTCGCTAAAACCCCAAAATAATAAATGATTGATAAGAAAGAATATATATCAAAAAGCACACATTTTTCTACTAAATTCACAAAACACATATGAGATCCAATACAAGAAAGCAAATTAAGATGTGGGCATTAAAATCTTTACTTGGAATTGATCTGAGAGGAGAGAAGTGAAGCTTGTTTGAATTAGCTGAAGAAATAGTTGTGCCAGCTCCTATTCCTTGTATAATCGTAGGAGCCATTGAAGAATACACCAACAAAAACAAAATTAAAACTCTTTCGTTACAAATAAAAGCAATGCAGCACTTTTACAGTACAAAATGTGTGTTTTTAGAGAAACAAATATAAGTTAATTGCATTAATAGATCTCTGTATATATAATTAAGTTTGCTATTTAATACAATTAAAAAAAATTGCTATCGCACCGGCTCCTTAATATTTTTTTTTTTTTAAAAACCGGACCGATAAACTATTCAACCGGTTTAGACCGATACACTATTCAACCGGTGGTCCGGTCCGGACCGGTTCTCTTCGCATTGTAGCTCCGGCTCGGTTCGGTTCCGGAATCGACCGGTCCGATCCGGTCCAGTGGACCGGTTCTCCAAGACCGTTAGCCAGGTTAATATGTACCAATAAATTGATTTATATTTTTTTATTTAATTCTTCTTTATCTTCAAATCAAGAAAATCAAAGCATATACATAGAAAAGTGATAAGGGTGACATGAAATGAAATGACGTCTATCAATTACTCTAATGTATGTCATTTGATTGAAATCAAATAAATTCTCCACTAAAAGTGGTGTGATATGAGATTATAGAAATACAACTCATAGAAGTTGAATCACCAAGTCGTAAAAGTCCAAGTTACAGAGGATTCAAATCCTACTGAACATGTTCATATGTCCAAAAAATAAAATTGCTAGGAAATTTCATCGAACATTTGAACATGTCTTTTAACATTAAAGGTTGACAGTTGCGTAGTGTTTTCCAAAATTACACCAATGGTTTAATTCCTTTTGGCTATTCTTTCAATTTCGGTAACATTATATTATTACATTTAGGTTCAGGTTTAGTTGTATCTATGTTGTTTAAAGGCTTCCTTAAATTGTTTCACAACAACTTTTCTTAGATGGGACCTTACAAGACTCAAGAATCTTCGATTTAAATTAATATGGGATATGTAATATGACGTGATTGAAGAGAAAGTACCTTTTCCTTCATAACGAGTCTCGGAACTATTTGAAAAAAAAAAAAAATCTCGGAACTGTATAACTACTCGTACCAAATAGTAACACGAGAAGCAAGTTCTAGCATAACACGCTATAACAAGAATTTTTTAAACAAACACACTACTACCATTTCATGATCAAATTTCCCAGTGTTACACAAAACCAATATAGAACATGAAATCAAAAACAACAAATTCTACAGCTAAGAGGGTGTTGAATAAAGAACAAAATAAACAAAAGGTATAGAATGTACACCATAACATGTACACCATAACTGAATACAAAAGTAAATCGATAAAGTATATAAGATGAAATCTTTGTTCCTTCATTTCTATAAAAGAAAATCAGGAATCACTTGCGATTTTCCAGCCACATCTACAGACCCTTCTGCTTTATTTCGCAATTTTTGCTTACCTTTTTCTTTACGAGAACTTCTATGTTTCTTCTCATTACTTTGACTACTCGGGCCCACATCTCCAAACTCAGAGTTCTCTTGTTTTCCTCTTCTCTTACTCGAATTTCTACCAGACTTTTTACTTGTTGATGATGAAGGTACAGTTTCAATACCAAGAAGTACATCACGCACAGCACCAGAAACTAAATCATCTTTCACCTCTTGTTTCTTATGCACAATACTCAAATTATCTCCATCATTATCATCTAATTTCACTACCACAGGACGAGGTTTCGTTTGGTTAGGTTTTTTCTTGGAAACTAATGATTGCTCTGTAAGTTTAACAAGATCATCAGCTTCAAGATTAGAATTATCTTGAAGAGTAGGATCATTAGCAGGTGGGTAATCTGTTACTTTTCCTGAAGGAAGATAAAATAACCCATGTTTTTTACGATGTTGAGCAAGTAAAGATGTTGACTCGGTTTGTGCCTCGGATTCTTCGTTTATCTGATTTTCATCATCTTTTTCCATTTGATTGCGCGTAATAAGAGAAAAGGAACTTGAAACGGGTAATTTTACATCACTACATATAGATTCCAAATCGTTAAGATTTTCTTTGAGTAATATTCCATCTGGGATAGGAACTTTTTCTTGAGCAGTAGTTGAAACTGGACCAAGCTCTTCCGAAAAAGCTTCTCGAATTATTTTGATTGTTCTAGAAGCTTTTGATTCTCCCTTGTTCGGAATTTCTTGCTGTATTAAATGAACTAAACCGAGGATGTTTCTTAACCTCTCTTGAATTTCAACTTCATGTGTTTCTGCTAATGGAGACAACGTTGTTTCAACAAAATTCAACATGTTGAAAATCGATTGTTCGTAAGAAGTCTCTTGATCGAAACTTTCTTCCACTTCACTTTCCGATAATACCCTTTTGAGGGTAGCTTCCTTTGGGTAGAAATAAGAGTATAAACAAAAGGTTACAACTTTAAACGCGGATTGAATATACACAGCTCTAATTAACGGAGGTAATAGACTAGTTCTTGGTTGTAAAAGAGCTTCGATAAGTTCAAATGGGTTTTTCGAGAACTGAATATACTCCCCTGAAACCCATGCTGCAGCAGATAAAATCCTATGTAAGAAAGGATTTCCAAGTAAAGCAGGATCAATGAGTAATTCACGCCCTACACGAACAAGCCCTGGTCTAACATCTTTCACTCTCATACCAATATCTATAAGTTGATTCTCGATTTCTTCACCCTTTTGACATTGTAAAATCCTCGACATTTCACCAAGAAGTAATACATACCAATCAAAATCAACGATTATCTCGTAATAATTTCTTGAACAAGTTGATAATATAGACCCAAGAATTTCGTTACAGAATTGTGGATCGGATTTGAGTGCTAAACTAATCAAAACTCTACAAATTTCCACCACGTTATCTTCTGACACCATTGCCATGACAAGCCTTAGTGCCTCAAGCTTGATATTCTCATCCCCATCACTTAAAGCTTTTATCACAAACTCCTTGTTCTCCAAAACTGCCCATAAATGCTTTGGAGCAACAATTGTAAGAGCTTGCAATCCAAGATACTTAAGATTCAGATCATCTTCCATTAAAAACTCCTTTACTTTTTCGATTGCGAGTTTTACAGCTGAATCGTACTCACTTAAACTACTCAGAATCGTTTTTAAGCACTCAAAAGCTAAAGATTTTGCACCTGTCCTTCTCAAATGATCGCAAATTGGCTCCACTAATCTCTTCCCTAACCTTGGCTCTAATGGTGCTAACTTGGCGAAGATCTTCAAAACCTTGATTAAAATCCAATTATTTTTGGAATCAACTAAGATTTTATAAAACTCAGGCGCTAAGGGTAAATAAGCTTTAGGCTCTTTACTAGCAAGCTCACAAAACACACCCACTACAGCAGACACAACACCCATATCAGAACTTTCGAGATTCTCGACTAATCTCTTGAAACAGACTTTAACCGCTTCTGGGTATTGATTAAAGAATCTCAACATTGTAGCATTAGCTTTTTTCTTAACGAAATTCTTCGAACTATTTAATAAAGCAAATAATTCGGGAGTTAAATCGCGTGCTAGATCGGGTGTGGCGATAAATGAAAGCGTGTGGAGAGCTAAACTGACCTCGTGAGGATTGGATGACGTTAAATCCTTGCGGAGCTGGTGAGTAAGGAGAAGGATGACGTCAGTGGTGGAAGGATTGAAGGCTAAGGAAGCAGAGAGGTAGGCTAAACGTTTTGGGTGGAAGGAAGTGGATGAGGAGAGTTCGATGGAGTGGAAGGCGGCCCATGACATATCAACGCCGTGGAGAGAATGGAGGTAGGTGAGTTTCTGAAGGGCGACGGATTTGGTTTGGGCATCGGTTGATTTGATTTCACGGCGGATCTCGTCGAGGGATTTAGAAATAAAGGTGGATTCGGTGGCGCCGCCGTTGTGAAGGCGGAGGCCTTTGATTAAGTCTTCAAGTGTGCGTTGAAAGAGGGAGTCCATGAGTGAGGGACCCGCCATCTGATCGAATAACCTGGTCACTAGTTTTTCAATCTATGCAATGGTGTGTGTTATTTGGCTGGAGGAGACGGGTGCACTGTTAGCTGTAATAGGTGCAATGCTAGTAGTAATTTCTTTGCATAATTTAAGAAAAGAAAAATAATAATTGCTTTTTCTGCTTTCAAACGACTATTAAGAAAATAGAATGTTAAAAAAACTAGGTGATCGATCATCTAAACAACAATTTATGACCCAAAAAAAATCATCTAAACAACAATACAAATAATAATGACCAAAAAATAACTAAAGTAAAATTTAAGAATTAAAACATCTATTAAAAAAATTCTACTCGAAAATAATATCTGATATATTTTTAAAATTTAGACAATAATATCCTTGCTAAGTAATTTATTAATTATAACATGACATAATCTCACATATAACCGACTTTATCTTACTTAGGAGGTGTTTGTTTGTCCTTAATGAAAACTTAATCTGGTTTATTAACATACTGAATCAGTAAAACCATTTATTTTTTTAAACCAATTCAGATCTAAATAGCTCTTAACTGATCAATTTCATTAAGATTTCAGACCAAGTCTAAATCATTCAGATATTGTCTCTTAACAGATTCAGTTGTCTATTCAGCATTCAGTATTTATCAGTTAAAAAAATAAACGACACCTTATTCTACTTATCTCTTTTTCCCGTTAAATCACTTCATCCATAGATCGCTTGTTGATTAAGATTCACCACTGATATTCCTCGTAAAACTAACATTATAATTATTGATGATACCCAGTAATAAGTTTCG
This sequence comes from Nemophila menziesii, assembly GCA_029959085.1. NCBI lineage: Eukaryota > Viridiplantae > Streptophyta > Magnoliopsida > Boraginales > Hydrophyllaceae > Nemophila > Nemophila menziesii. The sequence goes on along the minus strand of JARWIR010000003.1, from coordinate 45,850,630 downwards.
TCACTGAAATATCTGGCGACCCATATCTTGAAATAGATTGTCCAATAGCGACAGCTATTCTAATACAATTTTACTACAAATATCTGTAGGCTATTATAATATCAATTAAATAAAAACGTATAACCTAACAACAATTATCTTAATTTACAATAGTACATAAATTTATAAAATAAAATTATTACTTCTAATTCCTACAATCAGGATTACTAAAATCAATCAAGTAATGGATACTAATAATGTTAAGTAATATAAAAAAATTCTTATTAATAACACCACAGAATAGTAAAAACTGAAATTTCACGTAGATGATAAATTATCACTAAAAAATTCTCTCACGTAATTCTTATTAAAAAGTTTCTAGATTCACTATTTTTTCTCTTAGTCGGTTCGGTTTTTGTTCGATTTTATGGTTCATGCGTAGTAAATCGAACCGAACCAAAAAAAAAAGTATCGCATTTTGAAAATTTTAAACTGAATCGTTTGATTTTTCGGTTTTTAGTTTTTCTGATTTGTTTTGTTTTCAGTTTTTGGGTTTGGTTTAAATTTATTGGTTCTCATTGCTGCACTTTAATTTTGATTGATAATCTTGCTATAATTTGTTAATTAGAATTTGGGAAAATCTCTGGCTATTTTTTTTTTTTTTAAAAGTTAAAAAAGTAAAGTAACTGTTTCACTCTCTCTGTGTAAAACGAACCACAACACTCTGCTGCTCCAGTTACCAGGTAAGCAATTTCAGCTTTCCCCCAAAATCCCAACCCTAATAATTACATCTATTTCATTCTTTATTCCTTTACATAATTTTTTTTGCTATTTTTTTGTAAAACAATGTAAAATGCTTGCTTCTACATAAAATTTGGGTATGTTTAGTGCAATTAAGAATGGCTATATAATCGATAGTAGGAAGTTCTTTACGGCTTAGGCGTGCAAATGATTGTTAATTGGGTAAATTTCACCATTGGTCCCTGTCTTATGTGAAATAACCTTGTACAATAACCTTGCGAATTTACCTCGCTAATTGGAAATGGAATGAAGGATGTGTTAAAAATAAAATGTTGAACTCATGATTTTAATAACTTTGCCTTTAGAAAGACTTGGTATAAAGCTATTACTCTTATTGTGAACTCAAAGCGAGGATTAAGAAATAAAGCTCTTTGCTATGAGAGAAAATCGTTTCTTTTCACAATCATAAAATGTGTTATTTCCTTTATTCTGCAGCAAAATCCATAATTCTTTTTTCACTAGCTCAGAACATCCATAAAAGAAACAATTAATGGGAACTTTGTCTATTCAAGTAACCTTTCTTCATCTTTATCACTCATATGAAATGTTTGACTTGATATAATTCTGCTGTTTAGCACTTGACATCCTTATGGTACGTAAATGTTTAACACTCAATAGATTTAATTTACATGTGTGACAGCTTACTCTGTATCATCTTGTATGTGATATTTAATAGAAAGAGAAATCTTTTTTTAAATTAAAATCAGAGTAATATAAATAAACCATTTAATGGATGAAAACCATCACCAAGAAGCAGTAGTATTAAGTCGAGAAGCGTTGGAAAAGAGACCGGCCATTTTCATCGTGGGCCCCCCAAACGTCGGCAAACGCACCCTTCTCTCCCGTATGTTTCGTATCTCCATATGTATAAACTTAATTTCACCGTTAGTCCCTGTGTTCTGTTAACTTTATTCTAATTCTTTAACAATGGTGTTACATGATTGGTAAATATAGGATTACTCTCTGTGGATATTGAAGATGCCTCTGATTCATCATCTGATATCAATGCCTATGGGTAAATGAGAACACTCTATTCCTAGGACTTGAACATTTTCTCTAATCAATGTTTGACTAATTCTTCAGATGGACTATTAACACAAAGTACTATACTGCTGAAGTATCTGTTTGGATGAGTCATCTCGAACATGAATTCTCCATTGAAACCCTACCAATATATGATCGAGTCGCTGCTTTGGTCATGGTTTTTGATATGAACGAGGTTAGATGATTCGTAATTGGTCTTCATATTTTTGCTAAAGCTTCATATCTCTGAGTATTTGCAGCTTTCAAGTTTTATTGCACTTAAAGAGTGGGTTTCTAAAACGGATATTCAGAAATTTGATGTATTATTATGTATTGGTAACAAAGTGGATCTTCTTTATACAAGACATTTGCTAAAACTAGGAGAATCCGAGACTGAAGGAAATAGTTTACTAGGAAATGAAGTATCATCATCTTCAGATATTAAAACATCTTGCTTGAAATGGTGTGTTGACCAAAATATCGAATTTGTTGAAGCTTGTGCATCAAATGTTGACTTTGACAAAAGTAAAGCCAGCCCTTTCCAATTCTCAGTTAATTCTTTTAACATGTCAATAGTCCGATTTATTTTTTATCTTTTATTAGCTTAAACTATTAGATTAATTTCACATTTAATTCAGGTTTATCCCTAGATGGTGATTCACAAGGTGTTGAACGAATATTCGGTGCAGTCTCAGCTCATATGTGGCCTGGATTGATTCTAAAAAAATCCGGTGAACCTTCTTTACCGGAAGACCAAGGTTTTTTAACTTTTAATTACCAACTTCTTACATTTATTTGACTTATATAATATCTATTTTTTCTATAATCAGACTCTGAAGAAGAATTGGATTATGAAGTTGAGTACGCGCATTTATCAGATGGTTCAGCAGAACCAGGGGACGATACTTTTGGAGAATATGTAACTGCGGAAGCAAATCTTGAGGTGAAACCATCAACATCGATTTCTAAGGATGAAGAAGGTGATATTGAGAATTTGGAACAACTTACGTCTGATATTGGTAATATGCGCCATAACTTAAGGTTATTACCGGATTTTCAAAGGAGGGAAATGGCGGCAAATTTCGCCATGAAAATTGCTGCTATGTTTGGGGGTGAAGAGGGATTTGATCCATAAAAGTGTTTTTTTTTTTTTAGTTGTGTTGATATGATTATGGTATTTAGATGTAAAACATAGTCTAGACATGTTTAAAGTTCAACGATGCTATATTTATGATTCAAGTTTATCTTGTAGAGTGTATGTGCAGAAGAAAATACAGTTTGCTCATGATTTTGTTTTATTCAATACCTACCTGGTTGACAAAAAAAAACCACCTACCATGTTTCTTAAATTATCATGATAACTTTCAATGTTTTTAAATGTCTCTAGGCCAGGGATCTAACCCCAACACACCAGATATCATTAACGAATTCATTAAATAAAAAGAGTTGGTTACAAGTTTTTAAGTCTATGGCTTTTTCAATCAACACCTCTTAAATCGCTTAACTGGGATATTGAGTATGTCCAATTATCAAATGCCATATCATGTAACTATTGTTTAGATATCAAATAAAAAAATGTGATTGTATTTCCTAAGAATATATTTAAATACTAATATTTTTTCTAAGAGCTAATTTCAAAATATCACTAACAATAGGCTTAAATAAGGTGTGATTGGTAACGTGGTGATGGACTTAGGAATAAGAATCATATTTGTTCTGAATTCCATTCATGTGCTGGTATGATTTAAAATGACAACAGATCTTATTACTATAGGAATTTTAATCTCACGAATATAGTAATGGGTCATCTTTTATGGTATTATCCATTCTCATTATATTAGAAATGATATTTTTTTTTTATAATAAACCAATCTACTTTTACAAGCAAGCACCTTTAATAAAAAAAAAGAAAGAACTTATCATATTAACATTTTTTTCACAATTCTATGAATAATATTGAACAAATTATTCAAGCGTCTTTTTATCTTATTTTCCAAATAGAATTTGTTATCACAAAAAAAAAAATGATTAGTACATAATCTCATGATCGACTAAACCTCAATCTATGGTAACTGACGAAAATATATGTAAAGATCATTTAAAAGTAGTTACTGATAATGAGAATATATTTCAATTTTAATCTTTTTTTATTGAATAATTGGCTATTTGGCATGGTAGGGAAAAAATTAGCGATTTGACACCCGGATTATACCCCGTTCACCGCCCTTACTTGTTGGGCGTTGGTCAACTTACCGTCCCTACGTTAGTATGTAATTAGGGCAAAACGGTATGCTACTTACCGCCCTTAGTGTAAAATTAATTTTCAGGAGGACGGTGGACTAGTCACCACCCATAGAGTAAATTAAGCGTTAAGTAAGGGCGGTGGGTCGACCACCGCCCTTAACAGAAACTCAAAGACCTTACAGAAGCAGAAAACCCATTACGAAATAAAATCAAACCACTTCAACTTTTGCGTCTCACGTCCAATTCACCTGATTCTAGTCCTCAAATCTTCCTAACTCAAAGACACAACTTTCTCTTTTAAATCTCTAGGCCTGAATTAGTGCCGAAGTGGCTCGAAATCAGCAATTAGTGACATCTTTCCAGATTTTCAGCTCTTTTAGTCAACTCTTCGGGTAATCTTTTCTTGCTTTTGACCTCTCCACTTGATCTAAGACTTTAATTCTCATTTCTCCTCCTTATCTTGGTGCTCCATAGCATCGATGGACCTAAGAACTTTATACTAAAAACAAACAAATTAACGCACAAAAGTTCTAAAATAGCAAATAACATAATTCCAAGGAGAGAATGTGTAATATATCAAATTAAGCATAAAAGTCTATCAAACAAGTCCATTATTCACCTAAAATGATGTCTCCTAAAGGCATATATTTAGAACAAAACGGGAGACATCACTAATTTTCCAATTAAGGGGGTTGTAATTTTTTTTATTCATGTTTTAACCAATATTTTTTAAAAAAATCGGGCTAAATTGTACTGCTATCTCATAGGTTGCCCACCCCAGCCTACCCCTAAATCCGCCCCTGACCTCATGTATGGGTCGAGATCTCTTTCTACATTAAACATTATATCCACAATATGTAGTATTGCATTCATAACATGAAAATAAATATTAACAAATTTCAGTGTATGTTATATTTTAATTATCTACTTTGGAATATCTTATACTTACCAAATGAGCGATGTGACCGTATTTAGAAACTTCCAAGCATACTACAACTGAAACATTAATTTTACTAGGGATGTCCATTTCAAGCAGCATCTCGTAATCCTCATCTGAACATGCAATGTCATCTTTTTCTTTTTTCTTTTTTCTTTTTAAATTTTGGTTAGGTTATGTATTCTTCATCAAATTGATTCTCCCTTCCTGGACGCTGGTATTTTTTGATACCATCAATCATTGAACTGGGGGTCACTGGTTTCCTCTTACGCTTAATCAAAATCTTATTCCCTCATTTCTTTTTGGTTTATGTTCATTTATCAGAAGTTCTCACTAGTGTCTCCATATGCACCTTTTTTTTATAACTGTCTGATAATGTTCATCATTTGGTATGTTGCATGGTTCGTCTAGAATAGCATTTAGATCAACTTATGGTGTATCATTTTGTTTATGCATTTTTTTTTGTATCTTTGTGTTTTTGTCGTTTAGTTTTTGCATTGGTAATTAGTTCAGATTAGCTCTTGTTTGTTAGCATCTCCTATTCTAACACTTCTTCAGTTTTACTCAGTAGCTTAGCATAGTCTATGTTGTTTTGTTCATTCTTCTTCCATTAATCCAGCCTTCTTTCTCAACATATAAATCTTCGTTTCTTGTTATTCAGTGTACTACTTAAGTGACAAGTTTTCGTCGTGATAGATTCTGTACAAATCACTCATTTTTTTGTCTCTTCTCTTACCTCGTTATCATCCTCACTTGTAAACTTTTCCATGTCTTTTAACCCCCACTTCATTTTGGAGTTGAGAAATATTTTATCCCTCGAAACCAAATCATCTATCAAATTGTTTCTCTCGTTCGTTATCTCTATTAATTTCTGCTTTATGTAGGCCATTGCTTCATTTTTCATATTTCAAATAAGAAATAACATATTAAATTCAATAAACATAATGTATTCATATTTATGTAACGTGAACACATTGTACCCAGTTTTGTTATTAACATGCTTGGTAAGTCTATGAGCCTGACTAGTAAGTTTTTGAGCTGGCTCACCAAGTTTGTGGTTGACTCAACAAGTCTCAGAGCATGCCCAAAAATTCACTGAATATGTTTGAAAAGTCACTAAGGGTCCGTTCGGGATTGCTTTTCAAAATAATCACTTGAAGTGATTTAGATATATAAAAATACTCAAGACCCTTAAAATCACTTTTAGAAAAAGCACTAGATTAGTGATTATTAAAATAATCACTTAAAGTGATTTTAGATGACAAAATTACTAAAAAAATATTTTCTTATTGAAAAATAATATTACAATCACATAACAAATAAGAAATATTACAAGAAATTAAACAAAAGGAGAACCATAGCTGAATTTTTTTCTTATATAATAACCATGACACCATGAAGCTCTTAAATCTGAATTGTCGTCTCCGTTCAACAATAAGCATTCATACCAGAAACCAAACACCATGACAACTATAAAGCTCTCGAATCCAAAAAACCATGACACCATAAGCTCCGGAATCCCATGTCACAAAAAACTCTCGAATGTGGCCATGAAAACTTCATTGACGTATCCCTAACCGCTACTTTCCTTGCACAATTTCAGCAACATATCTCGCCTTCATTTGCAAAGCCATCGCCATTGCTGATGTCTATCACATAACTTTGAAACTGCTGTAGACGAAACTTGCAGTTGTGAGTTCTTCCACCGTGTTGAGATTATTCTAGAGAGGGTAGGTATGTGGATGTGTGTGTGGTTTTTGTTTTTAGGTTTTATGTTTTGAAATATGTGGAAGGATAAGGTAAAGAAATAATATAATTTGATTTTTTTTTAATACATATGAGAACCACTTTGGACTCGGAATCATTTTGACTCCAATAAGATTCTATCGCAGGACCTCTTGGTCTCTGCGGAGTAACCTAACCACTAGGCCAACTATCGATCTTATAAACCATTGAGACTAGCTCAACGACCAGGACCTTGTCTCTCATCTAGGAGGTACAGGGTTCGAATCCCCTCAGCCTTGTCATTTCTTGAGCCCTTAAAGGGGTAAGCAAGAGGTTCAAGGTTCAAGTCCCATCCCTTAACATGGGTAACCTAGTTCTGATTAAGTGGGAGTATGAGAGTATGTATGAGGAGGCGTGTATATTTCCTATGGAAATAGTCGTGGTGCGCTTAAGTTGACCCGGACACCCCTACATCAAAGAAAAAATCGATTTTATATATATATATATATATATATATATATATATATATATATATATATATATATATTAATTAAAATTGGCCTATGAGAATAAACATTTGGTTATATAAAATATCTTTTGTTTTGTCATTTAACACCATTTGATGGGTAATATTTATAATTTCACTCTCTTTGCTACTCAGAAAAGAATAAATTACAAACAAAAGGCAAAAAGAAAAAGAAAAAGAAAAAGAAAAAAAGTGAGGAGTATAGGAGTGAAGAAATAAAGCAAAAACACGATCTGAGTGAGTAAGCACAACACAACCGCAAATCTCACTCTCTGTGTAAAACGAACCACAACACTCTGTTGCTCCCGTTACCAGGTAAGCAATTCAGCTTTCCCCTAAAACCCCAACCCTAATAATTACATCAATTTCATTCTTTATTCTATTAATATTTTATTCCCTTACATAATTTTTTTTGCTTATGTTGTTAAAACAATGTAAAATGCTTGCTTCTTCATAAATTTTGTGTATGTTTAGTGCAATTAATAATGGCTATATTATCCATAGTAGGAAGTTCTGTACGGCTTAGGCGTGCATTCGATTGTTAATTGGGTAAATTGCACCATTAGTCCCTGTCTTATGTGAAATAGCCAAATATACTATGTTTCAAGAACTAGCAAAGATACCTTTGTACAATAACCTTGCAAATCTACCACGCTAATTGCAAATGAAATGAAGGACGTGTTAACCTTGCAAGTCTTTATAGTTTTACTATATAGAAAGACTTGGTATAAAGCCATTCATCTTTTTGTGAACTCATAAATCGTTTCTTTTCACAATCATAAAATGTTTTATTTCATTTGTTTTTCAGCTCGCTTTATGTGTGAAAAGCCATAATTCTTTTTCACTAGCTCAGAACATCCATACAAGAAACAATTAATGGGAATTTTGTCTATTTAAGTAACCTGCATTCTTGTGGTATGTAATTTTTCAACACTTTTTTTAGGTTCAATGTAAATATGTAGATCATATGTGTGACAACTTACTCTATATCATCTAAACATTAGTTGTATGTGATTCTTTTCCTCAGAAAGTGACATCATGCCTCGTAAGTTGAACCACGGAGTTAATTTTGGTGATGAATTTGATGCGTATGATGATGATTATGATTACGAGGATGAGGATGATTATGATTACGAAGTAGAAGAAAATGGTATTAATGAGTTATTTTCTTTTTCTTTTTCATTTTGTAATATTAGAATAAACTAACCATGCTTTTGTGCAAATAGATGTAGTACCTGATACAAAGGCAAAACAAGAAAGCATTAAAGTTGGGATTTGGCGTTGTCCCATTTGTACATTTGATAATGAAGATAATATGCCAGCATGTGATATATGTGGGGTCCTTCGCAATCCATTAGTTAAAAAAGAATCTAATAGCGTGAAGAATAATGAAGGTGAGCCATTTTACCTATGTGTTATGACAATGTTTATCTCTCTGTGTACATTTAAAACTTGTTTGGTCAATTAATTCTAAGCTCTCATTATTAACATGAAGTAAAAAGAGTGTCTAGTATATAAATGATATACTCCGGTTTATTAGAATAGACCGTTTGAATGCAGTTGATGATATATGCAAAGAATATGGAGCATCTATAATGGCTAAGTCTCTTTTTGCATCAATGGAGCCCCAAAAGTCTTTTGAAGCTGAAGCAAACTTTAACATTCACAAGCTTGGAAACATTCATGATTTCTGTAGGGCATTTAGCTCTCAATACCATTACAAATTTGATATAGGTCTGCACAGATTATAACAAATTTGTGTCCAAAATCTAGTAGATCAAAATCTTTTATCATGCACAAAATAAATAAAGGCCGTTCCTTCAAATTTCTGATTTTTGCATATTTCTATGGTAGCAGCTCCTTTCGAGTTTGATGCTCCATCTCCAGATGACTTGGTATCTTCCGGAAAACAGACCTTTAAAAGCAAATCTCAAGGTATATATATATGTATATACTTATGTTATTGTTTTATAAATGTATATTTTATGTGTCTAATAACTACTTTGGTCAGATTTTAGCGCATTATTACCACCAGTAAAGGAGAAGCCTATTAATGTTCAAAAGCCTAGTAGCTCTTCAGCATCCACCTCAGAAGGTGGGCCCACAAAAATTGAGAAGAGCAATTCCTCTTCAGAAGCACAAAGTCTTTCAAGTAAAATAAGTGATATTTCATTATCTTCCAAATCTGGTAGTGCTAAGAAAGCTATATCAAGGTCACAGTTTAAACCCGAAAAATGGATGCTTCCTGAACAAGATAATAATGAATTTACTCAACTAAATCTTGCAATTGTAAGTGTTATAAATACATTTCGTTATATCGATTTTTATCTGATAAAATCTTCGATTTTCTCAGGTTGGTCATGTAGATTCTGGAAAATCTACACTTTCAGGAAGATTACTACATCTTTTAGGTCGAATATCACAGAAAGAATTTCATAAAAACGAGAAAGAATCTAAACAACTCGTATGTATTTTCTTTTTTCTTTTTTAAATTTGTAAAGTTTGGTTTACCGAAACAATGAATTGACTTAGGGAAAAGGATCATTTGCTTATGCATGGGCATTAGATGAAAGTGCTGAAGAAAGAGAAAGGGGTATAACTATGGCTGTAGCTGTAGCGTATTTAAGTTCTAAAAAATACCATATAGTTCTTTTAGATTCACCTGGACATAGAGATTTTGTTCCAAATATGATATCTGGTGCAACTCAAGCTGATGCTGCTATTTTAGTAATTGATGCTTCAATTGGTGCGTTTGAAGCTGGTATAAATGTTAATGGTGGTCAAACTAGAGAACATGCTCAACTTATTAGAAGCTTCGGTGTTGATCAAATCATAGTCGCTGTTAATAAAATGGACGCTGTTAAATATTCTAAAGAACGTTTCGATACTATTAAAAAACAATTAGGAATGTTTCTTCGATCTTGTGGGTTTAAAGATTCTTCTGTGATTTGGATTCCGATTAGTGCTATGAGTAATGAGAATTTGACAGATAAATCTTCTGATCAACTCTTGAATTGGTTAGTTAGTAATTTTTATTTAAGTAGTAACAAAAGAACATAGACTAAGAAGATGATTAATTTTTACAGGTTTGAAGGTCCGTGTCTTTTAGATGCAATAGATTCACTTCAACCTCCTGATAGAGAATTTTCAAAGCCTTTAATAATGCCGATTTGTGATGTTATGAAAACAACTTCACAAGGACATGTTCAAGCTAGTGGGAAATTGGAGACTGGAGCTCTTAAAAATGGATATAAGGTGTGTTGATTTATCGTTTATTACATATATCGTAAGTATATTTGTTGATTTTTAATTTTTTTGAAAGGTTCTTGTAATGCCATGTGGAGAAATAGCGACAGTACGTTCTTTAGAACGAGATTCTGAGGTATGTAATATAGCTAGAGCTGGTGATAATGTGAGTGTGACTCTTCAAGGAATCGAAGGGAATCGAGTGGAATCTGGGGGAGTTTTATGTCACCCTGATTTTCCTATTTCTGTTACAAATCATTTGGAATTGAAAGTTCTTATTCTTGATATTGAAGTTCCTATTTTAATTGGTTCCCAGGTTAGTTTTTTAGCAAAAACTATTTATTATTGTTTTTCGTAAACTTATATTGGAAAAATTGCACAGTTGGAATGTCATATACATACTGCAAAAGAGGCTGCGAGAGTTGTCAAGATTTTGTCATTGCTTGACTCTAAGACTGGAGAAGTTGCAAAAAAGTCCCTGCGATGTTTATTATCGAAGCAAAATGCTATAATTGAGGTTTGTTTGTTACAACTCTATGCTTTTGCTTTAGGTCTCTTGTATCAATTTTGTCTATTATGTTTTAGGTGGTTTTACAAGGAATGGTTTGTGTGGAAGACTACTCTAATAGCCGAGCTTTAGGAAGGGTATCCCTTAGAGCTTCTGGAAGAACTGTAGCTGTTGGTATAATAACGCGAATTATAGGAGGAAAGGATTGAAAAAGTTAGGGAAGGTTTATTTTTCTTTGTATAATAGAGGTGCAAATTAAGTAAAGTATTTACGGCACAAAGGAGAAGTTTTGTTTACGTTTGTTATGTTCTCCGGTTTTATATACATATTTTTATGCAATGGTTTGAGTTTGTTAAAAGATAAATGTGACGATAATTAGGGTATTTTGCCCGTATTTTAGTTACGAGTCGATTACTTTTCTAGAATGATAACATTGTCCTAGTCAGATTTTGATTTTTATGTTCTTATTATGGTTGCTTACTTCACCAATGCAATGTACGTTTTTTTTTTTTTTTTAAATAAGCTCAAACAATCTATTGGCATGGTGTTGACTTGTCTTTTAGTAATGCAATGTACGTTAATTACTATAAAATGGTGAATTTTTGTACAAGTTCATGAACCATGCTACAATCTTACATTAAGAAATTGTTTTCAAACTTCAATTTAACAAAGCACCGAAAAGCCAAATAGTCAATTTAAGAGGTTGGTAAAAGATGATGGTTGAGCCCTCCACTTTTAAAATATGATAAATAGAAACGGTTTCCTTTTTCATCACATAACATTGATATTATATTGTAAAAATCATATTGTAAAGATATTTTGATTCCATTAGGATTTGATCCTCTGATTTTATAAGAATAATCCTGGATAGCATAAAAAAGATAAGGAATTATCTTAATATCACCCATAATAGAAATTTAAAATGGTTTATCATAAAATAAAGAAAAATCAATTAGGAAAAGAAAAATAATTGGACCACTTTCATTTTTAGTGCAATTTGTTACTGCAACTAATGAAATATTAAAATAGATTACTTAAAGAGTAATTCAGATTTGAATTGGCAAAGAAACACATGTTTTTTTCACTAATTGAAGTTAGCTCAATCAAGTAAAGCTTTAGATCTCCATCTAATCGGTATTATGTTCAAACCGATTAGATAACTTTGAATCCAAATGGACTCTTTAATACTAAAGCAAAAAAAAAAAAAAAAAAACGCTTTTCTTAGCCCAATATCTTATTTATATGGATGTCTGTATCATTTAAAGGAGATAAGGTATGCTTATTTTGTAATTATAACGAAAAGTAAACTTGATGCAGAAACATAATTCATAGACGACTCTTGTTGACCAAAACAATAATTTAAGTTTAAGATTCACATCTCTTTTTTTTTTTGTCAACAGATTCACATCTCCCAACCTCCCTCTCATGACAAAATATTTTATAATTTTTGACGATACATTACTGAAATTATGCAAAAGACTTGACCAAACAAAACAAAAAAGAAAAGACTTCGAATTATTAGTAGCATTATGGATTCAGGGGAGATTTAGAATTTTTTCTTAAGTGAGAGTAAAAGTTAGACCAACTACTAATGATATATATCGCCCAAAACTATACCATCCAAATACTATCTAGTAACGAGACATGAATTGGTAGCTTATACGTTAATTAAATCAAGAAAATAAATAAATTAACAATTTATAGCTGTTAAATATATTATTAATATAATATATTATTACCATAATATATTATTACCATAATATATTAGTGCATTAATATATTATTACCATAATACATTATTACCTTATTAGACTAGATTATTTCCATATCGTATTTACTTCCTAGTTAGTTTAGTCTTACCTTACTTGTTCACCAAGTTATTACTCCTATAAATAGGACTCATTCTATTGTATTAGACAATCAACTAATTCACAATGTAGTCTCTAGTATTCACTTGTTCTCTAGCCTTTAAGGCTCTTTCATTCAATATATTATTTTCCTCTTTTCTCTCTTCCTCTTATTTAAATATCTCACTTAATTCAAATATCTCACATGGTATCAGAGCCACAATCCAAAGTGGTTTTCCGTTATTGATTCATTCGCTTCCGCGCAAAAAAAAAAAAAATCCTCTTATTCCTCTCGTAGGAATCGAAATTGATCCTCTCGTAGGATTCGTCATCTCGTTAGGCCCTTTAGTGGACTCGTCTCGCTAGGCCATTCAGTGGTCCCGTCTCGCTAGGCCATTCAGTGGTCCCGTCTCGCTAGGCCATTCAGTGGTCCCGTCTCGTTAGACCCTTCTGTGGTCCCGTCTCGTTAGGCCCTTCAGTGATCCCGTCTCGTTAGGCCCTTCAGTGGTCCCGTATCGTTAGGCCCTTCAGTGGTCTCGTCTCGTTAGACCCTTCAGTGGTCCCGTATCGTTAGGCCTTTCAGTGGTCTCGTCTCGTTAGACCCTTCAGTGGTCCCGTCTCGTTAGGCCCTTCAGTGGTCTCGTCTCATTAGGCCGTTCAATGGTCTCATCTCGTTAGGCCGTTTAATGGTCTCATCTCGTATCTCGTTAGAGCATCAAATGGTCTCGTCTCGGTAGCTCGTTCAACATTCGGTTTTTGGTTTTCGGTTCTCATCACTCCACCTCACCGCCACGCCACAACAACAACATTGTCACGCTTCTCCACAACATCCTCAACGATCCATATTTCAAACTCAAGTTGCTCTCTCTTTCGACCTACTTGAGTTTGAGGGGGGGTGTTAAATATATTATTATAATATATTATGGTAGGATTCGTCATCTCGTTAGGCCCTTTAGTGGACTCGTCTCGCTAGGCCATTCAGTGGTCCCGTCTCGCTAGGCCATTCAGTGGTCCCGTCTCGCTAGGCCATTCAGTGGTCCCGTCTCGTTAGACCCTTCTGTGGTCCCGTCTCGTTAGGCCCTTCAGTGATCCCGTCTCGTTAGGCCCTTCAGTGGTCCCGTATCGTTAGGCCCTTCAGTGGTCTCGTCTCGTTAGACCCTTCAGTGGTCCCGTATCGTTAGGCCTTTCAGTGGTCTCGTCTCGTTAGACCCTTCAGTGGTCCCGTCTCGTTAGGCCCTTCAGTGGTCTCGTCTCATTAGGCCGTTCAATGGTCTCATCTCGTTAGGCCGTTTAATGGTCTCATCTCGTATCTCGTTAGAGCATCAAATGGTCTCGTCTCGGTAGCTCGTTCAACATTCGGTTTTTGGTTTTCGGTTCTCATCACTCCACCTCACCGCCACGCCACAACAACAACATTGTCACGCTTCTCCACAACATCCTCAACGATCCATATTTCAAACTCAAGTTGCTCTCTCTTTCGACCTACTTGAGTTTGAGGGGGGGTGTTAAATATATTATTAATATAATATATTATTACCATAATATATTATTACCATAATATATTAGTGCATTAATATATTATTACCATAATACATTATTACCTTATTAGACTAGATTATTTCCATATCGTATTTATTTCCTAGTTAGTTTAGTCTTACCTTACTTGTTCACCAAGTTATTACTCCTATAAATAGGACTCATTCTATTGTATTAGACAATCAACTAATTCACAATGTAGTCTCTAGTATTCACTTGTTCTCTAGCCTTTAAGGCTCTTTCATTCAATATATTATTTTCCTCTTTTCTCTCTTCCTCTTATTTAAATATCTCACTTAATTCAAATATCTCACAATAGCTAACTAATTCATACTACGTCATTGAATGGTATTTGAGTGGTATGATTTTGAATGATATATAACATTATTATAGATAGGGATGGCAGCGGTCCGGGTTTTAAACCGAAACCGATAGAAACCGAACCGATTAAAAAACCGTTTATGTAACCGTGGTTATAATTATGAGGTTATGGTTTTAAAAATTGTAACCGTGGTTAAAACCGTAAGGTTATGGGTTTGTTTTAAAAAAAATCCGAATAAACCGAAAACCGTTTTATTTAATATATAATATATAAGATATAATATATTTATTCTAAATACAATCTGCTCACTTTTAAAATCAAATATTTATATTCTAAAGCAGCCCAAGAGTCTAAGAAGACCAAAAGTCCAAGAAGACCAATACTAACTTTTAACATGTAGTTAGTTTAATTTGAAAAATGAATTAGCTTTTATAAAAACTAATTCTAATAAATGTAATAAAAATATATTGTTACATATCTAAAATTTTATTAATTTACAGAACTATTATATATATATATATATATATATATATATATATATATATATATATATATATATATATATATATATATATAAAATTGTACTTTTATCAAATTATTTTATCATTATTAATTTTATTTTTGGATTTTGTAGGCAAAAATATAGCATCGGACTATCTTAAAGCGTGTACGGTTGAAGAAGAAGATATCGCTTGTTAATGAATTCTACACGTTGTATTTTTATGCGATTTTTGGTGAAACTCCATTGCAATTTTTTTTGCTTTAATGTTTTTTGGTGATGAATTGGATTATATGGTTATGTATATCGAATATTTAAGAGTTTTTAGTTATTTTTAATTAATTTTATATGTCCATGCTAAACGGTTCGGTTCGGTTTTTTGCACGGTTTTTTTTACTTTAATCGGTTTCGGTTATGGTTTTAGATTTTCATTCCTAAACGGTTTCGGTTTCGGTTATGGTTTTTTCTAACTTAAACGGTTTCGGTTACGGTTTCTGGGTTTTTTGCGGTTAACCGAACCGTTGACATCCCTAATTATAGACGAATAAGTGGTATTGAGTAAACACCTCGGAATTTAAAAAAATAAAATTGATTTGTATATCTTATAATACACAAGTAAATAGAAATTTAAAAATATAACAACTAAAATCTATATCCCATGAAGATGATGTGCATTTCGGAGTTTATGGATGCACCCCACTTTCCACATCCTCCCGTGACCACCACACCTTCTCTCTTTCTTCCATTTTGTCAAATCTTTTTACCCAAACGAAACTACACCAATAAACTCCAAAACCCCCCGTTTGAATATGTGGAAGAAAACCAATTCCACCCCTCACGTGTGCCAATCCCATACGTGTATCATGCCACCCACCACCCACCTTCCTTCTCGACGATTTCTCTTTCCGAATACATAAATCTAAAATATCTAATTTTATTAGCAAACACAAATACAACCACCAGATTAGTATTATACCAAATCTGAATTTGAAAAAACAAAAAAATTAAAAATTAACGTAAACAACAAATAAATATAACTCCCAATTAAAACAATTTATATTTTTTAATTAATAAAAATAATTAATATAAAAAAGAAAGTCAATCACCATATTAAAACAAGATTTTTGTCTACTAATTTTAAAATTCCTTATCAAGATTCAAACACTCTTTATCTATTTCACTTTACACTCCTAATTAATACACCTTTTTTACACTAAAATTCAATTCTATAAACTTTTTTAACTATCCATTATATCTATACTACATTATTATAATCCTAACCACCACCCCCCCCCCCCCCCCCCCCCCCTCTTTCCTCACTCCACCCCAACCCTCCGAAAATAGTTACGCATGACGATTCACGGCGCTCTCTTCTGGTGGCCATTAATAACGTTCAAAGCCTCGTCCGTGACAACAAGTTTTTCTTCAAAACTTTGTTCGTAACATTAGTTTCTTCGTTCGTGGCAACATCCTTTTTTTCCGGCGAGTTTCGAGCACACGACGGAGGATGTTTCGTTCGTGACATTAACTATTTTTCGGTGAGTTTTGAGATTCTTTCAAAGCATTAATAGCAGTTTCACTAAGGTAACAACTTCATTGGTCATGGAGATTTTGTAATTCGTGAAGATCTCACAACCTATATTCGTGAGCAGCCATGTCGACTCTATATTATTAGCCATCATTTGCATCCATTGCTGATTAAAACTAATTTTCAACCATTATTTTTTAAAGTTTTAATAGTGGCCAAGTTTTTTTTAAGGTTTATTGTAACAATTTTTATTTTTATTTGGTTTTTTAACTTTGAAAATATGTTTTTTTTAGATATTGTTGTTTCTTATTTCTTTATTAAATGTATTATTATTATTACTATTATTTTGAGGAGTACCCAGAGAATTTATTGAGTACTTTTAAAGATTTTTTTAGTATTCGGTGGCTGTGTTGAACACACTCATTGACTTTGTTGGGCATCAGTAAATTTGTATAATTAGCTTCAACACATTATTGCTGAGTATTTAGTGATTTTGATGAGTGCATTCATTGATCTACAGAATACTTAGTAAACTATTAAATTTTATCGGTTTATGATTTAAGAATATGAATTGCTGAGCATACTTAGTGAATTTACGAAGTACTCAGTGATTTAACTAAGGACGAGTACTATTCTCCACCATGTCTGTTCTTTAGTGATTTCACTGAGTACTCAATGATTTCTCTGAGTATTATAACTGTTCTTTTACTAATCACCAAGGTTGTTCTTCACTGCTATGCTAAAAAAATTGTTGTTAAAACTACCATGGCTTTGTTCTATCAATGAAGTTCATCTGAAACAAAACTTCCATAAAAAGCAGATATCGAACAAAGTTTCATTATCTTGAACGAAGCTTCCATGGATGAATCACCATGGCAAATTTCAAACGAAATGGAATGGAGGAATCACAATGTTTTGCAAGAGAGGAAAGAGAAAGAGGGAAACAGAATAGATGTAGAAAAGATTTCAATAGCCTATTTGAAGAAAAGTCTAGCCACAAGTTCCTTATAGGGCATAAAAGTAGTTTTCCAAGATCCCATAGGAAATAATATAGTTTAATTATGACTTATTTTTAGCTCTGATAGGTCTATACTAAGAACACAATAAGAGAGTCTTACCTTTAGGTTTTTAGGGAGGTTTTCAAAACCCGTAAAATTAAATCCATCTATTAAACTAGTACGACTATACAGAGATTTTGGTTCAAATGATCTTAAAATCTGACCCCAAAGTTCTTAAAGTTTGATATTTTTCAAAAAGGTCTCTTATTTTCTTAAATCTTGATTTATAAAATCCTCATTAATTTCTTCCTATACTTTTATATATCACATATCATTCAAAACCTAAATCACAACTAAAGACACATTAAAATCCACACATAGTTAGAAACGGCGTTTACTACGAAAAATACATGGTGGTTGCGTGGACTATCATTACGTGCTCGAAGCTTGCAAAGGTCGAAGGAGCTCCAAAAGAACTTTGAACCTTCTATGACGAAGAGTTTCCATGGATTGCGAACATAGCTCATAACTTGTGAATGAGCTATAATGGACTGGGGAAAAAACCTACGGCAACTCGGAACGGAGAGACCATAACAGATCTCAAACTAAGCCATGGTTGTCGTGAGTGACCGAGATTGATGGTTGCGTTGTACTAGAGAGGGGGGGATAAAAACACATGTAATAGACGACTCATGACCTTCCATTACGTGTTTTGTTGCTCAATAATGGCAGAAACGGTGAGTTTGAGAGATCCAAAATGACGGCGAATGAGCTCATATCTCGTTGATGACACCACAGAAGTGTGATCTAAGTTGAAGAAGAGGTGACATCAGCATGATGTCACACATTTTTTGCTATATACTCTTGCACCGTTTGGTTATACTTTTCTTACATAGTTATTTTTTGTTCAAACAATTTAATTAATTAATTAATCAATTATTTAGTTAGTTATTTAATTTTAATTTTTTTTTAGTTTTTCTCTATCTTTTAAGTTACATCAATGTGTTATGTGATTGTTGTATCATTTTTTTTTTGTTTTTTTTCCATTGCCCATGAAAATAATTATATTGATTAATATTTTATGAGTTTTGGGTATGGATTTATTTTTTGCTTAGTGTTAGAAGTGTTTTTAAACACAAATGTACTCCGTGTTTGGTGTAATTATTTTGTCTTTATAAACATTCAGTACTATCATAGATCATATTTGATGTCATTTCGATACTCTATGTAACTATCGATAATACCAAATGTCACCACCAATCGTATTTAATATCAACACGAACCTTGCTCATTGATTTATAATTTTAAAATTGTACTACAATATTTTAGATCTTTTAAACCTCATAAATCAAATAATAGTAATATCCATCTCACATCTTCATTTTGGGGAAATAATATTTTCTAAATCTCCTTGGTCAAAAACCTTCAAATAGAGTAATCATATGAACCGGTCATCCTAGTTTCAGACCCGATTCACTCTTATATCCTTCAAATTTTGTTTTATTCGGAATATATCTTCCATATCGATACATACATACTTATATACAGAAAACGACGAACATTTCAGGATTCAATCCACAAAATATAAGAAAATCTCAGAGAGAGGGAAAACAGAATACGTACATATACACAGTAATTAATAACAAACAAATGAACTTTTCAGCTGAGGAGAGAGAATATGGTTTCTCTAGAGAGAGAAAACATTATAATTTCTAGAAAGAGAAAGCTGTGTGTAGCGAATATAACGAGCTGAAGAGAGAGACAACTTGTCATATTTTACACACATACACCCATGTACATGTATACCTAGATATATTCTACAGCTGGCCAAGAAAATTTCTTTGTTTAGAGATATAGATAGAGCGTATATACACATACTTTGGAGGGGAGAATTGAGGTCAATTAGCGGTAATGGCGGCGCAAGGGAGGGAGGGAGGAGGAGTGGCGGTGTTATGTGGTGCAGGAGGAAGCGGAGGAGGAGCTGTAGATATGGATTCTTCCACGTCGGTCAGAGCAGGACACGTGGAAGAAATAGAGGACCGAAATAATTCGCCAATTTTGTTCTTTTTGTTTTTCCACAAGGCGATTAGGATGGAGCTAGAGGCGCTACACCGGTCGGCTTTGGCATTGGCCACCGGTCAATTGGCTGATATTGAGCCGGTTTTCCAGCGGTATAGATTCCTCAAATCAGTTTACAAGCATCATTCCAATGCTGAGGATGAGGTACAACATTTGCTATAAACGTATTTGATTGTACATTTAACTATAGCTCAAAAGAGTAAATGCAATCAATCCTTTAAGTTCCGAATAAATTGTGTATTATAATTTATAATTAATGATTTAGTATTATCTTCGAACAGAATTTGTTCTAGTTAGGTTGTAAAGTGTGTACATACTCTCACATTTATGTTAGTTTATATATTGATTATTTTACAATATGTGTACAAAATAGTGCTGGGATTGTTATTATGAACTTGCATGTGTATATAATTTCACATTTAGGGGTTTTAACACTGAAAATTAGACTCTATTTAGTGGTATGGTGTTTTGAACTGTCATATGAAAGATTGTATTGTGATTTATCGTGCTTTTATACCTTAGTCTTCACCTGGATAAATTGTACTGATTATAATCCTTATGAAGAACATAATTTAAGCTAATGAGAGTTTTTATTGAGTGGAGATCTGAAGCTTATAGTGCATGTTCATTTATAAACCTCTTATCTAATTATGAACAATGAAGGGTCTAACATGAGGGAGAGGATAGAAAGTGTATGTGATGACTCAAGCCATGGAAGAGTTGTTTTCTTTTAAAGGACTTAGTCTCGTAATTGAACTTATGAATCACTCTTGGTGGGACTAGTTTTCATATGTAGAACATTGAAATCATTACTGTATACACTTTATAATCTCCATTTTACCTTTGCAGTTCAAATTCTGCGTGGAAATGACTAAATCTATATAGATATGTGATCATGATGCACTATACAATCTCCATTTTATTGTACTGTATTTTTGATAAGTTTGTATTGATAAAGGCTTTTAGGTTTTAGAAGCGTTACTTAGGAGACTTGTGAAAGTTTCTGGCTTAGCTTTTTGTCAATAGTTTTCTACTTTTTATTGCAATTATTGTATCTTTTTGTATTTCAAGTCTGCTTAAAGCTCTCTTGATGCTTAGCAGTAACTCTGAATGCTAAACAAAAGGTAATATTGCTATAACAGGTAATTTTTCCGGCCCTTGATATACGCGTAAAAAACGTAGCCCAGACTTACTCCTTAGAGCACAAAGGTGAAAGTGATCTATTTGATCACTTATTTGAGCTGTTGAATTCTGATGAACAGAATCATGAAAGCTTTCCAAGGGAATTAGCCTCTTGTACAGGTGCCCTTCAAACTTCTATCTCTCAGCACATGTCTAAGGAAGAGCAACAGGTATTGTTAATACACTTTGTTACAGTTCTAGTATTTAACATTCTTTAGGAAGTGGTATTCTGTAGCCTCATGTGTAATTATATTCTTAAATGTTGCAGGTTTTTCCGTTACTCATTGAAAAGTTCTCATCTGAAGAGCAGGCATCTTTAGTTTGGCAGTTTCTTTGTAGCATACCTGTAAATATGTTGAAAAAGTTTCTTCCTTGGTTATCATCTTGTATTTCACCTGATGAGTATCAGGAAATGCGGAATTGTTTAAGTAATATCGTTCCAAAAGAGAAGCTTCTTCAACAGGTGGGTCCCATTATATCATCCTTTGGCTCTTAGTTCATGTTCTCCACTTTCTTTAATTTAACTGTAACTTTCTCAATTGAAGGTTATATTCACGTGGATCGAAGATAGTAACTATATCAACCAGGTTAGAAGTCCTGAAGCTCAATGCCAAATCACATGTGCTATAAATTGTAAAACAGGTGGGACAAATTATCAAGGAAAAGCAAATTGTGTATGTGAATCTACTAAAAATGGGAAAAGAAAATACACAGGGTCTATTAGTAATGAAGCTGAATCACTTAACATGCACCCAATTAACGAAATATTGCTTTGGCATAAGGCCATGAAAATGGAGCTTGATGACATAGCAATTGAAGCTAGGAAAATCGAGCTCTCTGGAGACTTTTCTGATCTTGCGTCTTTTTACCAAAGACTCCAGTTTATTGCAGAAGTTTGTATTTTCCACAGGTGCGATTTAATGAAATTTATCTTGATTAGAAATGTATAACAATTTGAAGTATTGTTTCTAACAAGGAGAGGCTTTTGTAACTATATTGATACAGTATTGCGGAGGATAAAGTTATATTTCCAGCTGTAGATGGAGGACCGTCTTTTTCTCACGAGCATGATGAAGAAAAAAATCAATTTAACGAGCTTCGGTGCTTAATTGAAAATATACAAAATTCAGGGGTCAATTCAACTTCAGCTGCTGAATTTTTTACAAAGCTATGTTTGCATGCTGATCTGATAATTGAAACTATTGAGAGACATTTCCAGAACGAGGAAGCTCAGGTGAACTTTTACTTCAACTTTTGACTAACCTTTGAAATTTCGGAAACGATTTATTTCAATCATCTGAATACAAGAAAATATGTTTAAAATGCCATTTTGAAAGTGTAGGTGCTTCCTCTTGCTCAGAAGCATTTTAACTTTGAAAAACAGAGGGAACTTTCGTACCAGAGCTTATGCATAATGCCTTTGAAGTTGATTGAGTGTGTCTTACCATGGCTTGTAGGATCATTAACTGAAGATGAGGCCAAGAGTTTTCTAAAGAATATGCAATTAGCAGGTCTGTATTTAATATTCCATAAAGTATTTTGACTTAATTCTTTTCTAACTTATATGATGCTTCAATGGAACAGCACCAGAATCTGATACTGCTTTAGTGACACTATTCTCTGGTTGGGCGTGTAAAGGGCGAAATAACGGTGCATGCTTATCTTCAAATGTAACGGGTTGCTGTACCGTAAAAAAATTCAATGATATTGAAGAAAATTACGTAAAACAATCCTGTCCATGTGTAGTTTCAATGGAATCTGATGATACTACGAGGCCTTTAAAGAAAAAACTTCCCTTACTTCATATCGATGATAATATCTCAGACAATGTAGATTCTAATAATCTTTCATGTAGCGATCAATTCTGTTGTGTCCCAGGTTTAGGAGTTAAAACTAATAATTTGGGATTAAGCGCTATTTCCCCACCAAAATCTTTCCGTTCTATGTCCTTTAGCTCATCTGCTCCTTCTCTTAACTCGAGCCTTTTTATCTGGGAAACCGAGAATAACTCTTCGGATATTGAGGAAAAAGTACGCCCTATTGACACCATTTTTAAGTTTCACAAAGCTATACGTAAAGATTTGGAGTATCTAGACGTTGAATCGGGTAAACTTAGTGATTGTGATGAGACTTTTCTTCATCAATTTATTGGTAGATTTCATCTTCTTTGGGGTCTATATCGAGCACATAGTAACGCCGAGGATGAGATAGTTTTTCCAGCGTTAGAGTCCAAAGAGGCACTTCACAATGTGAGTCACTCATACACATTAGATCATAAACAAGAGGAAAAGCTTTTCGAAGAGATATCAAGAGCACTTTCTGAACTTTCGGATATTCATGAAAGCTTGAAGGGGAATCATAATACTGAGTATGGAAGCAAACAGTATGATGAGCTGGCAACAAAGCTTCAAGGGATGTGTAAATCGATAAAGGTGAGTTTAGATCAACATATATTTCGTGAAGAACTTGAATTATGGCCGTTATTTGGGAAACATTTTTCTGTGGAGGAACAAGATAAGATTGTGGGTCGTATAATTGGAAGTACTGGTGCTGAAGTGCTTCAATCTATGTTACCTTGGGTAACTTCTGCTCTTAGTGAGGATGAGCAGAATAAAATGATGGACACTTTAATGCAAGCTACTAAGAACACTATGTTTAGTGAATGGCTTAATGAATGTTGGAGAAAAACTCCTGAAATTCCTTTACAACCTGAAACAGATAGAGGTATTTTATTTGCTATACTTTTATCCATCTGCTTTTTATTTTTATTTTAAGGGGTGTAATTGCATTGTTCAAACTTCAAATCCAGGTGTCCCTGTTTATGAAAGTTTGAACCAGAGTGATCGGAGGTTTAAACCTGGTTGGAAAGATATTTTCCGTATGAATCAAACTAAACTTGAAGCTGAGATTATTAAAGTTCATCCAGATCCAACGCTTGATCCAAGAAGAAAAGAGTATCTTCTCCAGAATCTAATGACAAGGTACATCTCTACTCTAGTTATAATTCCTTTCTTAAGTAAAGATGTAAGAAATTAAACATTGTTTTATATTAGTCGATGGATAGCTTCACAACAAAAATGTCAAGCATCAGATGAAGATATACCCGGATGCTCACCATCTTTTAGAGATCCAGAGAAAAAGATATTTGGATGTGAACACTATAAAAGAAACTGTAAGCTTCGTGCTTCTTGTTGTGGTAAATTAGTTGCTTGTAGATTTTGCCATGATGAAGTGAGCGATCACACAATGGAAAGGTACTATGACAGAACTATAACACGTACGTGGGTCCACTTTTTTTTCTAATGGTTAATTGTTGTTTGCAGAAAAGCAACTACGGAGATAATGTGTATGCAGTGCTTGAAGGTTCAGCCGATTGGACCAGTTTGTATAACCCCTTCATGCAATGGATTTTCCATGGCAAAATACTATTGCAGTATTTGCAAATTTTTTGATGATGAGAGGTACGTACATCAATTATCTTTATTTGTTATGGTTTATGTAAATAATGATTTACAATTCAGGAGTGTGTATCACTGTCCATCTTGCAATTTATGCCGTGTTGGATTGGGACTGGGAATAGATTTTTATCATTGTATGAAATGCAATTGCTGTCTTGGAATAAATAATATGGATGATCATAAATGCTTGGAGAAGGCTTTAGAAATAAATTGCCCTATTTGTTGTGAGTTTCTCTTTACATCCAGTGCAACTGTTAGGGCTCTTCCTTGTGGCCATTACATGCATTCAGCTTGCTTCCAGGTCTAATCATATTTTCTCTTCTTCGTTTTGACTGAAATAATCTTCCCTTAAAATTTCCTTGTTTTTTTAATCCCCCGTTTAGGCATATGCTTGCAGCAACTATGTGTGTCCGGTGTGTAGCAAATCCATGGGTGACATGGCGGTAAAAAGAAATTCTTGCTAAGTAATTACTTCACAAGCAAAAAAATTCTTAAAATAAATAAATTTGTGTGGCTTGATCAGGTTTACTTTGGGATGCTTGATGCTCTGTTGGCTAATGAAGTGCTTCCAGAGGAGTATAGGAACCGTTGGCAGGTTCTCCTCTCTCTCTCTCTCTCTATATATATATATATATATATATATATATATATATATATATATATTATTTCAGCATTTGCTTTTCGTAAAAATGCCATTAAATGTGTGTTTTTGTGTAGGACATTCTTTGCAATGATTGTGAAAAGAAAGGCACGGCACGGTTCCATTGGCTGTACCACAAGTGTGGATTTTGTGGATCATACAATTCCAGGGTCATTAAAACAAATACAAACCCAAATTCAAATCCTGAATGCCCTACATCAAATCAATGACCACTTTCTGTAAATTCACCTCTTACCACTACTCTACTTAGTACATCTAGACAAATTCTTAGATTTTTTGCCTAGTTTTAGTCAGTTGTTATATACAGTAAGGTTGATGATTAGGTTAAATGATTCTAGCTTCTCTATTTCTTTTGAATGTGTGGCGTGCCATCTTCAGTAAATGGTTATGTTCTTTGTTAGTTGTATTTGTATTTAGAGTTTGAGCTGCTTTGAGAGTAAACTAATTCTCAACTCCTCTACTCTCTTGCCTTGTTTCTTCAACATCATTTTTACCACCACATCTCTTTAACTCTCAATTGAATAGCCGTTTTCCTTGATTATTTTTCTGGAATTTCAGTCTGAGAAATTTAAAACCAGGAAACAGATCGACATGGGGAAACTTCTTGCATAGGTGGTGTATCACAATACTATACACTATACACTATACACCCCATCCTCCCCTCATAATTATTCAAATATACCAAACTCACTTATCATTATCTTCGCTTACTTGTTTGTTAGTGGCACTAGTAGAAAAGTATAAAAGCAAATAACTCATTTTAAGTAAAGGATAGTTTTAAAGGCTTGATTTCGTGTTATATTGCACTTAGTGCTATAGAATTTATATATGAAAATTTACCAACTTCTCTAACACACAATATATGAAAATGATAATATCCTATACCCCTATATATACAACAATACAACACGCACAGATTTAAACCTAAATCATAAACTAATAAATCTGAAAACATCCTCTCCCACCAAATTCTTGTCAAGGCAGACCTTTAACTCCAATATGGTAGTGGTGCATGGCGAAGCAACAACATCATATAACCTATTTCGTGGATATACTTGACATAGTGGCCAAAGGCTTATTCGCGGAGGCTCGCTCTTTAGCAAAAAACAACATTAGAAATTAATTGTCACCCTTTTTTTTGCATACATTTGAGATTTAATACAATCCGTAAGTTAAAAACAACTTACAAAAACCCTCATGGGGTATTCAAAACAGTTCTTGGAACCGCATTCCCACTCTTGTTTCTTGTTATATATCTTCATAAAAAACTAGGAGGGTCATCATGCACAATAGGGGCAGCATTCGTCTCGACTCCTTTCTCCGCTAATAGATCGGCACACAAGTTTGCCTCGTGATAGATATGATTCATCTCATATTTTAGACGACTCCTGAGGATCTCAATACAATTTTACGCAATGTGACAAGACCAACTCTTAGAGTTTCATCTCCTTTCACTAGTGCATGAAACTCCCATGAATCAGTCTCAATACACAATTCAGTTATTCATTGGCTTTGAACCCATCAAGTAAAGCGAGAAGCTCTAAATTGAAAGAGGATTCCACTACACACCCAACTGAATCCCTACGACAGATGACCCCTCAACTTCTCTTCTAGTACCTCTGATACCTATTTCTCTTTTAGCTCGATTATAATAACCATCTATATTTAATTCATTCTGCCCAAGAGGTTCAACCCATTTAATTAGTGATTTTCTTGATGAAGTAATGATCCTATAGTCTTGTTCCTTTTCCCATGCTTGAACGAAATTATTTGTCGCCTTAATAATATCCGCTGAGTGAGTTGCTTAGTACGTGGAGTCCTAGTTGACTAGTTGACTGACTAAACACCACCTTATTCCTTCTAACCCATATGCACCATAATAATGTTGGAAAGATTACAGGGCCATTTTAACACATTACATATAACTTTAGATGATAGGTGCGCTCCCAACCACTTTTTTATAAGAAATTATACACTCATGTGGGGATCTATAACTCCTGACCTCGAGCTCAATTGCTGATGTAGGCCCACTAATTCCTTCGAGAAGTACACTTACATGCATCTTCTCCCTCTGTATGGACCTGCCCCGCTCCTCTATACCCCGACATTTGATGGCCCCGACTCTTCTGCAACTCAAAGCCTGTCCAAACCGCTACACTACATGCACTTTACACTTAAAGATTAGATGCCTCAACTCCTCCTTATCCGCCCCACAAATTACACATTCACCAACTTCTAAAACTCCTCTCTTATATAGATTTTGGGTGGACGAAAGACGATCTTTTGCTATCGTACACAAGATTACCCTTATTTTTTGTGAGAACATAAGTTTCCAAATCCAATCCCATTGAACTCCGCTACCTCCACCTATGGTACGGACATTAGTACGCCGATTTAACTGAGAAACAACTTTACAGTTCCATTTATAATAATTCCCTTCTAGTCTGGACATTTGAATTATTCCTTCTCTTAACATTTTCTTGCCCACAAGGATCGTTTTCCACATGTCCGAGTTGCTATTCTTTTGTTCTTGATACATTATCACTTCTTTAAGATACTTGTGTTTAAACACCTTGACCCACTCTACATTATGGTATTGAATAAGTTTCCACCCTAGATTTTCTAACAACACAATGCTATAACTCTTCGCATCTATTAGTCCTAGCCCCCCCACCTCTTTTGGGCTACAAACTCGTTCCCAAGCTGCCCAACGTATAATTTGGTCAATCTCTTCGAACATATACCCCTGGAGTTTCATAACTTGCATTTGATATGTCGGAATTGCACCTAATACCGATTTTTCCAAAGTAATTCGTCTAGCTAATGATAATGTCTTCACCTTCCACTTATCTAACTTTTCTCTCATACGTTCCATAATCCTTTTGTAAACCCCTTTGGTAAATTGCCCGATTGGATAGGTGCTCCTAAATAGGTTCCAAAAGAATCACTTAAGCATAATTCACTATGAACAACAAGCTCCTCCTTTATCGACAATGGAACATTTTTCAAAAAATATATAAACAAATTCTCCGTACTTATGGTCTGACCTGCCTCATTACAAAACACCCCCAACGTCTCTTGAAAGAGCATGACCTGTGACATAATAAGCTTTACCAAAGAGAATTAGATCGTCAACAAAGAAAATATGAGATAATTTTGGATCCTCTATACCCATGCAAATGGGCTCCCATATTCCTTTATCACATAAATTTTGAATCAATAATGATAATATTTCAAAGGACTCTCCATTCCACAAAACCTTCACACCATTTCCACCCATATTCGACATAATGAGCGAAACTTGATGTCTCCATATTTGTGAGGAATTAATATATTTATGAGACATCATATTAGGTGCATTATATTATTTGTTAAGGAATTTCTGTATTAATTGCTACTTTCTTAATTCATGCCTTAATTTGGAAGACTATTACTTTTAAAGCATTTTTGGTATAATTTGTGTATTAAATGTGAAACTCTTAGGCATATGTATTATATTAGATTCCAAATCAATTCCAAGGAGTTAAGAAATAAGATCCAAGGCAAAATCAAGAGTTAATAGGAAATAAAGTTGATTTAGGAAAGAAAAAGCTGCCAAATGAATTTGCCAAGATGTAAAAATGTCCAGTGTTTTGAATGCTACAGAAAATAGGATATGATATTGAAGGATCCCTTTGATATTTAGATAGGTATTTGAATTGTTGTCGTTTTGATGGGTGGATCACTGAATTTGGCCCAATAACGAAGGAGATATGCTTGTTTTAATCTTCAAATGTTATCCTGTCCTACAACTTAGGAATACAAATTTGAGGTGGAGTTGGACCCAATAACTTGGCACATACTCCAAGATTTTGACCTAGCACCAATAAAAAAAATACTTACCTTTGTAAACATGTCCTTGCTAGTCCTTGCTTGAATATTAATTCCTAGTATCAAGTTTTATCATCCATAGAAGCAAGTTAACAGTATTTATTTCTTAGTTTTATTACTTCTAGTATGAACTAATTTTCCCATAGCTTGGGTTTGCATATGTATAATCCTTGAAATCTATTTCTTTATTTTATTTTTTTGGGAAAATGATAATTAATTGATTGAGAATCTTATTTATTTTACATATCTGTGTTATGTGTTTAGACTTATTCCAACCCTAATCTTGATCACGTTAGCACTGTTCTTTTGTAGTTGGTTTGTCACCCTAACGCGGGATTCAAATATTTAAACACCACATAAAAGTCTAGTGTGTGGTATTGATCCTGACGGGATTGCCTAACTAGATAGCCTCTAAGGTTCGGTTTTGCCACCGATCATTGCGTAGGGTCCGCTTACCCAAGTCCCCTGGTAATTTCTAGGTTGCCACCTAAGTCCACCATGAAGGGGGTTAGGAGGGATATAGAATCCTGGCTACGTATACTTACCGAGAGCTTAAATCACTCCTATAACTAGAACAAGATTTAGAAGGAAGACCTAAGCTATATCTCTCATCTCCATTCTTCGTAGTTTTATTATTTACATTAGTACTTAATTATTATTCTCTCCAATATATATCTCTTTTATTTGTCTTTTAATTTAAATAATTAATCTCTTCTACGCTTCTATCTTAAATGCAATTTGATCTAACAGACTAAATCCTTGCGAACGAATCTTACTTATCAACTAAAACTTGTAAACGATATGTGCACTTGCAGTGAGTTTATCGTGGTAGTAGTGGGTGTGTGTTCTTATTATTATATTTATTTATCACACTTTAGCCACCACCAACACCCAACACCCAACTTGGAGGAAAACCAAAATGACATTCGATGAAATCCCACCGCATTTTATCATATGCCTTTGCTAAATCAATCTTAACCTCCATAATCCCACACTTTTCTTTGATATGGCGCATTTTGTGATCCACCTCGCGAACCAATACAATATTATCTATGGTTAATTTGTCCGAGAAGAAAACTACTTTGACAAGGACCAATTATATCAGCGAGAAAGGGTCTAAGTCTATTAACCATAACCTTCATGATAAACTTACAAGGATAATTTATGAGTATGATAGGTCTGAACAGACTTACACGTACCAGATTCAGAGTCTTTGTCATAAGATGTATAAGCGTACCATTCAACCAATGTGGAAGTAACCATCTCAGATACTGACAGACCCATTTTTTTACAATATTTTTGATAGAATGATGTTGTCATTCCATCCAAACCTAGAGACTTTGTAGGGATTGATTGAAAAACCGCACCCTTAATTTCCTCATCTGAAAATGGAGCTGCCAACACCTGAGATTGTTATACTCCAATAAATGCAATTCGAGGAAGGGTAAAGACTCCTACATGTTCAACTAGAGGAGCGTATAATTACAAAGTATGTGCAAACCAAAAGCTTCAAGTCCTATCTGTCCTCTACCCATAATTCCCCATCATTCAGTTACCTTGTGCATTTTGATTTCTTCTTTCTCACAACCGTTGATAGATGGTATTACCGTGTAGTCCTCTCATTTGAAGCAATCCAACGTTCTTTTGATTTTTGAAAATACGTTATCGTTTCTTGTTCTAAAATTCTCTCATACTCATCCATTAGATGGGATCCCAAATGATGCACCGATGAATTATACAAACTCTGTAGAGTTTTTTGTATACCTCTCAGCCTTGCCGCTAGCATATGCTTTCTTCGATCAAGTTTACCGAAACTATCAAACCTCTACTTATTAAGATGATTTTGAATGGAATTAATATTAGGTTCAAAACCTTGTCGAGCTCTGCCCTATTTATCTTGTATGAATTTGTTAAAACCTTTGTGGAGACACCAAGATGCTTTGAAGCAAAAACGACGAGCCTTCGCTTTCTGTTTATGAAAAGAGCAAATTTGTATCAAGATGGGTGCATGATCTGAGTATACTCATTCTAGATGAAAGACCTTCACATGAGGTAATAATTTTTTCCATTCATTATTCCTATACACTCTATCTAATCTCTTTATAATCCGCTGCTCTGTATTCCAAGAGCCACACCAAGTGAAGTGTGTCCCATAAAATCCAAGATCAGTCAATCCACAACTATGTATCCATTACTTGAACTTCTCCATTATCTTAGTCACTCGTTCAACACCTCCTTGTTTATCCTCCTCCTTTCCGATTTGATTAAAGTCTCTCGCCACTAATCATGACACGTTCAGATTATGAAATGCCTGATGTAACACATTCCATGATTCCTCTTGTTCCTTATAATATGTACGATCATAAATCTCCAAGAAGATCCATGTTGTACATCCTTGTTGTTCCATCTCTATATTAATAACTTGGTGGCTTGCTGAAAGGACATGAATTGATACATTAGAGTCACCCCATAATAGCTAGATTCCTCCTTTATAACACTCTAAATCGACTCGTACTGAATTATCCTTCTGAAGCGAATTAATTTTATCGATTTTCACCCTACTTACACGCGGTTGGACAATAACAGTAATCCAAACGTTATGATAAGTCATAATATATTTAATTACTCTACAAAATTTTGGGTTGGTCGCTCCATAACAATTCCAAAAGAGAATGTTTAGTTGCTCCCCCGATTTCTCCAATTGAATATCTAAAACACCTAGCGTACACATGATTAATAATAATTTAAATATGACAAAAATACTGAGCAAACGCACAACCAAAGGGATACTTGAGACATGTCAGTATCTCCCTTCCCTTGTGCCTGCTCCATCCTATTATGATCATCCGTTAATGTGCTGTCCACTTGACTCTACATCATTAGTTGATATTCCTTCCCATTTTCAACCTCAATATCAATATCGGGATGTACACCCCTAAATCAATTGTCAACAACACTTTTGAGGAACCTAACAGTGACAAATCTTGTTGTGATCTCTCTTTCTCTCATGGAAAAATTATTCACCATTAAGTCTTTCCTTTATATCCCCATGCTCCACCAAGATTTCTACTAGTCCCTCACAGTTCTTCAGCATACCCTCACCCGATCTCTTCTTCCCGTCTAAACCGCATCGCTCTTCTGATCGGTAACAACTCCCATGCCCTTTTGTTTCCCCTCCAATTCCAGTCCTTTAACCTCTGCCATACTAAAAACTCACAAACCTCAACTACAAATTCCAGTTGCTTTATTGTTTTAAATTAGACAAAACAACTACGTGATGCCCCCATGTATTTCCTACTCCTCTAGCTTTTGCCCCATTACAAGCCAACCCTCTACCTTTATAGGTTTTCACGTGATACCCCGAGCTTTGTCCCTTATTCTGCATAGTTGGCGGCCCATGTCTCACTGTATAACAATCCTCCTCCTCCACATGCAAAGCCTCAGACCTTTTTTTTTTGATGACGAGGGTTCCCGGGCTTACACCCGACTAGTCCCCCGGGAGATATGACTGCCTCCCCAACCATACCTCCAGGCAATCAGAACTAGGTTGCCATGTTCTGGGGAGGATTTCGAACCTTGGAAACTTTCCAAACTTTTTTAATAACTTCCTGCTGCTTGCGAGATTCGAACCATGTACCTCTCACTTGAGAGAACTTTGCAAACTTTAATAACTTTCTGCCGCCTGCGGGATTCGAGCCATGTACCTCTCACTTGAGAGAACTTTCCAAACTCTAATAACTTTCTGCCGCTTGCGGGATTCGAACCCTGTACCTCTCACTTGAGAGACAGAGCCCTGGCCAGTTGAGCTACCTCACCTGGTTCCTCGAACCTTTATCCTACCCCTTTAGGAAATCCAACCTTAGTTAGTGAAGGACCATACATCTAACCCTCAATTTTCCCTACGTACTGTCATCCACTCCCCTTAATTTTTCTCAACTACTATGCTCCCTCTTTTATCTGCAACCTGAATTGGAGATGAAGAGTTGTGGATATTCTTTCAATCCCAATCGGTTGTTCAGTTGCATTTGGAGGACAATTTTCTTTCTGATGTCCGAGTTTTCCACACCAAAAACATATAAGGTGTAGGCCTCTATACTCTCCACTTTATAGACTTCTATCCTAATTTTTACCATCGAATCTAAAGGATTGTTCAAGTCAGTTTCGATCACAAGGCGCGCGTAATTACCCCTTAATCTACATATTGTTAGAGGTCGTTGACCTTTGTGTTTCCCTTGACAAAATAGAATGTCAACGCTAACAGGAAAACTTCCGCAGAGAACAGATCGTAAGTAGTAAGAGAAGTATGTAGGTATCGTGTTTCACAGAGATCAATGCGATTTAAGTGTTTTATTCTAGGGAAAATGTAAAGCTTATAATCTAAAGAGAAAATACTAAAGCGATAAATGATAGAGTGTTTGTTTGGGTTTTAGAATTAAGAACTAAGAACAATGTAAATATAAATACAATCCAACGACTACTAATGATGTTTAAACTAATTGCAAATAAGTAAATAAGTAATGTAAATAAAGGATTAAAACGATATGAGATGGATGCTTGAGGATATTTCTAAGTAATATCTTATGTCGTTAAATGATTTTGTTATTCTATAAGGGCGAATTGGTTTGTGTATTCACATAAATCGAGAATCTAAACCACTTTATCCCCTATCCGGGCATCTACATAATCTACACCATCTACATTACACACCCTTAGGTTATCCGATGAATTAAGTACAAGACCCAAATGACTACCTAGCGTGCAAGAAACCCACTTGTCCTAGGCACTAGGCGTTCAAGTATTAAGTCAATAATCTCGCCCCCGCCCGGATTATAGCTAAATTACGACAGCTCCTGCTACTTGGCCAGAGCACATGAGTAATTAAATCAAATATAAGTACAATGAAATATAATAAAGTTATACCTAATTCAATTAAACATAAACTGATCTCCCAAATGTAAAAACATCATCAAATAGCTAAACACAAAGCATTACAATAACATCCTCAAGCATAAAGTATTTAGCTCATAATCGAATTAAAAGTAAAAACAATAAACTAAGTAAAACTAATGACATAATCATGTTTGAAAAAATAAACAATAGTTATTGTTGAAAGTGAAGCGAGATAATGAATGGTTGAGGTTGAAATGAAGGGTTCATGGACAAACCCTTGTTCTTCCTCTTCCTTTAGTCTTCTGGCTCTTCTCTCTTCTCCCTAGATGGATATCCAAAATGATTTCTCAAAATGAAGTATATTAGTATGTGGCTAAAATGAGGCTTATATAGCATCGTGTGGGCCTTCTTTAGGGTTAGGAAACAAGGTTTAGAGAGGGTCTAACCCGTTTTTGTTAAATAGATTTCAGGTTCGAACCACGCCAACGGTTTTTATCATAACTTCTTCATCTTAACTCTGAATTGACCTCTGTCACTCGCCACACGATCGTGACTTCAATATACTTCCAAATATTAAGTAATTAGGTCCATATCTCTCATCAACAAATCATGGTGAAAGAATATTTGAGGTGCAAGATTTCTTTGATAACCGCTCTAACTTCCTGTAGTGGTTCTAAGCTTCAATTCCGCTTTGAATTGGAGTTTCTCTTCATTATTTGACCTCTTATCTTCAATTTAGACCATTTTATCAAGCATGTATCTAAATTCTACACACTAAATACACAATTAAAGCGTAAAAACTCAATAAATAGCAATAAGTCCAAAACTAGAGATGAAAGTACAATATCGCAAAATATAGGAAAAAATCCATCACTTAGGCCTAACAAACTCCTAAAAAATGTCTCGGAGGTGAATTTATTCATCACAAAATGAGAGAAATCAAGACCCCCAACTCAAAGTTTTGTCGTCCGAAGAAATAGAAAAAAGAAAAGAGAAGGAGTTTGGAAGATTCTAAGTCAAATAAGCCAAAGAAGAGAGAAAGAGTAGAAAACATAATGAATGACACCAAAGCTAAATTATTAACAAGTCTCATATAGTATAATTTACAAACTATATCAAATAAATAATTTACACAAGTTAATTTCAAGATCAGATTAGAGTCGCAATGCACGAATATAGGTCATCTATTAGTCCTCTATGGTAGCTATAGTGTGTTCCTCGATTCTCACTAGTTTCTAAGGCTCGTCTAACTACTCTCCATTAGTTTGAAAGCTCATAACTTGCATAATCAAGAATCCTAAGGTCTTTAAGGCTGTAATGTAGGCTTAGGGTAGGTGTGATAAGTATTTTTGGGTAATTTAGAGTGGGCTTTTGGCCCTCTCCTCACTAGCCATCAACTAATCGCCATAGAGCTTGAGTTACCCTCAAAGATGTTCTCACTCAACCCAAATATGCACTTATTAGCATTCCCAAGATTACCAATTGAAACCCTCTGATGATCACCTAATAAAATCCCACTTTGCCGGTCCAAAATATGTATATATTTTTCTTTTGTAAGTGACAATGATCCTCTTTTCAATGTGAGAGATCATTTCACTATATATTTTTTTCTTTTTCTGTCTCATATATTTTTCTCATCTTTTTCAAATATTTTTCTTTCTTTCTTACCCCGGAAAAAGGGTCACAATACAATGAACAAGTGATCTAAAAGTACATTACAAACACAAACCCCACCCGATAATGTTTTCCCATAAACCACCGCCCCAAACTCAAGCTCTAGACGAGTGTCAAAGCATCGTGATTCTAGTGCAGGTCATATGGAAAGTTCCTAAAAATATAAAGGATAAGGCTTATAACATGGCTAATAAAAAGGCTACAAAAGGCAAATAAGGGGCTAAGGCGGATAATATATCAATTAAAATGGATATCAGGCTAAAGGGCACAATGGGCTAACAAAGATTTGGCTTAATCATACCCTATCATACACAAATTATTCACTTCCTTGCTTTTATCACGTTCATTAAATGGTTTATACGCTAGTTTGAAGTCATTTTCTACACACCATACATGCTCCCTAAGGTCAAACCTAGTTCTACCGCATTTCTCACTAATCTTTTCTTTACTTCTAACATGTATTTAATAAAAATCCTATGAGCATATACACGATAAGTTTATAAATCTACCATTATCTATCATTAACTCACTAAAATTCAGCTTAAATACATTCATTAGATCCTACCCAACCTTCACACTTATTGAAAACAAATAAATACACAAAAAGTCGGGATGGGGACAACAAATCCCCAACCCACAACTCAAAGGCGAGTTGTATCTCGGCTCGATATAGACTCGATAATCTTAAAACTAACATCTAATATACAAATAGAAAAGGTGGTAGAGAGGAGAGACGCATACTCTCGAGGCTATTGCCTCGCGTGATCATCGTTTCAGATGGCTTACGGTGGATCCTTTGCCGTGTCGTGTCCTATTTGCTCCAGTAGTGTAATGATGGGGACTTAATTGGCTTTGATTAGTGCCACATAATTGGCAAGAAGGGTCTGAGCTGTATCGATTTTCTTTAGTTGCTCACTTACCTTCTCTTGCCAAGAAAAATCCCTTAAAATTCACTCCACGCAAAATATTCTTAACCCACACATCATCTAAAATTGAACTTGGCCGATTAACAAGCCTCTCATTCTCTCCAAGTTTCACATCCGCTTTCAACACTAGGCCAGTGATCAGTGATGGGAATTTCAAATTAAATAAATTATTTGATTTGACAATGAAATACATTAAATCATCAAAGATCACTCGAGCCATATCAACTTCCCCCTCTCTCATAATACAATCCAACAAGATGGCAGATTTCTGAAGTATATCTGCAACTCGAGTGTTCCCACGGGCCGAAGGTGCAACGAATTGGTACAAAATTCTTGCATCATGTCGAAGTTACTTGTAGGGAGAAGAATTCTTCAAATTATATTTATCATTTTACAATACTAAATCTTCAATAATCACCCTTTTGTATAGTTTCTACCAATCGAAACCTTCGATGTTTTTCACAACCTCTTGATACTTGCAAGGTCACACCTTTCGCATTTGGAAATGGAAGCTGTGAATGGGACCAACTTACGCCTAATGAGAATTCTTCCATTTCTATCTCGGCTAAAAAGGCCAAGGTTGAATTCTCTTACAATCGCAATATTCAATTTCGAGTGCTCCGTCATGAAATACTTCCATCCCAATCTTTCCTCCGTCTCAAGAAATCTCTTGTATCTCCCTCTTTATACTTCTTCATGAATTTTACGCTCGTAAGTGAGCGTCAAATAAGACACAAGTATGATTGCAATACCTTCTAGTGTCCCAGGGTAATTGCTTTTGTAGGATTAATTGCATTTAAAAAATATATTAGGGTTTTAATTAGATTTAAAAAAAATACTTGGGGTTAAATTGGTTTAAAAAATATATTTGAGGCCTTAGAAGATTTTAATAAAATTTAGGTGCTTTGGAATTAATTTTAATACTTTAGGGGTTAAATTGTAAATTTAGAAAATATATAGGGCCTTAGAGAATTTTAATAAAATATAGGTGCTTTAGAGATATTTAGTTATTTAGGGGTTAAATTGTAAATTTTGATAATATCAGATGGTCGCTATTATGTCGAGAGGACACGGTGGAGACGGGGTTGGCCGCGACCCCACTCAGAATCCAAGTAATCCCATCGGGGGTTGCAACGCACTGGGTAATCTTTCTTTGTACACCTAATTTTGACTAAATTATTATTTTAATCGTAAAATTAAACATACAATAACCGGAGAAAACCGAGGGGCAAGACGACTCTTGCCTCGGTCCAGGATTCGAAGCGGAAATACGAAGGTAGGCTTCTGGTGGATTTTTGCACGTACGACAACACCTGGCACCCAGTGGGAAAATAGGGAGCTGCTGCAAAACCTTAGCGGGGCGGGATCTATGAGCCACACCAGGAGGAGGGATAACTTGATGGAGGTAATAAATATTTGTAAAACATTTATTTAAATATCTTTATTTGGCTGTTTGACTTTTTACATGGAGAAGGAGTAGTCAACCCCCTCAAGTGGCCGGGGGTGACGTGGAAGAGGCCCCTCTACCCAGAATAAAAAGATTCTTCTTCGAGATCGGGTGGAGCAGTAAGAAGAATGGGTGGAGGAGCCCCGAGTACGAGAGATCACACATTAGTTTAATATTTTAATATATCTTTATATTTATTATATTTTAATATTTTAATATATTTATTTTATTGTACAGGGAGCGTTGAGGGAGATTCTCGGAAATAGAGTTCGAGAATCACAAAGTCAAAGCGACGACTTATCCTGTTCACCCACCATGACGCAACATGAGCAGGTTGACGCAGTGATGGAGGTGGCCCAATTAGGGTTAGGAGACGGGACCCGCTACTGGATCCCGGGAGTTGGCCACCCACTTCCGGAGAAGAGGAAGTCTTCTAATGCATGGGATCCGGTAAGCGAGAGTATGCTTTGGGACTACGAGTGGCTGATGAAGTCCCTGAACGAGTTCCTTGTCTCCATAGACAAGGACCCGGTGCCAGACAACGTTTCACGATCTTCCGCTTCCACTGCTAGTACGCGACCCAAGAAGGAGGCGATGGACTCACGGATGAGCACAACCATCACGTTGCTCAATAGGTGCCGAGAAGAACGTGGCCACGAGGAAGCACTTGTCCTTTGATCTGGAAATCCATCTGCTGCTCCTGCTGGTACCCTCCGATCCCGACCTAAAGCCCGACCCCGATCCCAATCCACTACCTCCGCTCCGTCAAGCTCGCGCCTCCATCTTTAGGACCAAGGTGAAGAAGATGAAGACCTCTCTAATCCTTAGTGTGTTATTCAGTTGACTGTTTATTATATTTGTGTTGACTTTTTATGACTTTGACTATTTTCGACTTTCGATTTGTAATTATCGACTTTTTATGACTTTGACTAATTTTGACTTTTGTATGTATGACTTTGACTTTCAGTTAATTTAGTTTTCTCGTTTCATATATAGAAATAAATAAATAAAGTAAAATTTAAAAATAAATCAATCAAACAATTAATTAAATAAAAGAAAAACAAAAAATAAATAAAATAAAAACAAAAAATAAATAAAAGAAAAACAATAAATAAATAAATTATATAATTGAAATAAAATAAAATAAAATAAAATAAAAATGCCAAAAGAAAAGGTCTTTAGTGAGGAGAAGGTCCTCGCAAGAAATAAAGTCAACAGTCCTCGCTAAAGAATTGACCATTAAAGACGACGACTTTGTCGTTGCAATTGACCAGGTCTTTTGCGAGAACAAGGTCGTCGCAAAAGACTTGTGGTCCTCGCTAAAGATAGCTGCCTCACGCGACGAAACTTTAGCGAGGAGTCTTTAGTGAGGACTGGTCCTCGCAAAAGACCAAAATGGTGTTTAGCGAGGACTTTCTCTGTCTTTAGCGAGGGATCCGGTCCTCGCTAAAGACCGTAACAGTTGTAGTGAATGAAGAAGAATCAAATCAAGAAATTGGGTGAGAACAAAAGGAAGAGAAACGAAACTTCTAAGGGACCTAGTAGCTATCGTAAAAAAGTTGAAATTTGTAAATACAAAAGATTTCTAAATCGAATAAATATTCAATAATTTAAAGATTCTCATTTGTTTAATATATGAAGTTTGTCTTTAGGTATGTTTACCAAATTGTGGCTCATAACTTGTTATACTTCCATAATTTACAAGTTTTAAAAGTTGAAGTGATAGATTATATTCTTTTTATAGTAAATTTGTCAAATTTAAAATTCAAAATTATGTTATAAGTATATTAGATGGAATTTGTTTAGATGTATGTTTCCAAATTGTAGAACACATTTTGTTATAACACCATAATATAAAAATTCCAAAAGCTAGTTTCATCAATCATTTTCTTCATATTTTAGATGGTCGATATGACATTAAATTTCATACATATATTAATAAATTGGATGTATGCACAATACTAAAAGGATTCACATCTACTTATTACTTGAACTTTATTTCTAAACATGTCTATAACTTATAGAGATGAATTTTACTATACCACCATACTTTTAGAATGATAAAAGTGGAACTCGTAAACTTTTTCTTTCATATTTGAATACAATTGAAATAGATTACATATTACGGAAAGACTACTAATAATATAAGTTGTACCTCAATACCTCAATTTTTTTTACTCTTTTAGAAGGTTGTCCTTATAATTTTAGAGCTAAAACACATATTGAGAAAACTAACACATTTGCATCGAACTTTACACAGTAAATAAATTTAAGTTTATGTGATAAATAATAGTAATATACTCAAAAGTTTGTATGATTATTTAGAGCAAACTTAAAAGATGTTTTTGATTGTGTCACATATCAAAAGAACTAAAAGAAAAATAGTTCAAGTGTGCTTTACCTTCTAAATAGATTTTATTCTTTTCATGGTTTCAACCAGAATCCTCTCTTGCAAAGGTTTTACGTAATAATACTTGAAAGAAGATTAATTGTAAAATTTCCAATCGATCGCTTTTTTTAATAGATCATCTTATATAATTGGCATGCAGAAAATAGATATGAACAAATTTAATCTAGGATCCAAAAGAAAAATATATGTCAGATTCCCTAATTATAATCTCACCATAATATAACCAGAAACTGTTTCCGATTGGTTTATGTAATACACACTACACACAATGTCTCACTCCCATTTGTGCTTCCTCCTTTTTCTCTCTTAAGAAAATCAAGGTAGAGAAAAGATATAAATAAATTCAACCATTATTTTAATTCAAACTTAAATAAAATCTCAGTTTATAATATTAAATAACTATAGTACACTTAAACTCATTAATTATTTTATCTGATTTTACTCCTTATATGGATACCTAGTACTCAAGCTTGTGAGAGATTCAGAGAAAAAGAAAGAGAGATTCAACAATTGTTGAACCTTATAAGAAAGAATCAAGATAAAGAGAGGTCCATATTATCACCTTTTTATACTTTATCCTGAGCTCAACCGGGGTACATAGATGCATCTCCACTGCATTAACATCCTTTAGAAAGCTACATATCGGCACCCCTATGTGTTGGGTATGATAATTGTTACCTTATATGATAGAGTAATCCATATCTTGGGAATATATAGTATGCAAATTGCTACATGTGTATAAATAATTTACAAATGATATAAAATAAACGAGTATCGATCCTCACATCGCTTTATGAGGGTTATCAAAATTAAGTTTAAGTGTACCGGTTATTATTGCATACCAAAACAATAGTAAAAGTAAAGGCTAAATTGAGAAATAACTTCTAAAAAGGTGAAGCGATAAATGATAAAAACAAATGTTCAAGCAATAGGTAGATGGAAACCAAGGTATTCAAATGACACACCCACCAATTTTTTTTGCTAAAATGGTTATCTAAGGTATAACATGCAAGATTAGTCAATCAGGTTTATAAGGTCCACTCTAACTCCTAAATCTAGTATATATAGAGCTAGAGAGGCTACTACCTAATTCTAAGGCACTAGTTCTGTGATTACTAACTTTGAATAGATATTATGGTTAAAGAAAACATTAAGAAGGAATCAAATTCCATATTAAGTATAATTATTGACCAATTTCGCTACAACTATTAACTCTGAGGTTGCCAAAAGAAACTATAACCGTAACAAGATGGATGAACAGTTGACTGACCTCCCTAAATGATGTCTTATCTTTTGTGATATATATATAGTGTCACGAAACATCATTTTTAAGGGATTTTGGGATTTAGTTTTTGGGATTCTATCCCTATTGTGTGACTTTATTTGAAATCTAGTCTATCTCAGATTTTATTGTATCTTTGATCTTTTTGCGTTAATAGTGTGTCAAATATGTAGCTCTTAGGTATATGGATGACGCAAAACCTTGAGATCGTGCTAAGAAGTCAAAACATCAAAGTCAAACCCAAGTCAAGGCATGTAAAGCATCAAAAAATCCTCCTTAGAAAGTCAAGTGCAATTGTCTATAATACTTCATAGTCGATTTTAAAGTGCCGCCATACATAATTGCTGAGGTTTCTCTTCAAGCCCCTGCAACTCAAGATAGCCCTTCAAGTCTGGAACGCCTGAGAGAAAACATATTTTGAATAGAATCCAAGACTAAAAAGTTATGCTAATGTTGTCACAGTGACGCAAACTCGTCCAGATGCATTAAAAAAGTTTTTGGTGTTCTTTTGACCCACCCAAGTGGATCCCATGACCCAAAAAGGTTTCTCAATTATTATATTACTGGAATTGAAGATTAAAGGGGTTACAAAAAATCATTTTTCAAAAGCTTACAGGCCTAGGAGATGAAGAAAGAAAGAACATCATGCCATATCCACCAATTTCACCATTTCTAGCCGTCTGTTTCACTGATTCTTAGAGTAATTCCTTCTATTTTTCTCTTATAATGTTGAATATGACATTATTACGCCTTGTATTTTAATTTTTTATTAGAAATAATTCCTATTTTAGCTTGAGAGTATGTGAAAGATTTTTTTTATGATTATGGTATTTTTTGTATGATTCCGGATAACTTTTGGTTAAATCAATTGAGGAATGTTTATGATTTTAATATCCTTGTATTGTATTTTAATTTCAATCACTTTGGACATGTTTAATTGAATTACACCCAACAAGGGGGGGGGGGGTTCAACTACAGATTTAGTTTTGAACGTCCCACTAGTTTGAAACAAAGATGTCAAATTTAATCAGATAGTCACAATAAAGTTTACAGCTTACTCACTTGATAGTAGAGTAGAGGCACTCGGGGGAGGTCCCTAATTCTATAGGATCACACCTATTTACTCGAGAGAGACTTAGGTAGTATTAGAATCCTGATTAGCATATTCCTCTCCAATTTGTCCTTGAACAACAATCGATTCCGAGTTATAACTATTGGTAAACCAAAACATCTCGAGCTATATCTCTCTCATATTTATTTAAAATTCCTATCTTATTTACTTTTCATTCTATAATATTATCTTTGAGCTTTAATCCATGTTTGATATTTGAAATATACAAATTACAAACCCAAAACCATCTTTATAATTGTCTTTTCTCAACTAAAACTCCAAGTACATATAAAAAACATAAAATTAGTTTTATCATCCATGTGGAGAATGATACTATATACTTGTCATTTTATTATATGAGACGACTCATACACTTGCGAGGATCCTTCCACAAGTGTGATTTTTATATCACGCCTCGAGGAAACCACTAGTCCTTAAGATATACACTTTATTAGTTTGACAAATACAAACATTCTTCATAAAAATCACCTAAATGATATATTTATCCATAAATTTTCATAAATGCCCGTATTTTCCAAATCTAGTTGTCTCTTATTTGTTAGTTAAAATTATTCTATCAGGTTTACCATGCTTCTTAAATCACATTGAGATCCACTGCCACCCTCTCTTGAGTTAACTATAACCTAGTCTAGATTTTAATGATATGTACACATCAACTTCATTTTTTTTACAAGACATTGACTGTACTTTACCTTCCTCTAATTGGGTTTGTGCATTAGCAGACAGTGGGGGTCTAATAACATTGGGTATAACAAGAGGATTGCCTTCACCTATCATCATCAAGGGTCTAACTTAATTTATTGGCATATACTTGGTATTTTCAAACATCAGTCTGCGATGGTTAAACCAATGACATATTGATCTCTATCATGAAGCTCTACTAGTGGCATTTAAAGTTGTTGTGTCTTAATAGTCTATGTATGCAGTAAACACGACAAAGTTTCTCGTACATAAATTCCAACCAAGCAGGGTCTTTGTCATTTATTTAACCATACCACTCTAGTAATATGTGGAGATCAACCCTCATTTATACTCTTGTCCTAAGAATTGGAATCACATTTGAAGTACCCAAGGGGGAAATTTATATTACACCACCACGCTAAGATAAAATTATAGTGAATCAAGTCCTATGTGTGTTAATATGGAAAAATATTCCTCTAACTTGGATCGTAATCAATGTAGTATTAAATTCCATCTCATGAACGTACATATTTATCTCCCAGAGCTTAATAATGACATGTATTTATTGAAGCTACCCATGATTGTTCATATACACTTTGTTTGTTGGTTTTGCCAAAGATTTGTTTGGAAAGAATTTTGGGAAAACTTATAAGACATTAAACACCCCACTTACATGCTAGAACTAAGTAATTTATCATCTAAGAGAATTCCATCACCGTTATTTTAGTTTTTTCCTCTAACTAGTAGAATATCAGGACATGTCATTAGTGGATAGTTGATTTTACAAATGTATACATGAAATAACTTCCATATTAGCCAAATTAGT
Source organism: Nemophila menziesii (assembly GCA_029959085.1). NCBI lineage: Eukaryota > Viridiplantae > Streptophyta > Magnoliopsida > Boraginales > Hydrophyllaceae > Nemophila > Nemophila menziesii. Next base: position 45,806,393 of record JARWIR010000003.1, on the reverse strand, counting down.
TAGATATGTGTGTGTGTGTGGGGGGGGGGGGGGGAGGAGTTATTCTTGGATTGATAAATGAAAGTGTAAGCTAATGATGGAGAGGGAATATAAGGCACATATATAATTGGATGTAAATATGATACTTATTTTGTGTGATTTATAGTGAATTCTTAAGTGGGTAATAATATATATAAACTTTCAAAAGATATAACCCAATATGTAAAGAGAAAAGCTTATATTCAATAACAAAGTGATATTAGTTGCATGCAAAGAGATAAATATGACAAAGAGACAAACGAGGATAGAGACACAGAAAAAACTAATCTATTTTACATGAGACATGAGCAATGCAATGTATACACCATTTTATAAAATTGGATTAATATAAAATTAATCAAAGATTCATATATATTTTATAATTGAACTTTTTTCTAAATTGTAGCACAAAATTTGTTATACCGTTATAGTTTCATAAGTCGAACTAGTGACTCGTTTTCTTCATATATTAAAGTTGTTAATTTAAAATTAAATTTCAAAAGGGTTACATAATTAAATTAATTAACTACATGGATACACAATACCTTATGACTCAAATCTATTCAAAGATTGGACTCGGTTGCAAGTATGTACGTAGTCTGTGGCGCGTAATTTGTTACACCATCATAAATTCAAATAATTTAAAGTTATCTTATTAATCTCTTTTTCATAAGATGAATTTATCAATATGAAATTGAAATTTAAAAGTGTTAGATATGTATATATAAAATGGATTAATCTATAACAATTGAAGACCTAGAATTAGTTCACGACTGAATTTTGTTTCAGCTAATATTTGGATACTATAATACACAAATTGGTATACTATTTTAATTTTAAAAGTTGAACTCATCAACCATTTTCTCTATATTCTAAATTTTTCAGCATGAACTTAAATTTGAAAGTGCTACATAAGTATATTAATTGGACAGATAGACAATAATATAAAGATACACATATATTTTGAAAGTCGGTTTTGTTTTAAGTTATAGAATTGGATTTATTATAATATCTTTCTTTTAAATGATGAATGGTGAACTTGTCAATTATTTCATTCATTTAAAAGTATAATTATAAAGACATATTATCAAACAATAACAATAAAGTAAAACTATTAACAAGATTAAACATAGCCTGAGACGAAATGGGTTGTTCAAGTTAAAAAGTATTTTTAGAGAAAGCAACGAATGTGCGGATTGGCTAGCAAAACTTGGATTAACACAAGATACTTCCTTTCACAAGTATAACAATCCTCCTGATGGTATATGGAATGTCCTTACGAAAGACCGGATGGGTTGGACGGTTCCACGCTTAGTTCATAGTCCGGGATTAATTAATGATGTCTTAGACTAGTGTCTCTTGTGTCGGTATTGATTTTTTTGTAATTCATGATCCTTTAGGATCTCCCCTGTAATGAAAAAAAAAATAAAGTAAAACTATATATCATCTATTTCCATACCACCCAATATACTACCCATGATATGGTGTGAATTGATTAGAAATATCTTATCAAAGACATTAAAAAAATTAATAATTCTTTTTAATCAAATAACTTCACATAGTGTAATGTTGGCTAGTATAAAAAAGATGGTATATAGTATTACTCAAAATAATAAGTTGTGCCTCGTTACCTCTATATTCATAACTTTTTATTTTGTCCTTATCCTTTTAAATTTAAAGAGACAATATAAAATGAAAAAATGAACACATTATTAAATTTTTACATAATTAATTCATTTTTATTTATATAATAAATATATAATAAAAAAGAGTTTGGGATTTTCCTATAGGAAAATAAAAGATGTTTATGACTGAAGAATTAAAACAAAAAAATATAATCTCAATATGACCTATCTTTTCACGCATTTAATTTTTATCCACGACCTCTAGTGGAGCAATCCCAATCTCATGTATATATTGTACGAGACTTGCTACAAGTGTACAAATTCTTTACGTATAATATAAGATAAATGAGTATCATTCTGTACTTGTGTTTATGAGGGTTATCAAAATCAAGTTTAAGTGTACAAATAAAAAAATTTCTCCAGGCCTCCTAAATCACGTTGAGATACACTGTCATACCACTCTTGAGTTAACTGCGACCTACTTAAGTTGTTTATGATATGTCCACATCAACTTTAGCTTCCTTAAAGGAAATAGAATGTACTTCACCATCCTCCAACTAGGTTTGTGCATAAGCAGACAAAAGGGCTCTAATTCTATTTGGTATAGCATGGGGTTTCATGTACCCATCCTCACCAAGGGTCTAACTTTATTTATTGGCCGATATATGGTATTCTCAAACATACATGTTCCATGGTTAAACCAAGAACACACTAATATCTTTCTTGAAGCTCTAGTAGCGGCATGGAACATGTAAAGTTGTTGTATCTTATAAGTCTACTTCTTAAGTAAACAAGATCAAGTCTTTTGTACATAAATTCCAGCCATGCAGGGCCTTTATTGTTAAAATCAACATAAAACTCTGGTAATGGGGAGATCAATACTCATTCGTACCCATATCCTAAGAATTGGAACTATATTTGAAATACCCATGGTGGAAAATCATATACATCCATCATTTCAAGATAGGAATTGAGTGAATCAAGTCTTATGTGTGTGTAATAGTTTGTCAAAGGATTCTTGTAACTTGAGCCCTAATAAAATTTGTATTGATTTCCATCTCAAGGGTGGCATGCATATGTATCTCCTAAGGCTTAATAATGACACGTAGTGATCGAAACTACCCATGATGGTTCATATACACTATCTATATAGGTTTGACCAAAGATTGATTTGGAAAAAACTTCGGGCAACTTATAAAGAATTAAAAACCTCATCACCGTTCACTGGTCTAATCAGTAGAGAAAATTGGGGCATGTCACAAGTGAAAGGTTAGTTGGATAGTGATCTACATGAAAGAACTTCCATCTTAGCCATATTAGTATGATATGTAAAGTGTGCTTGGATAGAAACTGAAAGTTTAAGCTAATGATGGAGAGGTAATGGTTGGGGATCATATATTATTGGTGGTAATCATGATGCTTATTTTGTGGTCAAAATAAAATCATATATTCAAGATCAAAACGAGAAATAATTGCATGTAAAGGAAAAAAAACACGACAAAGAGAAAATTAAGGATAAAGACAGAGGAAAAATTAATAATTTTGATATGGGATATGAGCAATGCATTGTATATATACGCAAATATTATTAATATAGATGTATACATAATTATTTAAATATTCATGTCTATTTTATGATTGAAATTTGTTTCTAAATGTATCTGCAAATGGTAGCACAACATTTGTTAAACCGTTATAGTTTCAAAATTCGCACTAGTACTCTCTTGTAAACTTCATATTTTAAAGTTATCAGTATAAAATAAAAATTCATAGGTATACATAAGTAAATTAATGAATTAGATGGATAAACAATAATATAATGACTCAAATCTATTTTGTGATCGAACTTGGTTTCTAAGTATGTAGGTAGATTGTGGCATGTAATTTGTCATACCATCATAATTTCAATATCATAAAACCTATTTCATTAATCACTTTGTTCATAAGTTGAATTTGTCAATATGGAATTAATATTCAAAAATGGTATATTATGTATATATAAATTGCACAAATGCATAATAATCAAATACTTGCAATTATATCGCGGTAGAATTTTGTTTCAACTTATATTTTCATATTATAGCACACAATTGGTTATACTAGTTTAATTTTAAAATTTGAACTCATCAATCACTTACTTTGCATTATAAATATATTAATGTGAAATTACATTTTGAAATCGCTACATAATTATATTAATAATTTGGATGGATAGACAATCATTTAAAGATACATATCTATTTTGCAAGTCAATTTTTTTACAAAATATCTATAAGATATATATCTGGATTTGTTATATATCATATATTTAAAATGAAAAAGGTTAAACTTGTCAAATATTTCTATTATACTTAAGAGTATATAAATAATGACATATTACAGAACAACTACTATGAAGTAATGTGACATATCATCATTTTTTCATACCACCTGAAGATACTATCTTTGATGGTATGATTTGATTAAAAATGTACTATTGCAAAGACAAGAACATAAAACATTAATATTTAGTTTTAATCAAATAAATATACATAGATTTCTTTGAGTCTATTCAATATATTCTGCTATCTTTTTTCCCACTGTGCTTAACTGACTTAGGCGTGTATTTAGATACTTTCCTTTGTTCTTATCTTTATTGTATTGGGAGGTTACAATTTTGAGTTGTGGGTTTTGATATCTCCCTATTTGTGATGATTTAATCGTAGTTAAAGACATCATTTTAGGTATTTTAGGATAGTCTTTACTCGATTTTTATTAGAATTATTATATTTTCTTATTTTTTTGTCTTAATTTGATTATTTATTATTTTTAGAGCATAGTTGGTTTAATTGTTTGTTAAATGTGAAGCTTTAAAGATATATGGTAATTGATTAGATGCCAAATCGATTACAAGAGATAAAGGAAAGAAGATAATGATGGAAATTGGAGATAATGGAAGGAAAAAATAAAATAGGAAAAGAAAAGTTGCCAAGTAAATCTGAATTTTAGAAGCTACATCCATAAAAAAGTGATCATAACTCAAGATTGTCCTGGAATTTGGAAGAATGGTGAAGCAAAAGTGTAGAGCTTTCCGAGACGATTAGTTTCGATATAACGAACGCATCAATCAGAGCAATATTGAAGAAGTTAGGACAAAACAAAACATTAACAATTTATTACTTTTTCTATATTTTAGGGCTACGAATTTGAGTTGGGCTAGAAGTCCAATTACTTGTCTTCTACTCCAGAAAAACGAATTAGGGATTCCTAGACTCCTATAAATACACCCTTTAACTATTGTAAACATGTCCTTGCTCAGTTCTAAACCTTAGTCCAATCCTTAGTCATTCAAGAGAAGCAAGTTGACAATATATGTATCTTTATTTTAGTTTATTTCTTTCTAGTATGAACTAATTTTCCCATAGCTTGGGTTTTGAATATGTATAATATATGAATTTTATTTTCTTCTATCTATGTTTCTTTGGGAGAACTATTTCAAATTGACTCTAGCTGTTTAACCAACTATTTGATTTATGTGCTTTGATTTATTGTCTATCTTAAACCTGATCAATTTTGGGTTGTGCTAATAGTAGTTAGATGGTCACCCGAAAGAGGTATCTAATTATTGAAACACCACATAAACTTCTAGTGTGCGTTAGTGATCCGGAAGGGCTTGCCTAACTAGATAGTCATTAGGGTTTAATTTAATCACTGATCATCATTAGAAGGCCAGTCTCATCTAAGAACCTAGTGGCGTAGGAGCACCTTAGTTAAGTCCCCTCGTGATTGTGAGGTCGCCATCCTAGTCCACCCGGAAGGGGGTAGGGAGGAATTTAGAATCCTGACTACTTATCTAAGGGCTATAATCACCCTTATTAACTAGTTGAAGAAATAGAAGGATTAGTGCATACGCTCAAAACCTAAGCTATATTCTCTCATCTTATTCTTACACCTTTTATTTTACTTGTCATTAATTTATTAGTTTAATCATTAATCTCCCAATCAATCAAATTTATTTGCTTTCTGTTTTTATTATTAAGTGCCACTCTATTTTGTTTACCTATTCGTATAACACACTAAGTCCCTGAGAACGGATCTGACTTATCATTAAAACTTGCATACGTCCTGTAATACCTACTGTAACATGATAGGCTAGGGTGTTTATTTCTTTATTTATATCTATTATTTTATCATACCTTAGCCGACACCACTTTTACAACAACGTAAATTGCTAACCATAACGAAATTTTAAGGCCCTCTTTAGGGAAAACAAAAAATAATTTAAAGAGTCTTCTTTATTCTTGTCGTTTCTATCACAAGTAAACAATATCCATACCTTCTCTGATGAAGAAGGGTATCCATCTAAAATGTACCCCTCATCCAATCTGCATTCATTAGCCTCTCTTTAAATATTTCAGTCCTAAATCGAGGATTATTTATGTTCTCAATTCTCATAGTAAAAGATTAAAGGAACTAATACAAGTTATTCTGCAGTAGATAAAGACATCATACCTAAACAAAACAATATCTACATTGATATAAAGCACACCGTGCTTGTTACTCAAGACAACCTTGAAATAGTAAGCTAAGACCATATCCTTTAACTTAGAAAAAACTAACCATAAAGTGTTATATCAAGACAAGATATTAATATACTTAACTCAACATAATGCCTTTTGATCTTGATTTATAAGGCGATTCGAGGCGAGCTCAAATTTTAACGAATCAAGCCATATTTTAAAAACTTGTTCGTTTAATTTATCGAACGAGCTTTTTTGAGCCGGAGTTATTCACGAACAAATCGATTCTTTATGATTGAAGTGGAAATTTCATGAATTGTTGGTGTTAGATAAAGTGTGTGTTATGAAGTGTGATCTTAATGAAAAACTTTTAAAGTTTAAAGAAATAAAAATAATATATTTATTGAAAAATAAAATATTAATTTACAAACCATAAATATATACGAGCGGTTAACGAACGAGAGTGAACGAACTCGTTTATTTAACGAATGAGTTGGAATAAACTTTTTTGTTCATTTGTATAAGTAAACTAAGTTTGAACAACCTTTTCTCCAAGCCAAACTCGAACGCCTCACGATCGACTTAGTTTGCATACTGCCCTTCTAACACGTAATGTGCTCAAAGGTCGAGACTCTGTCGGAAGAAGGAAAGTTAAGAGGACCCGTCCGAGGTTGAGAAACTCCATCATGTGAATAATGATCTCATGTAAAAGCCTTTCCATCGGTGTCAAAGCAATAACCAAATCCTTCAAGTTAACATCAAACTCAAAGCCAAGTTTTCTTCACTTGAGAAAGCTGTTGAACACTGGCCGATCATTCTGTATTTTGAAAAAAATAAGGTTTGATACTTAATCAAACAGGGAGCTAAGCTTTATCTTTTAAAAGTTTTGAACAAATTTTAGTTACCATGTTAATATGCTACAAGTATCTATAAATATACGATATACAAAATTTATACGCATGAGAAAAGCCAAGTCAATGAGAGTCAACTCACCAAAAAAATCCTCCCTAGCCATTCATCCACTAAATTTTATTCTATCTTTCCTTTTTCATCCATACACCTCTTTTTAGCCTTTTTTCACACTTTTTGCTTTTCTTTTTTTAGATTTGGTGTTAATTTCAGGACATTCCTGGGATCTAACAACATTTCTTTTTCCTTTTTTCAAAAATTCTACACCCTCTCCACTCATTCTCTCACCTCCATCCACAAACCTTACTTCACCACCTTACCTTCATCGCTTTTTCATTTTCTTTTTCGTATTCCTTTTTTTCCCATCGTTGAGTTATCTCTCTAGAAATGACTAAAATGCTAAATTCTTCAAAGACAAACAAGGTTACAGTCGGATTTAACAAACAACCGAAATCAAAGACTAAATACAGATATATTACGAAGGAGATGATGTCGCCGAGCTCAGATTTACTGGGTACTCTAGAATCGTACAAGAGTGACGAAGTAAAGAGTACAGAAGAACAATCAAAAAGTGATAATGAGAGTAAATCAGAGAAAACCCAGTCAGTTCTTAGAACTGAGAGTGAATCGAAGAAGGAGACTAAGGGTACTTCGTGGTCTAAACGATTTGAAGGATGTGCGAGCCAAACAATGAAGCTCGAACATCATAAACCAGATAGTATTGAAAGTAAAAGAGTAATCAAACCTCCATAAGACGTGTTAGATGAGGGTTCAGATCAATGGGTGTGTTAAGGCAATGCTGATTCAACATAATATTCTGAAGCAGAATGCAAAGTGTCTATATATCAATGATATGGATAACAATACAACTTAATTCTATAGAATTATTAAAGGAAGAGTTGCTAAAAACAATATATCTATGCTTATTAATGATGCAGTGATACAATCGTAGAGCCTAATCAGATTAAAGAAGAATTTGTAAATTTTAATAAACAACTCTTAGGTACTGAAGAAGCTAATGAAGAAGTATGTTCCAGTCACACTATTAAAGAAGTTATTGGAGCTTATATTAGTGAAGAACAGAGTAAAGAACTTATTGCCCTGGTTACTGACATTGAAATTAAAGAGGCTCTATTTTCTATAAGTGAAAATAAAAGTCCAGGCCCAGATGGACTAAATTCAGCCTTCTACAAAGCTTCTTGGAGCATATTGGGTAATGATTTCACAAATGCCATCAAACAATGTCTCAATAATGGAGAAATTCTCACTCAAATTAATGCAACAAACATAATATTGATTCCAAAAGGGAAGAAGGCTTTAAGCGTGAAGAAGTTTCGTCCTATCTCATGTACCAACACATCTTATAAAACAATCTCAAGGATTATCTATAAGCGCTTAAAAAAGGTACTTATCTCAATTATTTCACTTAATCAAGTGGCGTATGTGGGGAATAGATTCATAAGTGACAACATTTTAGTTGCACAAGAGGTGGTACTTGGATATGATAAATTAAATTCAGATCCTAAGTATACACTTAATCTTGATTTAAAAAAAGCATACGATAGTGTAAATTGGAGGTTTTTAATGAATACCTTAGAAGCTTTTAACTTTCCTAAACAATTCTTGGAGTGGATTAGAATGTGTGCTTGCTCTCCTACTTATTATGTTTTTATTAATGGAGAAGCTTGTGGATTTTTCAAGCAAAGGGTTGCGACAAGGTGATCCTCTCTCCCCTTATTTATTTGCTTTGTGTATGGAAGTTTTTACAGGCTTGTTTAACCATATGGCGAAGAGAAACAACTTTAATTATCATCAGAGGTGTGAAGATTTAAAGTTAAACCACATAATTTTTGCTGATGATCTTTTAATATTCTTTAAGGCAAATATTAGCTCTGCAAATGAAGTTAAAAATGGTCTAAATATATTCTCAAGAATGTCTGGGTTAAATGTCAATTATGAAACAAGTGAACTATATATTGGGGGTACTGATTTTAATACTAAGAAGGAAATCTCAGAGCTGCCTAATATTAAAATTGGAAAATTACCTGTAAGATATCTGGGAGTGCCTCTACACTCTAAAAAACTTAGTGTTGAAGAGAGTAATAAATTGGGTGAGAAGATTTACAGTAGCCTCAATCAATGGAGCTCTAAGATTCTTTCATATGCTGGAAGAGTGGAGCTTATTAGATATGCATTAATAACTAAGATACTATTCTGGTACCGTGTGTTCTTACTTCCTAAGCAGGTAATATACAAGTTAAATCAACTTATGAATAGTTTTCTATGGAAGGGGAACACTGGAGGAGCGCAAGGAGCGAAAATAGCGTGGGATAAAATTTATGTTAGTAAACAGAAGGGTGGTTTAGGTATTCCTAAATTAGAAGATATCAATCTAGTCTGTTTACTATTTACATTTTGGAGGATGTATTCTCAAGAGAATAACTTGTGGAGTAGATGGGTTAAAACAAATATTGTGAAGAATAAGTGTATTTGGAGTCTTGAAGAGAAGCAATCACACTATTGGATATGGAAGAAATTAATGAAAGTGAGGAAATTGGCTTATGAGTTTATATATCACAAGGTTAATAGTGGAAATGACACATATATGATGTGGGACAGATGGATAGAAGGCTCAAGTGTTCAAGAAATTTTGAATTTTGAATTAAGTAAGGATGATATTAATAATAACAAAACTGTGAGTGATTTCTATGGAAGAAACAGATGGAGGTTGCCTCCTAAAATTGGCAAAATTCTTCCTAAAGTCAATGAGTATATGCTTAATACTAGAAGTGATGTTAAAATATGGAAAGCGAGTGTTAAAAATAAGTTCTCTTTTAAGAAGACTCTCTTGCAAATCACTGCAGATGATAATGAAGAGGATGTGTTTTGGTATGATGATTTGGGCAAAGAAGAACACTCCAAGTTGCGCTTTTATTGCATGGCTTGCAGTACAAGATAGACTAAGCACCAAGAAAAGGATGTTAGTATGGGGAAATGTAAGTAATCCTTTGTGCATTTTCTGTAAAGCTGTTATTGAAGACTACATTCACTTGTTTTTGGGTGTTCTTTCACTGGGAGAATTCTTAGAAAAATTCTCACAATTTGTAAAATCGACAGATACCAAAAGACTTTAAAGAATTAAGTGCTGAAGTTACAGTGAATAGATGTTAAGAGCAAGTAACTGCTAGAAGTACTGTGTGTACCTCATATATATATCAAGTATGGTGGGTGAGAAATAATTTGGAGCATGGTGGAAATGGTTTGACCAAATTTGCAACAAAATTCTCGGCATAGCAAAAATGAAATTCCAGAGGTGGAAAGTCAAAGATAAAGTAGCAAGAGAGATAGTTGATAATCTTAATTTGTAGTTAATGTAATATTTCTTGTAATGGGCCAATTTTATCTATTTTATTTTTGGGCCGAGTAGTAGTAATGTAGTAAGGTTGATAACTTGTTTTTAAGGCTTTATGCCCATGCTTGGGTATACTACTTAAAATTGGTTAGAGTTGTAAGGACAATGGAAGTTGATTTTATTTTAATAAAATTTGATTTGATGATAAAAAAAATGAATTTTATATGCTTGATACATAAAACTGCATTATATATCATAGTGCAAAACCAACGAAAGTACTAATAATCAAACTCATTAATAAAACAAAAACAGCAAGCTTGTTTGAAAAAAACAACAAAATAATAAAAATAAAAACTGTTGATTCAGCTGCTACGCTTCTTTGCTGGACCTGTTTCAGCTTCTCTATCCTCCCGCTCCCTCTGCATTATTTCCCAGAACTTGGCTGGGTCAGCAAATGAGGCAAGTGGCGACAACCTAAAATTATTATAAAGCAAATATCTATTAGCAAATATGATCGGTAGTCATCATCTAATAAATCAAAATATATGATTGATCCTCTAATTAATTAAAATATATAACTGATTTTTGGTATACCTACTCGCCTTCACGGTCCCCCCAACATTAGTTAATTTTGTATCGTAAATGATGTCTGTACAATAGTTTAGAATCCAAGTTAGTCATCATAAGTATGAATAATATGCCTATTTGGGGTAAGTATTCAAGCTATGATAATTATTGTCTTTAGTATTCCATATCAAAGCTTGAAACATGCAATAGTATTTAGAGATTTTTTTACCTCCATAGATACTTTTGTCCGAGAAGTACTCAGACATCAAATCACTCTGAAGCTCAGCGTCGTAGCGCTGGAATTTTTCTTTTTCTTCCGCACTGAAACTGTATAATTTAAAAATAAAACAATTAGATGGAATATCCAATGACAAAAAAATTATAAAAAACAAGTCATGTGATTCACTAAAATAGGAAAGATAAAGAGGACACATGTTAACACATGATCACATCGCAGACAGTTGATTAATAGATGCATTTATATGACTAATGTCTTGGTGGATGTTTCTGATTGAATCTACTTATGTTATCTTAGACGTCTATATATATTTAATAAAGTTGGATGGTTATAACAAAATATGTTAAAACTGTTTTTTGTACTCTAATTTACGCACATTTTTCCTCTTATGCAATACTTAGCAGGCACAAAACTCCTATTTCCATAAATATCACATGTAACATTCCCTCTCAGTAAACTGGAATTGCATATTCAAGTTATACATTCAAGACAATATGGAACACACGACAATATGAAAAATAAAAAAAGTTAAGGGGGTAAAAATCTAGGATGCTTATAACAAATTGAAATCCCACAAAAGAATATCAATTACAAGATGTATATCATTACTATCTTAGATGTGAAAACATATGAAAGAAATAGAAATAGTATCTACAAAGAAAAAATCACACAATTCAAAATTCAAGCACTTACGCATACGAGACTTTATAATGAGGTTTTGTACTATATGTTCAAATATAGTGTTGGAAAAACCCAACTTACATGTTGGATACCACTCTAGGAAAATCGGTAGCCTAAACTTATAATAAATAAAATGATATTTAAACTAAAATAGTGTCTTAAAAAATAAAGTTTTTGGTAGAAGAAACTTGTAAGCATTGTACAACGACATCACCTTGACGGTATTTAATAGTTAATCTACATAACAATAGGTGCAAGAAACATGTAAATTACCAGGATGATTGTTTTATTATGGGTTTGACTTCCTCGTATGCTGTTATGTTTTTCATTTCCTGAAAAACATCACAAATGTTACAATTGTGTATGTATGTATGTATATAAATGAGTGCAAGGTGATAAAAGTAGTAAATAAGAAGTTGTTCCTCTTTTAGGTTGGAGAGAGTGAGCAGAGGACTCTACCAATTTGTTGGAAGAAGAAGTGATGTCGTCATAAAGAACCAATTGTCCCTCATCGGGTTTCACGGAGTAAGCAGACACCACCAGATTGTTGGAAGAAAAATCAAAGGGGACGTAAGGAACCAATTGCCCTTCCTCGGGTTTCAGAGAGTAAGGCTGAATTGGTTTGTTCGAAGCTGAAGCAACCATAGGGTCGTAGAGCACCATCTGCCACTCCTCGGGTTTCAAAGAGTTGGCAGAGGACACAACCTGGTTTTTGAAAGATGAAGAAGCCATGGGAAATAGGAGTTTACTGAACAAGGATTATGTAATAGTAGCAGTTGAGTGCAATGAGGACTATGAGGTAGGTTGGCTCTATATATACGCGGTTCTTCATCGTGACAACTCATCTTTATTAATCATTCTCACAAAAAAAAAATAAAGTATATTAATGGCATTTAAGGCCTTTATATTCTCTTAATAAATATTTACATATTAATGATTCTCATAACTATAAAAGTATATTAATGACATTTAAAGTTTAAATATATTTTTCTTTACATATATAACTTTTCTCTGTCCATAAAATATGATTACAATTTTAGAAAATATTTGTCTTGGTAAAAGATGATTTGTTTAAAAAATTAAATATTATTTATTCCTTATAATATTTTTATTCTTATTTAATTACTAAAAATTATATTTCTAATAAATAAATAAATATTCAAGACACTTTATAAAAAAAATTAATTATCATTCAACAACTTTATAACTATAGTTATTTACATTCCATTCAAACTTTAATCTTCTCATATATATACTCCTTTCTCCTCTTTCCCACAACCCCTAACCAAACCCTAAACTGTCCCCACCAGTATTCTTTCTTTACCGTTTGTGATTTTAGCCATATCATGTCTAAAGGCGATCACCGCCAGTTTGTTCCATCAGATAATAGGAGACCTCAGAGTAAGATTAAATCTTCACAAGATTAACATCCTCATTGCCAACCCATAGTCGCATCGCACATCCCTCGTGGATGGGCCCAAACATTTAACCAATAAACCAGAAGCGTCCCATGTCTATAGAGGATGTTGTTCAAATTGAAAATATTTTAACTTTGGAAGGTACATTGCTCCGTCGCTACCAAAACCACAATGTACTCGGTTCCTCGTGGCAACTCGTCTAAATATGTAAATCTCCTAGATTTTTGAATATGGCTACCTACTTTTACCAACACATCCTCGATCACTCTCCACTGATATGTTATTACACAATCCACCATTTGTAATATGATGAAGGTTGGTGTTACTTCTCTGATACCCAACTTATCAAACATGCTATTGGGTTAAGGTTTATGCTCTCCCCAGAATCACATAATACTTTTTCCTTGAATGTACCACCAATATTGGTTGGAAGATTGAAACCTTTCCCATCTTTGAGCTTAGGTGGCAACTTCCTTTGCAACTTACGTTGAAACCTCCTCGCTTAGTGCCATTTTCTCGTATAATTTTAAAGAAAATCTTGGAAATTGTCTCCTTGAAGAATCTCAGATACTTAGGAAATTTCTTGATTGCTTCGAGCAAAAAAGGACATTGATCTTAAGTTGGCCTAGCATCTCAATAAAATTCTTTTATTATTAAGTATCACTCTTTAGCTACCCTTGATGGAAAGGGTGGTGGTGGGCGAGTTTCTTGTGGTGGAGGTGCAACTCTCATTTTCTCTTGGACCTTTGGTGCTTCAATTGGTGTCTCTACCAGTTCTTCTTCCACGTAGTCAATTGGCCACTTAACATCACAAGATAACGAGAATATACCAATGAAATCTTGTTCTAGCGTGGCCAACAATCCCGTGAAACAAAAAATTTGCGACAATTCTAGCTAAGACTTAAAAAGAGAAAATAATCTCAAACCCTAAGAAAGAGAGAAATGAGAAATTTTCTTTGATGGTAATTTAATTATTAATTATAATTCTAATTTATAAAAATAAAATATATATGTATAATTTATTACATAAAGTTTAATTTTAACTTTACAAGAATATTATCTTTTGTCTGCGGTTGGTTTGGCTAAGGAACACGTGATTGAGAGGTAGGCATATATAATCTTCAAATATTAGGTTTTTTAGCAAAACGTTTGCTTTAACCTTCTCTTTCTTTTTTGTTTTTGTTTTAGATAATTGTACAATTTTTTTTTTTGGAATAAAACTTAAATTGAATAAATATTAAAAATTAGAAGTATAACAATAATTATTAAAAGTATCCGATTTAACTAAGTAACGGACTAAAATTATAAAACTAAAGTAATGACTACTTTAGAAAATTTGAGTAAAAAGATATAATATGCATGAGTGTTCATTGTAAATGTTCTTGATATTTTTTTGAGTAATGATATATACCACTCAAAATCATACGACCTAAGTATACCACCTATGATGTGACGTGAATTGGTTGACTATAAATCATTAATTTTTTATTATGAAATAATTCCTATTTTAGCTTGAGATTATGCGAAAGAATAATATTTTATGATTATGGTATTGTTTGTATGATTCCGGATAACTTTTGGTTAAATCAATTGAGGAATGTTTATGATTTTCATATGCTTGTATTGTATTTTAGTTTCAATCACTTTGGACAGATTTAGTTGAATTACACCCGACAAGGGGTGGGGTATAGGGTTCAGTTACAGAACTAGTTTTGAACGTTCGACTAATTTGAAACCAAGATGTCAAATTTAATCAGATAGTCACAATAAGGTTTACAGCTTACTCACTTGATAGTAGAGTAGAGATAGAGGCACTCAAGGGAGGTCCTTAATTCTATAGGATCACACCTATTTACTCGAGAGAGACTTAGGTAGTATTAGAATCCCGATTAGCATATTCCTCTCCAATTTGTCCTTGAACAACAATCGATTCCGAGTTATAACTATTGGTAAACCAAAACATCTCGAGCTATATCTCTCATATTTTCTTAAAATTCCTATCTTATTTACTTTTCATTCTATAATATTATCTTTGAGCTTTAATCCACGTTTGATATTTGAAATATACAAATTACAAACCCAAAACCATCTTTATAATTGTCTTTTCTCAACTAAAACTCCAAGTACATATAAAAAACATAAAATTAGTTTTATCATCCATGTGGAGAATGATACTATATACTTGTCATTTTATTATATGAGACGACTCATACACTTGCGAGGATCCTTCCACAAGTGTGATTTTTATATCACGCCTCGAGGAAACCACTAGTTCTTAAGATATACACTTTATTAGTTTGACAAATACAAACATTCTTCATAAAAATCACCTAAATGATATATTTAGCCATAAATTTTCATAAATGCCCGTATTTTCCAAATCTAGTTGTCTCTTATTTGTTAGTTAAAATTATTCTATCAGGTTTACCATGCTTCTTAAATCACATTGAGATCCACTGCCACCCTCTCTTGAGTTAACTATAACCTAGTCTAGATTTTAATGATATGTACACATCAACTTCATTTTTTTTACAAGACATTGACTGTACTTTACCTTCCTCTAATTGGGTTTGTGCATTAGCAGACAGTGGGGGTCTAATAACATTGGGTATAACAAGAGGATTGCCTTCACCTATCATCATCAAGGGTCTAACTTAATTTATTGGCATATACTTGGTATTTTCAAACACCAGTCTGCGATGGTTAAACCAATGACATATTGATCTCTATCATGAAGCTCTACTAGTGGCATTTAAAGTTGTTGTGTCTTAATAGTCTATGTATGCAGTAAACACGACAAAGTTTCTCGTACATAAATTCCAACCAAGCAGGGTCTTTGTCATTTATTTAACCATACCACTCTAGTAATATGTGGAGATCAACCCTCATTTATACTCTTGTCCTAAGAATTGGAATCACATTTGAAGTACCCAAGGGGGAAATTTATATTACACCACCACGCTAAGATAAAATTATAGCGAATCAAGTCGTATGTGTGTTAATATGGAAAAATATTCCTCTAACTTGGATTGTAATCAATGTAGTATTAAATTCCATCTCATGAACGTACATATTTATCTCCCAGAGCTTAATAATGACATATATTTATTGAAGCTACCCATGATTGTTCATATACACTTTGTTTGTTGGTTTTGCCAAAGATTTGTTTGGAAAGAATTTTGGGAAAACTTATAAGACATTAAACACCCCACTTACATGCTAGAACTAAGTAATTTATCATCTAAGAGAATTCCATCACCGTTATTTTAGTTTTTTCTCTAACTAGTAGAATATCAGGACATGTCATTAGTGGATAGTTGATTTTACAAATGTATACATGAAATAACTTCCATATTAGCCAAATTAGTTAGATATATGTGTGTGTGGGGGGGGGGAGGAGTTATTCTTGGATTGATAAATGAAAGTGTAAGCTAATGATGGAGAGGGAATATAAGGCACATATATAATTGGATGTAAATATGATACTTATTTTGTGTGATTTATAGTGAATTCTTAAGTGGGTAATAATATATATAAACTTTCAAAAGATATAACCCAATATGTAAAGAGAAAAGCTTATATTCAATAACAAAGTGATATTAGTCGCATGCAAAGAGATAAATATGACAAAGAGACAAACGAGGATAGAGACACAGAAAAAACTAATCTATTTTACATGAGACATGAGCAATGCAATGTATACACCATTTTATAAAATTGGATTAATATAAAATTAATCAAAGATTCATATATATTTTGTGATTGAACTTTTTTCTAAATTGTAGCACAAAATTTGTTATACCGTTATAGTTTCATAAGTCGAACTAGTGACTCGTTTTCTTCATATATTAAAGTTGTTAATTTAAAATTAAATTTCAAAAGGGTTACATAATTAAATTAATTAACTACATGGATACACAATACCTTATGACTCAAATCTATTCAAAGATTGGACTCGGTTGCAAGTATGTACGTAGTCTGTGGCGCGTAATTTGTTACACCATCATAAATTCAAATAATTTAAAGTTATCTTATTAATCTCTTTTTCATAAGATGAATTTATCAATATGAAATTGAAATTTAAAAGTGTTAGATATGTATATATAAAATGGATTAATCTATAACAATTGAAGACCTAGAATTAGTTCACGACTGAATTTTGTTTCAGCTAATATTTGGATACTATAATACACAAATTGGTATACTATTTTAATTTTAAAAGTTGAACTCATCAACCATTTTCTCTATATTCTAAATTTTTCAGCATGAACTTAAATTTGAAAGTGCTACATAAGTATATTAATTGGACAGATAGACAATAATATAAAGATACACATATATTTTGAAAGTCGGTTTTGTTTTAAGTTATAGAATTGGATTTATTATACTGTCACACTTTTACAATGATGGATGGTGAACTTGTCAATTATTTCTTTCATATCTAAAAGTATAATTATAAAGACATATTTTTAACAACTACAATAAAGTAAAGCTATATATCATCTATTTCCATACCACCCAACATACTTCCCATGATATGGTGTGAATTGATTAGAAATACCTTATCAAAGACATTAAAAAATAATAATAATTCTTTTTAATCAAATAACTTCACATGGTGTAATCTTGGTTAGTATAAAAAAGATGGTATATATTATTACTCAAAATAATAAGTTGTGCCTCGTTACCTCTATATTCATAATTTTTTATTTTGTCCTTATCCTTTTAAATTTAAAGAGACAATATAAATTAAAAAAATTAACACATTATTAAATTTTTACATAATTAATTCATTCTTATTTATATAATAAATTATATTAATATAATAAAAAATAGTTTAGGATTTGCCTATAGGAAAAAAAAGATGTTTATGACTGAAGAATTAAAACAAAAAAAATATAATCTCAATATGACCTATGTTTTCATGCATTTAATTTTTATCCGCGACCTCTAATGGAGTAATCCCCATCTCATGTATATATTGTACGAGACTTGCTACAAGTGTACAAATTATTTACGTATAATATAAGATAAATGAGTATCATTCTGTACTTGTGTTTATGATGGTTATCAAAATCAAGTTTAAGTGTACAAATAATAAAATTTCACTAGGCCTCCTAAATCACGTTGAGATACATTGTCATCCAACTCTTGAGTAAACTGGGACCTACTTAAGTTGTTTATGATATGTCCACATCAACTTCATGTTCCTTAAAGGAAACGGAATGTACTTCACCTTCCTCCAGCTGGGTTTGTGCAATTAGCAGACAAAAGGGCTATAATGCTATTAGGTATAGCACGGGGTTTCATTTACCCATCCTTACCAAGGGTCTAACTTTATTTATTGGCCAATATATGGTATTCTCAAACATACACGTTCCATGGTTAAAACAAGAACACACTAATATCTTTCTTGAAGCTCCAGTAGCGGCATGGAACATGTAAAGTTGTTGTATCTTATAAGTCTACTTCTGAAATAAACAAGACCAAGTCTTTTGTACATAAATTCCAGCCATGCAGGGCCTTTGTTGTTGAAATCAACATAAAAATCTGGTAATATGGGGAGATCAATACTCATTCGTACCCATATCCTAAGAATTAGAACTATATTTGAAATACCCAGGGTGAAAAATCATATACATCCATCATTACAAGATAGGAATTGAGTGAATCAAGTCTTATATGTGTGTAATAGTTTGTAAAAGGATTCGTGTAACTTGGGCGCCCCTAATAAAATTTGTATTGATACCCATCTCAAGGGTGGCATGCATATGTATCTCCTAAGGCTTAACAATAACAAGTAGTGATCGAAACTACCCATGATGGTTCATATACACTATCTATATAGGTTCGACCAAAGATTGATTTGGAAAAAACTTCGGGCAACTTATAAAGAATTAAAAACCGCATCACCGTTTTTAATCGCTGGTCTAATCAATAGAGAAAATTGCGGCATGTCACAATTGAAAGGTTAGTTGGATAGTGATCTACATGAAAGAACTTCCATCTTAGCCATATTAGTTTGATATGTAAAGTGTGCTTGGATAGAAACTGAAAGTATAAGCAAATGATGGAGAGGTAATGGTTGGGGATCATATATTGTTGGTGGTAATCATTATGCTTATTTTGTGGTCAAAATAAAATCATATAGTCAAGATCAAAACGAGAAATAATTGCATGCAAAGAAAAAAAACACGACAAAGAGAAAATTAAGGAGAAAGACAGAGAAAATATTAATAATTTTGATATGAGATATGAGCAATGCAATGTATACATACGCAAATATTATTAAAATAGATGTATACATAATTATTTAAATATTCATGTCTATTTTATGATTGAAATTTATTTCTAAATATGTCTGCAAATTGTAACACAACATTTGTTAAACCGTTATAGTTTCAAAATTTCCACTGGTACTCACTTGTAAACTTCATGATATTTTAAAGTTATCAATATAAAATAAAAATTCATAGGTATACATAAGTAAATTAATGAATTAGATGGATACACAATAATATAATGACTTAAATCTATTTTATGATCGAACTTGGTTTCTAAATATGTAGGTAGATTGTGGCGTGTAATTTGTCATACCATTATAATTTCAATATCTCAAAACCTATTTCGTTAATGACTTTGTTCATAAGTTGAATTTATCAATATGGAATTAATATTAAAAAATGGTATAATATGTACATATAAATTGGACGAATGCATAATAATCAAATACGTGCAATTATATCGCGGTAGAATTTTGTTTCAACTTATATTTTCATATTATAGCACACAATTGGTTATACTAGTTTAATTTTGAAAGTTGAACTCATCAGTCACTTTATTTGTATTCTAAATATATCGATGTGAAATTACATTTTGAAATCGCTACATATATTAATAATTTTGATAGATAGACAATCATTTAAAGATACATATATATTTTGCAAGTCAATTTAAAAAAAAATATCTATAAGATATATATCCAGATTTGTTATATATCATATTTGTAAAATGATAATTATTAAACTTGTCAAATATTTCTATTATACTTAAGAGTATAAAAATAATGACATATTACAGAACAACTACTATATATAATATAATGTGACATATCATCATTTTTTCATACCACCTGAAGATACTATCTTTGATGGTATGATTTGATTAAAAATATACTATTGCAAAGACAAGAACATAAAAAATTAATATTTAGTTTTAATCAAATAAATATACATAGATTGCTTTGAGTCTATTCAATATATTCTGCTATCTTTTTTCCCACTGTGCTTAACTGACATAGGCGTGTATTTAGATACTTCCCTTTGTTCTTATCTTTATTGTATTGGGAGGTTACAATTTTGAGTTGTGGGTTTTGATATCTCCCTATTTGTGATGATTTAATCGTAGTTGGAGACATCATTTTAGGTATTTTAGGATAGTCTTTACTCGTTTTTTATTAGAATTATTATATTTTCTTTTTTTTTTGTCTTAATTTGATGATTTATTATATTTAGAGCATAGTTGGTTTAATTGTTTGTTAAATGTGAAGCTTTAAAGATATATGGTAATTGATTAGATGCCAAATCGATTCCAAGAGATAAAGGAAAGAAGATAATGATGGAAATTGGAGATAATGGAAGGAAAAAATAAAATAGGAAAAGAAAAGTTGCCAAGTAAATCTGAATTTTAGAAGCTACGTCCATAAAAAAGTGATCATAACTCAAGATTGTCTTGGAATTTGGAAGAATGGTGAAGCAAAAGTGTAGAGCTTTCCGAGACGATTGGTTTCGATATAACGAACGCATCAATCAGAGCAATATTGAAGAAGTTAGGACAAAACAAAACATTAACAATTTATTACTTTTTCTATATTTTAGGGCTACGAATTTGAGTGAGGCTAGAAGTGTTATCTCCAGTGAGTTATCTTGATTCATAAACAAAAGGAGATAGAACAAAAATAAAATGCAGAAAAAATATAAATAAACAAAAAACCTGTTACTGATCGAGGCTAGGATTGGATCCTATGTCTTTAAGGTTTATTAGCCACGCACTGGTGTCTTACGTTTTTGTTTGGCTTCAACCTCCAGGATACAACGATCAACACTGCAAATATCAGACACTTGAAAATCTGCAGAAACTTTGAACTGTCAATGGTGTTTTATCTCTCTTGCTTTTATGTAATTTGTTTGCAAAAAAACTGAATAAATGAAAACTAGTTTTGGCCATGTATTTATAGGTGTAGAAGCACCTGTTTAAATCTGACCCGCAACGTTTCAGACATGGGAGATGACGTTTGAGGAATAAGATGTTTCAGGAAAGATTAGAACATTACAATTCAAAATTAAAATGATAGCCCAAGCCCTTTTAATTTTACAAAAGAATAGTCCAAACCAAGCCAAGCCCAAGCCCATAAGTGGATGCCCTTAAGGGCCCAATTCTTAAGTGCTAAGAACTTTATATTGAGTGACTATTTTTTTTCTTTTTCTAGTTCATAAAAAATCTTCCAATACCTCAAATTAAAAACTCAATTTCTCATTCACCTTTCATTTGTTTTACACAAGTGAATACATAAAATTCATTACCGAAGTAAGACGGAAAACTTTTGTTTTTGTCCTGACTTATAACGAGGTTCGAGACCCACGAAAAAATTGAGTTAAAGTAAGAAATTTCACTTGAGTAAATTACCCAAATGATAACATTCCCCACATAAATGAAATTGACTGGTCATAATGCATATGAAAAACAAAATAAGAGAGAAAAACATGGAAGAATACTACGTCGAGAAAGGTAGCTTTTGGCCTTGAACCTTCTCTAGTAAGAGCTATCGGATTTACTTGCTAACCAGTGAACTTGATGTCTTGAACTGTTCAGCTTTGATGTAAATCAAGTCAATAGAACTTACATAGTACCCTGCCGACCATTATATGGTTCTCACGGTTGTGTCCATTTTTGGCCCTGGACACTCCTGGATTCATGAGTAATTTTTCAGAAAACCAGCCTTTCAAAGTTTTCTTAGTAGCGGCCCTCACTCCTTTACTCATATAGGTGGCCTCTTGTCAAGAATATCATATAATACCCTATCTTTTAATTTAATATACAAGAACCATTAAAAGCTTTGCTTAACCTCATCTTTGTATAAGAAGCATTGTATTTAGGTTCTAGGAATGGTTTCGGGAGAAATCCCCACAATGCTTGGCGCCGAGTTGCTTTTTGCATAATTCGGTTTTCCCTTTGAACTTAGATCATGGGATCTCCAATCTACTAAGTAGGGTTTCCATTATGGCAACTCATTTCAATAGGCTTTAGACCCATTCCCCTAGATAAGTTACGCACTTGCTCTTTTGGTAATCCTTTAGTCAAGGGATCTGCAATGTTATCCTTTGACCTCACATAGTCAACTGTGATAACCCCATTCGAGAGCAGTTGTCTTACGGTATTGTGTCTACGACGTATATGTCTAGACTTACCATTATACATTTCATTTAAGGCTCTACCGATGGCAGCCTGACTATCACAGTGTATGCAGATAGCTGGCACCGGTTTTGGCCAATTAGGAAAATCATCTAGGAAATTACGAAGCCATTCGGCTTCCTCAGCAGCTTTATCCAAAGCTATAAATTCAGATTCCATGGTGGATCTAGCTATACATGTTTGTTTAGAAGATTTCCACGAGACTGCTGCTCCTCCTAACATAAAGACAAATCCGCTCGTGGATTTTGAGTCGGAGGAATCAGATATCCAGTTAGCATCGCTATATCCTTCTAATACAGCTGGATCTCCAGTGTAGTGCAATCCTTCGTTCAGAGTGTATCTCAAGTACCGTAGAACTCTTACTATTGCAATCCAATGATCTCTTCCTGGATTTATTGTAAATCTACTTAACTTACTAACTGCATGTGCAATATCAGGCCTTGTGCAGTTCATTAAGTACATTAGACTTCCAATTATACGAGAATACTCTAACTGATTGATTGTATCACCAGTATTCTTTGCCAAGTGTAGATTTATGTCAACTGGAGTCTTTGCGATATTCGTATCGCCTTTACTAAACTTATTTAGTATTTTTTCTATGTAATGGGATTGATTTAATACTAACCCCTCAGATTTTCTCATTATCTTAATACCTACAATAACATTAGCAATGCCTAAGTCTTTCATGTCGAACTTACTTGAGAGCATCTTCTTTGTAGAAGTGATTATGTCATTATTACTCCCAATAATTAACATATCATCTACATATAAACAAACAATGACATATCCTTTTTCAATGCCTTTTACATATACACATTTGTCACACTCATTTATTTTAAAGCCATTACCAATCATGACTTTATCAAATTTTTCATGCCATTGTTTGGGTGCTTGCTTTAATCCATATAAGGATTTGATCAGCCTACACACCTTCCTTTCTTTTCCTGGAACTTTATATCCTTCGGGTTGTTCCATATAGATTTCCTCTTTAAGTTCCCCGTTGAGAAAAGTAGTTTTAACATCCATTTGATGAATTTCAAGCTTATAGATCGATGCTATTGCAATAAGCATTCTTATGGATGAAATTCTGGTTACTGGTGAAAAGGTATCAAAATAGTCAAGTCCTTCTTTTTTACTATAACCTTTTACTACCAGTCTTGCCTTATACTTTTCGATAGATCCATCAGTTTTCAATTTTCTTTTGAAAATCCATTTACTTCCCAGTGGTTTACTCCCAGGGGAAGATCTACTAACTCCCACGTATGGTTTTGCATGATAGAATCTATCTCACTTTTAACCGCTTCTTTCCAATAAGGAGCTTCTGGAGTAGATATAGCTTCTTCAAAAGTTCGTGGTTCATCTTCCAATAAAAAGGTAAGGAAGTCAGGACCAAAAGAAGTAGAGGTTCTCATTCTCTTACTTCTTCTTGGTTCATCGTTATCTTGTAACGATTCTTGGTCCTTCTCTTGATGACCATCTTCTATGTCATCATGAGTCCTTTTTAAAGAACTTCGTTCTTGTGTAATTTTGCATGGGAAAATTGTTTCAAAGAAATATGCATTTCTTGATTCAATTACTGTGTTAACACTGATGTCAACATTGTCTGATCGGTACACAAGAAACCGATAGGCTGCACTATTGTGTGCATATCCAATGAATAGACAGTCTATCGTTTTTGGTCCTATCTTGACCATTTTTGGTGCTAGAACAGCAACCTTTGCTAAGCATCCCCACACTTTTAAGTATTTGAACGAAGGTGGTTTTCCTTTTCACAGTTCGTAGGGGGTCTTATCTAGTTTCTTGTGGAGTACTTTATTTAAGATATGATTTGCACTAAGCAAAGCTTCTCCCCAAAAGTTTTGCGGTGCTCCCGAGTTTATCAAAAGAGCATTCATCATTTCTTTTAAGGTACGGTTCTTGCGTTCTGCAACACCGTTTTGTTGAGGCGAATAAGGGGCCGTTGTTTGATGGATTATTCCACGTTCAGCACAATATTCTTCAAAAGGAGAAACATATTCTCCTCCCCTATCCGTTCTAAGATTCTTGATCTTTTTACTTAGTTGATTCTCAACCTCAGTTTTATATTGCTTAAATGCTTCTAAGGCCTCATCCTTACTATGAAGCAAGTAGATATAGCAATATCTTGTGCAATCATCTATAAAGGTAATGAAGTATTTCTTACCACTTCTAGTTTGCACGAACTTTAAGTCACATATGTCACTGTGAATTAACTCTAAAGGTTTTGATGACCTTTCAACATTTTTAAACGAGTTTCTTGTCAACTTGGACTCTACGCATATCTCACATTTTTCTTGAGATTTAAAGTTAACATTTGGTAACAAACCATCATTTACAAGTTTAGTTAATGAACCAAAATTAACATGTCCTAATCTATCATGCCATA
This sequence comes from Nemophila menziesii, assembly GCA_029959085.1. Taxonomy (NCBI): domain Eukaryota; kingdom Viridiplantae; phylum Streptophyta; class Magnoliopsida; order Boraginales; family Hydrophyllaceae; genus Nemophila; species Nemophila menziesii. The sequence goes on along the minus strand of JARWIR010000003.1, from coordinate 45,781,211 downwards.
AATTAGGAGAATCCAACAAGTAAACGGAAGAAGAATTCTTATTCATCACATCATTTGTTACATTTTTAGGAGGTACCACGGTCATTACATTTAGCTTAAACAGACCGTCACATAGGTACCCTTTGCCTACATACATCTCATTTTTCGAAAGTACAAATTTATCAGCTACAAATACAAGCTTAAATCCGGCCTTGTTAAGTAAGGAACCGGAAACTAGATTCTTACGAATCTCTGGTACATGCAGCACATTGTTCAAGGTTAAATCCTTTCCAGAGGTCATCTTTAGCACAACTTGTCCCACTCCTTGAACTTTTGAGGTTGACGAATTTCCCATGTAAAGAATTTCTTCATTTGGAGACGTCCTGTAGGTCTTGAACATGTTTTTCTCCGAACACACATGTCTTGTTGCCCCGGTGTCAACCAACCACTGTTTAGGATTTCCAACAAGATTCACCTCAGAAATCATTGCAGCGAGATTCATCTCTTCAATACCATCAGAAAGCTCTGTCATATTTGCTTGAATATTGTTACCTTTCTTCTGGTTACCTTGTGCCTTCTTGTTTCGACAATCTTTTGCGCGATGACCATGTTTTCCACAGTTGTGACAATTTCCGTCAAACTTAGCCTTCTTCTTGTTGTCATTAGATTGTCCTTGCCTTTTCCGTTTGTTATTGTGGTTAGACCTCGGTTGTTCCACAACATTAACCTTGGCTTCAAACGAACGAAAGTTACTTCCTTTCTCAGCTAGTCGGTTGTCTTCTTCAATCCTCAACCAAACGATCAAATCTTCAAGACTGATTTGCTTGCGCTTGTGCTTTAGATAGTTCTTGAAGTCTTTGTACATTGGTGGTAATTTTTCAACCAATGCAGCAACTTGGAAGGATTCCACCAATCTCATTCCTTCAGCATCTAACTCATGTAGTATTAACTGAAACTGCTGCACCTGCGACATTAGAGATTTCGAGTCTATCATTTTAAACTCCAAAAACTTACCAACCACAAACTTTTTGGTACCGGCGTCTTCAGTTTTGTATTTTTTCTCTAGGGAATCCCAGAGTTGTTTAGCCGATTTCATAGTGCAATACATATTATACAGAGAATTGTCTAGACAATTGAGAATGTAGTTTTTGCACAAAAAGTCTGAATGGTTCCATGCTTCCACGGCATGAACAGTTTGAGCATCAGGATCATCTCCCGTTTCTGGAGCATTTTCTTTGAGAAACCTCGCAAGACTCAAAGTAGTCAAGTAGAACAACATTTTCTGTTGCCATGTTTTGAAGTTTTCACCACCAAACTTCTCTGGTCTTTCAGCAGGACCCATAGGTACTGACATATGCACGTTGGGCCTTGAAGTACCACCAGTTTTATTTTGTTGTTGCATTATTGCAGAAGCATTTGTATTTTCTGGTTCTTTAGCCATTCTGTTACTTTCAACAAAACAACCCAGCAGAAGAGATTTAGTATGTGTTTGATACAGTAGATGTATACAACACGAAATAATATAGTTTTAAGACTGGATATCCAAATTCTTGTCTTTCCCAAGAGTTTATCTCTTGTTAGGCAGACTAAAGTCCCAAGTTTTAAAATCTTGTTGTAGAACTTAGAATTTAGATTATGCAGTTGAAAAACCAAAATGAGAATCAAGATAACAGTAGCGATAATAAACCTTAAATTGTTATCTCCAGTGAGTTATCTTGATTCATAAACAAAAGGAGATAGAACAAAAATAAAATGCAGAAAAAATATAAATAAACAAAAAACCTGTTACTGATCGAGGCTAGGATTGGATCTTATGTCTTTAAGGTTTATTAGCCACGCACTGGTGTCTTTCGTTTTTGTTTGGCTTCAACCTCCAGGATACAACGATCAACACTGCAAATATCAGACACTTGAAAATCTGCAGAAACTTCGAACTTTCAATGGTGTTTTATCTCTCTTGCTTTTATGTAATTTGTTTGCAAAAAAGCTGAATAAATGAAAACTAGTTTTGGCTATGTATTTATAGGTGTAGAAGCACCTGTTTAAATCTGACCCGCAACGTTTCAGACATGGGAGATGACGTTTGAGGAAGAAGATGTTTCAGGAAAGATTAGAACGTTACAATTCAAAATTAAAATGATAGCCCAAGCCCTTTTAATTTTACAAAAGAATAGTCCAAACCAAGCCAAGCCCAAGCCCATAAGTGGATGCCCTTAAGGGCCCAATTCTTAAGTGCTAAGAACTTTATATTGAGTGACTATTTTTTTTTCTTTTTCTAGTTCATAAAAAATCTTCCAATACCTCAAATTAAAAACTCAATTTCTCATTCACCTTTCATTTGTTTTACACAAGTGAATACATAAAATTCATTACCGAAGTAAGACGAAAAACTTTTGTTTTTGTCCTGACTTATAACGAGGTTCGAGACTCACGAAAAAATTGAGTTAAAGTAAGAAATTTCACTTGAGTAAATTACCCAAATGATAACAAGAAGTCCAATTACTTGTTTTTTACTCCAGAAAAACGAATTAGGGATTCCTAGACTCCTATAAATACACCCTTTAACTGTTGTAAACATGTCCTTGCTCAGTTCTAAACCTTAGTCCAATCCTTAGTCATTCAAGAGAAGCAAGTTGACAATATATGTATCTTTATTTTAGTTTATTTCTTTCTAGTATGAACTAATTTTCCCATAGCTTGGGTTTTGCATATGTATAATATATGAATTTTATTTTCTTCTATCTATGTTTCTTTGGGAGAACTATTTCAAATTGACTCTAGCTGTTTAACCAACTATTTGATTTATGTGCTTTGATTTATTGTCTATCTTAAACCTGATCAATTTTGGGTTGTGCTAATAGTAGTTAGATGGTCACCCGAAAGAGGTATCTAATTATTGAAACACCACATAAACGTCTAGTGTGCGTTAGTGATCCGGAAGGGCTTGCCTAACTAGATAGTCATTAGGGTTTAATTTAATCACTGATCATCATTAGAAGGCCAGTCTCATCTAAGAACCTAGTGGCGTAGGAGCACCTTAGTTAAGTCCCCTCGTGATTGTGAGGTCGCCACCCTAGTCCACCCGGAAGGGGGTAGGGAGGAATTTAGAATCCTGACTACTTATCTAAGGGTTATAATCACCCTTATTAACTAGTTGAAGAAATAGAAGGATTAGTGCATACGCTCAAAACCTGAGCTATATTCTCTCATCTTATTCTTACATCTTTTATTTTACTTGTCATTAATTTATTAGTTTAATCATTAATCTCCCCAATCAATCAAATTTATTTGCTTTCTGTTTTTTATTATTAAGTGCCACTCTTTTTTGTTTACCTATTCGTATAACACACTAAGTCCCTGAGAACGAATCTGACTTATCATTAAAACTTGCATACGTCCTGTAATACCTACTGTAACATGATAGGCTAGGGTGTTTATTTCTTTATTTATATCTATTATTTTATCATACCTTAGCCGACACCACTTTTACAACAACGTAAATTGCTAACCATAACGAAATTTTAAGCCCCTCTTTAGGGAAAACAAAAAATAATTTAAAGAGTCTTCTTTATTCTTGTCGTTTATATCGCAAGTAAACAATATCCATACCTTCTCTGATGAAGAAGGGTATCCATCTAAAATGTACCCCTCATCCAATCTGCATTCATTAGCCTCTCTTTAAATATTTCAGTCCTAAATTGAGGATTATTTATGTTCTCAATTCTCATAGTAAAAGATTAAAGGAACTAATACAAGTTATTCTGCAGTAGGTAAAGACATCATACCTAAACAAAATAATATCTACATTTATATAAAGCACACCGTGCTTGTTACTCAAGACAACCTTGAAATAGTAAGCTAAGACCATATCCTTTAACTTAGAAAAAACTAACCATAATGTGTTATATCAAGACAAGATATTAATATACTTAACTCAACAGAATGCCTTTTGATCTGGATTTATAAGGCGATTCGAGGCGAGCTCAAATTTTAACGAATCAAGCCATATTTTAAAAACTTGTTTGTTCAATTTATCGAACGAGCTTTTTTGAGCCGGAGTTATTCACAAACAAATCGATTCTTTATGATTGAAGTGGAAATTTCATGAATTGTTGGTGTTAGATAAAGTGTGTGTTATGAAGTGTGATCTTAATGAAAAACTTTTAAAGTTTAAAGAAATAAAAATAATATATTTATTGAAAAATAAAATATTAATTTACAAACCATAAATATATACGAGCGGTTAACGAACGAGAGTGTACGAACTCGTTTATTTAACAAATGAGTTGGAATAAACTTTTTTGTTCATTTGTATAAGTAAACTAAGTTTGAACAACCTTTTCTCCAAGCCAAACTCGAACGCCTCACGATCGACTTAGTTTGCATACTGCCCTTCTAATATGTAATGTGCTCAAAGGTCGAGACTCTGTCGGAAGAAGGAAAGTTAAGAGGACCCGTCCGAGGTTGAGAAACTCCATCATGTGAATAATGATCTCATGTAAAAGCCTTTCCATCGGTGTCAAAGCAATAACCAAATCCTTCAAGTTAACATCAAACTCAAAGCCAAGTTTTCTTCACTTGAGAAAGCTGTTGATAACCTCAAAGCCTCTTTAAAAACTCTTTAAAAAATCAGTGCACCACACTGGCCGATCATTCTGTATTTTGAAAAAAATAAGGTTTGATACTTAATCAAACAGGGAGCTAAGCTTTATCTTTTAAAAGTTTTGAACAAATTTTAGTTACAATGTTAATATGCTACAAGTATCTATAAATATACGATATATGAAATTTATATGCATGAGAAAAGCCAAGTCAATGAGAGTCAACTCACCAAAAAAATCCTCCCTAGCCATTCATCCACTAAATTTTATTCTATCTTTCCTTTTTCATCCATACACCTCTTTTTAGCCTTTTTTCACAGTTTTTGCTTTTCTTTTTTTAGATTTGGTGTTAATTTCAGGACATTCCTGGGATCTAACAACATTTCTTTTTCCTTTTTTCAAAAATTCTACACCCTCTCCACTCATTCTCTCACCTCCATCCACAAACCTTACTTCACCACCTTACCTTCATCGCTTTTTCATTTTCTTTTTCGTATTCCTTTTTTTCCCATCGTTGAGTTATCTCTCTAGAAATGACTAAAATGCTAAATTCTTCAAAGACAAACAAGGTTACAGTCGGATTTAACAAACAACCGAAATCAAAGACTAAATACATATATATTACGAAGGAGATGATGTCGCCGAGCTCAGATTTACTGGGTCTCTAGAATCGTACAAGAGTGACGAAGTAAAGAGTACAGAAGAACAATCAAAAAGTGACAATGAGAGTAAATCAGAGAAAACCCAGTCAGTTCTTAGAACTGAGAGTGAATCGAAGAAGGAGACTAAGGGTACTTCGTGGTCTAAACGATTTGAAGGATGTGCGAGCCAAACAATGAAGCTCGAACATCATAAACCAGATAGTATTGAAGGTAAAAGAGTAATCAAACCTCCATAAGACGTGTTAGATGAGGGTTCAGATCAATGGGTGTGTTAAGGCAATGCTGATTCAACATAATATTCTGAAGCAGAATGCAAAGTGTCTATATATCAATGATATGGATAACAATACAACTTACTTCTATAGAATTATTAAAGGAAGAGTTGCTAAAAACAATATATCTATGCTTATTAATGATGCAGGTGATACAATCGTAGAGCCTAATCAGATTAAAGAAGAATTTGTAAATTTTAATAAACAACTCTTAGGTACTGAAGAAGCTAATGAAGAAGTATGTTCCAGTCACACTATTAAAGAAGTTATTGGAGCTTATATTAGTGAAGAACAGAGTAAAGAACTTATTTCCCCTGTTACTGACATTGAAATTAAAGAGGCTCTATTTTCTATAAGTGAAAATAAAAGTCCAGGCCCAGATGGACTAAATTCAGCCTTCTACAAAGCTTCTTGGAGCATATTGGGTAATGATTTCACAAATGCCATCAAACAATGTCTCAATAATGGAGAAATTCTCACTCAAATTAATGCAACAAACATAATATTGATTCCAAAAGGGAAGAAGGCTTTAAGCGTGAAGAAGTTTCGTCCTATCTCATGTACCAACACATCTTATAAAACAATCTCAAGGATTATCTATAAGCGCTTAAAAAAGGTACTTATCTCAATTATTTCACTTAATCAAGTGGCGTATGTGGGGAATAGATTCATAAGTGACAACATTTTAGTTGCACAAGAGGTGGTACTTGGATATGATAAATTAAATTCAGATCCTAAGTATACACTTAATCTTGATTTAAAAAAAAGCATACGATAGTGTAAATTGGAGGTTTTTAATGAATACCTTAGAAGCTTTTAACTTTCCTAAACAATTCTTGGAGTGGATTAGAATGTGTGCTTGCTCTCCTACTTATTATGTTTGTATTAATGGAGAAGCTTGTGGATTTTTCAAGCAAAAGAGAGGGTTGCGACAAGGTGATCCTCTCTCGCCTTATTTATTTGCTTTATGTATGGAAGTTTTTACAGGCTTGTTTAACCATATGGCGAAGAGAAACAACTTTAATTATCATCAGAGGTGTGAAGATTTAAAGTTAAACTACATAATTTTTGCCGATGATCTTTTAATATTCTTTAAGGCAAATATTAGCTCTGCAAATGAAGTTAAAAATGGTCTAAATATATTCTCAAGAATGTCTGGGTTAAATGTCAATTATGAAACAAGTGAACTATATATTGGGGGTACTGATTTTAATACTAAGAAGGAAATCTCAGAGCTGCTTAATATTAAAATTGGATAATTACCTGTAAGATATCTGGGAGTGCCTCTACACTCTAAAAAACTTAGTGTTGAAGAGAGTAATAAATTGGGTGAGAAGATTTACAGTAGCCTCAATCAATGGAGCTCTAAGATTCTTTCATATGCTGGAAGAGTGGAGCTTATTAGATATGCATTAATAAGTAAGATACTATTCTGGTACCGTGTGTTCTTACTTCCTAAGCAGGTAATATACAAGTTAAATCAACTTATGAATAGTTTTCTATGGAAGGGGAACACTGGAGGAGCGCAAGGAGCGAAAATAGCGTGGGATAAAATTTGTGTTAGTAAACAGAAGGGTGGTTTAGGTATTCCTAAATTAGAAGATATCAATCTAGTCTGTTTACTATTTACATTTTGGAGGATGTATTCTCAAGAGAATAACTTGTGGAGTAGATGGGTTAAAACAAATATTGTGAAGAATAAGTGTATTTGGAGTCTTGAAGAGAAGCAATCACACTATTGGATATGGAAGAAAATAATGAAAGTGAGGAAATTGGCTTATGAGTTTATATATCACAAGGTTAATAGTGGAAATGACACATATATGATGTGGGACAGATGGTTAGAAGGCTCAAGTGTTCAAGAAATTTTGAATTTTGAATTAAGTAAGGATGATATTAATAATAACAAAACTGTGAGTGATTTCTATGGAAGAAACAGATGGAGTTTGCCTCCTAAAATTGGCAAAATTCTTCCTAAAGTCAATGAGTATATGCTTAATACTAGAAGTGATGTTAAAATATGGAAAGAGAGTGTTAAAAATAAGTTCTCTTTTAAGAAGACTCTCTCGCAAATCACTGCAGATGATAATGAAGAGGATGTGTTTTGGTATGATGATTTGGGCAAAGAAGAACACTCCAAGATGCGCTTTTATTGCGTGGCTTGCAGTACAAGATAGACTAAGCACCAAGAAAAGGATGTTAGTATGGGGAAATGTAAGTAATCCTTTGTGCATTTTCTGTAAAGCTGTTATTGAAGACTACATTCACTTGTTTTTGGGTGTTCTTTCACTGGGAGAATTCTTAAAAAAATTCTCACAATTTGTAAAATTCGACAGATACCAAAAGACTTTAAAGAATTAAGTGATGAAGTTACAGTGAATAGATGTTAAGAGCAAGTAACTGCTAGAAGTACTGTGTGTACCTCATATATATATATATATATCAAGTATAGTGGGTGAGAAATAATTTGGAGCATGGTGGAAATGGTTTGATCAAATTTGCAACAAAATTCTCGGCATAGCAAAAATGAAATTCAAGAGGTGGATAGTCAAAGATAAAGTAGCAAGAGAGATAGTTGATAATCTTAATTTGTAGTTAATGTAATATTTCTTGTAATGGGCCAATTTTATCTATTTTATTTTTGGGCCGAGTAGTAGTAATGTAGTAAGGTTGATAACTTGTTTTTAAGGCTTTATGCCCATGCTTGGGTATACTACTTAAAATTGGTTAGAGTTGTAAGGACAATGGAAGTTGAGTTTATTTTAATAAAATTTGATTTGATGATAAAAAAAATGAATTTTATATGCTTGATACATAAAACTGCATTATATATCATAGTGCAAAACCAACGAAAGTACTAATAATCAAACTCATTAATAAAACAAAAACAGCAAGCTTGTTTGAAAAAAACAACAAAATAATAAAAATAAAAACTGTTGATTCAGCTGCTACGCTTCTTTGCTGGACCTGTTTCAGCTTCTCTATCCTCCCTCTCCCTCTGCATTATTTCCCAGAACTTGGCTGGGTCAGCAAATGAGGCAAGTGGCGACAACCTAAAATTATTATAAAGCAAATATGTATTAGCAAATATGATCGTTAGTCATCATCTAATAAATCAAAATATATGATTGATCCTCTAATTAATGAAAATATATAACTGATTGTTGGTATACCTACTCGCCTTCACGGTCCCCCCAACATTAGTTAATTTTGTATCGTAAATGATGTCTGTACAATAGTTTAGAATCCAAGTTAGTCATCATAAGTATGAATAATATGCCTATTTGGGGTAAGTATTCAAGCTATGATAATTATTGTCTTTAGTATTCCATATCAAAGCTTGAAACATGCAATAGTATTTAGAGATTTTTTTACCTCCATAGATACTTTTGTCCGAGAAGTACTCAGACATCAAATCACTCTGAAGCTCAGCATCGTAGCGCTGGAATTTTTCTTCTTCTTCCGCACTGAAACTGTATAATTTAAAAATAAAACAATTAGACGGAATATCCAATGACAAAAAAATTATAAAAAACAAGTCATGTGATTCACTAAAATAGGAAAGATAAAGAGGACACATGTTAACACATGATCTCATCGCAGACAGTTGATTAATAGATGCATTTATATGACTAATGTCTTGGTGGATGTTTCTGATTGAATCTACTTATGTTATCTTAGACGTCTATATATTTTTAATAAAGTTGGATGGTTATAACAAAATATGTTAAAACTGTTTTTTGTACTCTAATTTACGCACATTTTTCCTCTTATGCAATACTTAGCAGGCACAAAACTCCTATTTCCATAAATATCACATGTAACATTCCCTCACAGTAAACTGGAATTGCATATTCAAGTTATACATTCAAGAAAATATGAAACACACGACAATATGAAAAATAAAAAAAGTTAAGGGGGTAAAAATCTAGGAAGCTTATAACAAATTGAAATCCCACAAAAGAATATCAATTACAAGATGTATATCATTACTATCTTAGATGTGAAAACATATGAAAGAAATAGAAATAGTATCTACAAAGAAAAAATCACACAATTCAAAATTCAAGCACTTACGCATACGAGACTTTATAATGAGGTTTTGTACTATATGTTCAAATATAGTGTTGGAAAAACCCAACTTACATGTTGGATACCACTCTAGGAAAATCGGTAGCCTAAACTTATAATAAATAAAATGATATTTTAACTAAAATAGTGTCTTAAAAATTAAAGTTTTTGGTAGAAGAAACTTGTAAGCATTGTACAACGACATCATCTTGACGGTATTTAATAGTTAATCTACATAACAATAGGTGCAAGAAACATGTAAATTACCAGGATGATTGTTTTATTATGGGGTTGACTTCCTCGTATGCTGTCATGTTTTTCATTTCCTGAAAAACATCACAAATGTTACAATTGTGTATGTATGTATGTATATAAATGAGTGCAAGGTGATAAAAGTAGTAAATAAGAAGTTGTTCCTCTTTTAGGTTGGAGAGAGTGAGCAGAGGACTCTACCAATTTGTTGGAAGAAGAAGTGATGTCGTCATAAAGAACCAATTGTCCCTCATCGGGTTTCACGGAGTAAGCAGACACCACCAGATTGTTGGAAGAAAAATCAAAGGGGACGTAAGGATCCAACTGCCCTTCCTCGGGTTTCAGAGAGTAAGGCTGAATTGGTTTGTTCGAAGCTGAAGCAACCATAGGGTCGTAGAGCACCATCTGCCACTCCTCGGGTTTCAAAGAGTTGGCAGAGGACACAACCTGGTTTTTGAAAGATGAAGAAGCCATGGGAAATAGGAGTTTACTGAACAAGGATTATGTAATAGTAGCAGTTGAGTGCAATGAGGACTATGAGGTAGGTTGGCTCTATATATACGCGGTTCTTCATCGTGACAACTCATCTTTATTAATCATTCTCACAAAAAAAAGTATATTAATGGCATTTAAGGCCTTTATATTCTCTTAATAAATTTTTACATATTAATGATTCTCATAACTATAAAAGTATATTAATGACATTTAAAGTTTAAATATATTTTTCTTTACATATATAACTTTTCTCTGTCCATAAAATATGATTACAATTTTAAAAAATATTTGTCTTGGTAAAAGATGATTTGTTTAAAAAATTAAATATTATTTATTCCTTATAATATTTTTATTCTTATTTAATTACTAAAAATTATATTTCTAATAAATAAATAAATATTCAAGACACTTTCAAAAAAAAATTAATTATCATTCAACAACTTTATAACTATAGTTATTTACATTCCATTCAAACTTTAATCTTCTCATATATATACTCCTTTCTCCTCTTTCCCACAACCCCTAACCAAACCCTAAACTGTCCCCACCAGTATTCTTTCTTTACCCATTTGTGATTTTAGCCATATCATGTCTAAAGGCGATCACCGCCAGTTTGTTCCATCAGATAATAGGATACCTCAGAGTAAGATTAAATCTTCACAAGATTAACATCCTCATTGCCAACCCATAGTCGCATCGCACATCCCTCGTGGATGGGCCCAAACATTTAACCAATAAACCAGAAGCGTCCCATGTCTATAGAGGATGTTGTTCAAATTGAAAATATTTTAACTTTGGAAGGTACATTGCTCCGTCGCTACCAAAACCACAATGTACTCGGTTCCTCGTGGCAACTCGTCTAAATAAGTAAATCTCCCAGATTTTTGCATATGGCTACCTACTTTTACCAACACATCCTCGATCACTCTCCACTGATATGTTATTACACAATCCACCATTTGTAATATGATGAAGGTTGGTGTTACTTCTCTGATACCCAACTTATCAAACATGCTATTGGGTTAAGGTTTATACTCTCCCCAGAATCACATAATACTTTTTCCTTGAATGTACCACCAATATTGGTTGGAAGATTGAAACCTTTCCCATCTTTGAGCTTAGGTGGCAACTTCCTTTGCAACTTACGTTGAAACCTCCTCGCTTAGTGCCATGTTCTCGTATAATTTTAAAGAAAATCTTGGAAATTGTCTCCTTGAAGAATCTCAGATACTTAGGAAATTTCTTGATTGCTTCGAGCAAAAAAGGACATTGATCTTAAGTTGGCCTAGCATCTCAATAAAATTCTTTTATTATTAAGTATCACTCTTTAGCTACCCTTGATGGAAAGGGTGGTGGTGGGCGAGTTTCTTGTGGTGGAGGTGCAACTCTCATTTTCTCTTGGACCTTTGGTGCTTCAATTGGTGTCTCTACCAGTTCTTCTTCCACGTAGTCAATTGGCCACTTAACATCACAAGATAACGAGAATATACCAATGAAATCTTGTTCTAGCGTGGCCAACAATCCCGTGAAACAAAAAATTTGCGACAATTCTAGCTAAGACTTAAAAAGAGAAAATAATCTCAAACCCTAAGAAAGAGAGAAATGAGAAATTTTCTTTGATGGTAATTTAATTATTAATTATAATTCTAATTTATAAAAATAAAATATATATGTATAATTTATTACATAAAGTTTAATTTTAACTTTACAAGAATATTATCTTTTGTCTGCGGTTGGTTTGGCTAAGGAACACGTGATTGAGAGGTAGGCATATATAATCTTCAAATATTAGGTTTTTTAGCAAAACGTTTGCTTTAACCTTCTCTTTCTTTTTTGTTTTTGTTTTAGATAATTGTACAATTTTTTTTTTTTGGAATAAAACTTAAATTGAATAAATATTAAAAATTAGAAGTATAACAATAATTATTAAAAGTATCCGATTTAACTAAGTAACGGACTAAAATTATAAAACTAAAGTAATGACTACTTTAGAAAATTTGAGTAAAAAGATATAATATGCATGAGTGTTCATTGTAAATGTTCTTGATATTTTTTTGAGTAATGATATATACCACTCAAAATCATACGACCTAAGTATACCACCTATGATGTGACGTGAATTGGTTGACTATAAATCATTAATTTTTTATTATGAAATAATTCCTATTTTAGCTTGAGATTATGCGAAAGAATAACATTTTATGATTATGGTATTGTTTGTATGATTCCGGATAACTTTTGGTTAAATCAATTGAGGAATGTTTATGATTTTCATATGCTTGTATTGTATTTTAGTTTCAATCATTTTGGACAGATTTAGTTGAATTACACCCGACAAGGGGTGGGGTAGGGTTCAGTTACAGAACTAGTTTTGAACGTTCGACTAATTTGAAACCAAGATGTCAAATTTAATCAGATAGTCACAATAAGGTTTACAGCTTACTCACTTGATAGTAGTGTAGAGATAGAGGCACTCAAGGGAGGTCCTTAATTCTATAGGATCACACCTATTTACTCGAGAGAGACTTAGGTAGTATTAGAATCCTGATTAGCATATTCCTCTCCAATTTGTCCTTGAACAACAATCGATTCCGAGTTATAACTATTGGTAAACCAAAACATCTCGAGCTATATCTCTCATATTTTCTTAAAATTCCTATCTTATTTACTTTTCATTCTATAATATTATCTTTGAGCATTAATCCATGTTTGATATTTGAAATATACAAATTACAAACCCAAAACCATCTTTATAATTGTCTTTTCTCAACTAAAACTCCAAGTACATATAAAAAGCATAAAATTAGTTTTATCATCCATGTGGAGAATGATACAATATACTTGTCATTTTATCATATGAGACGACTCATACACTTGCTAGGATCCTTCCACAAGTGTGATTTTTATATCACGCCTCGAGGAAACCACTAGTCCTTAAGAAATACACTTTATTAGTTTGACAAATACTAACATTCTTCATAAAAATCACCTAAATGATATATTTATCCATAAATTTTCATAAATGCCCTTTCCAAATCTAGTTGTCTCTTATTTGTTAGTTAAAATTATTCTATCAGGTTTACCATGCTTCTTAAATCACATTGAGATCCACTGCCACCCTCTCTTGAGTTAACTATAACCTAGTCTAGATTTTAATGATATGTAAACATCAACTTCATTTTTTTTACAAGACATTGACTGTACTTTACCTTCCTCTAATTGGGTTTGTGCATTAGCAGACAGTGGGGGTCTAATAACATTGGGTATAACAAGAGGATTGCCTTCACCTATCATCATCAAGGGTCTAACTTAATTTATTGGCATATACTTGGTATTTTCAAACACCAGTCTGCGATGGTTAAACCAATGACATATTGATCTCTATCATGAAGCTCTACTAGTGGCATTTAAAGTTGTTGTGTCTTAATAGTCTATGTATGCAGTAAACACGACAAAGTTTCTCGTACATAAATTCCAACCAAGCAGGGTCTTTGTCATTGATTTAACCATACCACTCTAGTAATATGTGGAGATCAACCCTCATTTATACTCTTGTCCTAAGAATTGGAATCACATTTGAAGTACCCAAGGGGGAAATTTATATTACACCACCACGCTAAGATAAAATTATAGTGAATCAAGTCCTATGTGTGTTAATATGGAAAAATATTCCTCTAACTTGGATCGTAATCAATGTAGTATTAAATTCCATCTCATGAACGTATATATTTATCTCCCAGGGCTTAATATTGACATGTATTTATTGAAGCTGCCCATGATTGTTCATATACAATTTGTTTGTTGGTTTTGCCAAAGATTTGTTTGGAAAGAATTTCGGGAAAACTTATAAGACATTAAACACCCCACTTACATGCTAGAACTAAGTAATTTATCATCTAAGAGAATTCCATCACCGTTATTTTAGTTTTTTCTCTAACTAGTAGAATATCAGGACATGTCATTAGTGGATAGTTGATTTTACAAATGTATACATGAAATAACTTCCATATTAGCCAAATTAGTTAGATATGTGTGTGTGTGTATGGGGGGGGGGAGGAGTTATTCTTGGATTGATAAATGAAAGTGTAAGCTAATGATGGAGAGGGAATATAAGGCACATATATAATTGGATGTAAATATGATACTTATTTTGTGTGATTTATAGTGAATTCTTAAGTGGGTAATAATATATATAAACTTGCAAAAGATATAACTCAATATGTAAAGAGAAAAGCTTATATTCAATAACAAAGTGATATTAGTCGCATGCAAAGAGATAAATATGACAAAGAGACAAATGAGGATAGAGACACAAAAAAAACTAATCTTTTTTATATGAGACATGAGCAATTCAATGTATACACCATTTTATAAAATTGGATTAATATAAAATTAATTAAAGATTCATATATATATTTATGATTGAACTTTTCTAAATTGTAGCACAAAATTTGTTATACTGTTATAGTTTCATAAGTCGAACTAGTCCCTCGTTTTCTTCGTATATTAAAGTTGTTAATATAAAATTAAAATTCAAAAGGGTTACATAATTAAATTAATGAACTACATGGATACACAATACTTTATGACTCAGATCTATTCAAAGATTGGACTCGGTTGCAAGTATGTACATAGTTTGTGGCGCGTAATTTGTTACACCATCATAAATTCAAATAATTTAAAGTTATCTCATTAATCGCTTTTTCATAAGTTGAATTTATCAATATGAAATTGAAATTTAAAAGTGTTAGATATGTATATCTAAAATGAATTAATCTATAACAATTGAAGACCTAGAATTAGTTCACGACTGAATTCTGTTTCAACTAATATTTGGATACTATAATACACAAATTGGTATACTATTTTAATTTTAAAAGTTGACTTCGTCAATCATTTTCTCTATATTCTAAAATTTTCAGCTTGAACTTGAATTTGAAAGTGCTACATAAGTATATTAATTGGATGGATAGACAATAATATAAAGATACACATATATTTTGAAAGCCGGTTTTGTTTCAAGTTATTGAATTGGATTTATTATACTGTCACACTTTTAAAATGATGGATGGTGAACTTGTCAATTATTTCTTTCATATTTAAAAGTATAATTATAAAGACATATTTTTAACAACTACAATAAAGTAAAGCTATATATCATCTATTTCCATACCACCCAACATACTTCCCATGATATGGTGTGAATTGATTAGAAATACCTTATCAAAGACATAAAAAATAATAATAATTCTTTTTAATCAAATAACTTCACATGGTGTAATCTTGGCTAGTATAAAAAAGATGGTATATATTATTACTCAAAATAATAAGTTGTGCCTCGTTACCTCTATATTCATAATTTTTTATTTTGTCCTTATCCTTTTAAATTTAAAGAGACAATATAAATTAAAAAAATTAACACATTATTAAATTTTTACATAATTAATTCATTCTTATTTATATAATAATTATAGTAATATAATAAAAAATAGTTTAGGATTTGCCTATAGGAAAAAAAGATGTTTATGACTGAAGAATTAAAACAAAAAAAATATAATCTCAATATGACCTATGTTTTCATGCATTTAATTTTTATCCGCGACCTCTAATGGAGTAATCCCCATCTCATGTATATATTGTACGAGACTTGCTACAAGTGTACAAATTATTTACGTATAATATAAGATAAATGAGTATCATTCTGTACTTGTGTTTATGATGGTTATCAAAATCAAGTTTAAGTGTACAAATAATAAAATTTCACTAGGCCTCCTAAATCACGTTGAGATACATTGTCATCCAACTCTTGAGTAAACTGCGACCTCCAACTCTTGAGTAAACTGCGACCTACTTAAGTTGTTTATGATATGTCCACATCAACTTCATCTTCCTTAAAGGAAACGGAATGTACTTCACATTCCTCCAGCTGGGTTTGTGCAATTAGCAGACAAAAGGGCTATAATGCTATTAGGTATAGCATGGGGTTTCATTTACCCTTCCTTACCAAGGGTCTAACTTTATTTATTGTCCAATATATGGTATTCTCAAACATACACGTTCCATGGTTAAAACAAGAACACACTAATATCTTTCTTGAAGCTCCAGTAGCGGCATGGAACATGTAAAGTTGTTGTATCTTATAAGTCTACTTCTGAAATAAACAAGACCAAGTCTTTTGTACATAAATTCCAGCCATGCAGGGCCTTTGTTGTTGAAATCAACATAAAAATCTGGTAATATGGGGAGATCAATACTCATTCGTACCCATATCCTAAGAATTAGAACTATATTCGAAACTACCCATGATGGTTCATATACACTATCTATATAGGTTCGACGAAAGATTGATTTGGAAAAAACTTCGGGCAACTTATAAAGAATTAAAAACCTCATCACCGTTTTTAATCACTGGTCTAATCAATAGAGAAAATTGCGGCATGTCACAATTGAAAGGTTAGTTGGATAGTGATCTACATGAAAGAACTTCCATCTTAGCCATATTAGTTTGATATGTAAAGTGTGCTTGGATAGAAACTGAAAGTATAAGCAAATGATGGAGAGGTAATGGTTGGGGATCATATATTGTTGGTGGTAATCATGATGCTTATTTTGTGGTCAAAATAAAATCATATAGTCCAGATCAAAACGAGAAATAATTGCATGCAAAGAAAAAAAACACGACAAAGAGAAAATTAAGGAGAAAGACAGAGAAAATATTAATAATTTTGATATGAGATATGAGCAATGCAATGTATACATACGCAAATATTATCAAAATAGATGTATACATAATTATTTAAATATTCATATCTATTTTATGATTGAAATTTATTTCTAAATATGTCTGCAAATTGTAACACAACATTTGTTAAACCGTTATAGTTTCAAAATTTCCACTAGTACTCACTTGTAAACTTCATGATATTTTAAAGTTATCAATATAAAATAAAAATTCATAGGTATACATAAGTAAATTAATGAATTAGATGGATAAACAATAATATAATGACTTAAATATATTTAATGATCGAACTTGGTTTCTAAATATGTAGGTAGATTGTGGCGTGTAATTTGTCATACCATTATAATTTCAATATCTCAAAACCTATTTCGTTAATCACTTTGTTCATAAGTTGAATTTATCAATATGGAATTAATATTAAAAAATGGTATAATATGTACATATAAATTGGACGAATGCATAATAATCAAATACGTGCAATTATATCGCGGTAGAATTTTGTTTCAACTTATATTTTCATATTATAGCACACAATTGGTTATACTAGTTTAATTTTGAAAGTTGAACTCATCAGTCACTTTCTTTGTATTCTAAATATATCGAAATGAAATTACATTTTGAAATCGCTACATATATTAATAATTTTGATAGATAGACAATCATTTAAAGATACATATATATTTTGCAAGTCAATTTTAAAAAAAAATATCTATAAGATATATATCCAGATTTGTTATATATCATATTTGTAAAATGATAATTATTAAACTTGTCAAATATTTCTATTATACTTAAGAGTATAAAAATAATGACATATTACAGAACAACTACTATATATAATATAATGTGACATATCATCATTTTTTCATACCACCTGAAGATACTATCTCTGATGGTATGATTTGATTAAAAATGTACTATTGCAAAGACAAGAACATAAAACATTAATTTTTTTAATAAAATAAATATACATAGATGGTATGTTGGCAAGTATAAAAATGTTGTATATAATATTACTATAAAATATAAATTGTGCTTCTTGCTATCTCAATATTTACAATTTTGTAAATTTAAAGCAACAACATCAAAAAAATTTAACACATTTATATACATATTTACAGAATTAATTTATTTTAATTTATACAAATAAAATAAATAGGAGTTTAGGAATTGCCTAAATAAACATAAAATATATCCGTCTCCCAAGAAATTTAAGCGAAATATAATAAACACAATATGACCTATCTTTTCACACATTTAATTTTTATCCGAGATTTCTAATAACTTAAAGTCTTTTAATGAACAAGTTTCATATGAGAAAATGATTGAAAAAATTAACAGTTAAAGAAAAATATCAGTAACCTTTTTTTTCAATAAATTATTAAATAATTTCACAATTAAACATATTAAAAAAAGACAAGAACAAATTTAATTATCATCCAAAACAAAAAATTATGTTAAAACCCCTATTTATTTGATACCTTCATATAAATAGAAAAGTATCCATAATATTTTTATTAAAAAGAAAAAACTTAAATTTATTGAAAAAAGATAACAATAAATTTAATAAGAATTTAAAAAAATCGTTTTAAAAAGTTTTCATTTATTATAGAGAAAAAAGAAAACGTCAAAATTATTAAGAATTTCAATAAAAATATTATGTCAGAATCTTTTTATTGAATTAGTATATTTTTATAAATTGAAACTATTTCTAGCTATTTTCATAGAATACACAACCTACTATTTGTTATCGGATAATTAAAAGAAAAGAAATAGTCTCAATGTGACCTATCTTTTCACGCATTTAATTTTTATCCACTATTTCTAATAATGTATTGCCTTTTACGGAAAATGTTTCATATAAAAAATTTATTGAAAAAAATTAACAGTCAAAGAAAAATATTAATGATCCTTTTCTTTAAAAAAGTATCAAATAATTAAATAATTAAACATATTGGAAAAAGATAATAACAAATTTAATTATGATCCAAAAACATTATGTTAAAACCCCAATTTATTATTTGATACCCTTCACATAAATAGAATAGTATTCAATACTTTTTTTTTTAAAAGTAAAAACTTAGATTTATTGAAAAAAGATAAGAATAAATTTAATATAATTTTAAAAAGATATCATATTAGAAACTTTTCATTTACTATAGTGAAAAAAGATAGCAACAAATTTATTAAGAATTCCAAAAGTAAAATTATGTCAAGAAACTATTTATTTATTTAGTATGTTTTTATAAATTGAAACTATTTCCAGCTATTTTGACAAAATACATAACCTACATCTTGTGAGAGATTGAGAGAGATATTGTGAAAAATGGCCAACAACAAGGAAGAGATATCACATTCGGACCTCAACTTGGATACACAGGAGGACATGAAGATCATTGCTGAAGCTATTGATCAACTTTCTGCTGGGACGGATATTCCTCTGTGCAGTACCGTTTCAAAAATGCCAGTCAACCATCCATCTCCAAATGCAAATGTGGCTCCTGCGGAAGAGATGAATGGTGCTAAGCCAAGGATTTTGCGATCTCGTAAAGACATCGCAAATAGTAGCAAATCTGCAGGCTTGACATCTCCAATCCGTGGGAAGAACAAGGGTAGTGGGATTGTAAGAGATCAGCAGAGGCCTCCGTTTTCCTTTAGTTTAACTAAAGAAGAAATCGAGGCTGATTTCATTGCAATGACAGGAGCCAAACCACCGAAAAAGCCTACGAAAAGGCTGAAGAGAATTCAGAAAAACGTTGATGTAACTTCAGATTATTGTTTTTGTTCATATTTTACTTTTACTTATATTTTTTTAATGTTATTGTTGCAGGATTTTATTCCTGGATCATCGTTGAAGGAGGTTACTTTAGAGGATTATAGTGTTTTAGATGACGATAACAAGAAGGTGCAAAAAGATAACAAGAAGGTGAAAAAAGATAACAAGAAGGTGCAAAAATATCTTTTTCTTTTTTTTATAATTATTGGTTTTTTTTTGGACGCTTTATAATTATTTGTTTATTTCCAATTTTTTTAAGTAAAGGTTAATTTCATTGTTGATCCCTATATTACATGAAGTGGGCGGATAAGTAACAAATATAATCTAATTTCTTACATATATCTTTCCCAGTAGAGTAATTTTCTATTTTTTACAGTATTTTTTTAGGCAAAATAACTTATATTAAAGGGTATATTAAAAAAATAAGGACCAGAGTACCTACTCTAGTAGATATTTTTTACATTATCACTGGGTTATATTTGCCTCTTCCTCAAACATAAAATTATATTTAAATTATTTATTATATCACTTAGACTAATGGTGAAACTTACCTTTACATTAATATTCTAATTTTGTTAAATAATGTTGTTTTTTGGCAGAAAAAAGATGGGAAAAGAGCTATATAGATGGAGAGATAGCACCAGTTGGAAGAATGGTTGTGTACTAATTCGTGTTAGGTTGTTAAAAATATTTGTGTTGCTTTTGTGTTAATCTACAGATCTAAATCTGTTAAAACTTTAATATTTCATTGTCATTTTTATTTTTATATGTTTTGTTGTTGTTTGGTGGATGATAATAAATGCACAAGCCAAGTTGGTGCTCCACTAAAATTTCTCTTAAGTTCTAGTTTAAATAGCTTTCTTTAACCTTATTGTTAATATCCTCGGTCCATTCCTCATCCTTACTTTCGAATTCAGTTATTTTATTCCTATTACAACTTCGTATTGGTCAAAATGTATCATCTTTTTACCAAAGTTTATCAATATCTCCTAAACGGGCATTGAAATTATTTATGATCTCTTTTGTTTGAGATAATCCACTAAATGCATGGAGTTCTTTTTGGGTCTTTACAATTTTCCCTTCCCTATTCTTAAACATTTGGAGACTCCGCATCAAGTGAGAAAGGTGAGTTTTACATTTAAAGTTATACGTCAAATCATCAACAGAAAAAATCAAATTTGAATCTCTATCTTTTTTAGCTGGTCTAGAAAGCCCTAGGAGAAGAGGATAGTGGTATGATCCAATACCCGGTGGGACCTCAACTAAGGTTTCAGGGAATGTAAGCATCCAACTAAAACTATAGAGGGCTCTATCAAGATGTTTTCTAGCCATAGTCTTGCCTTCCTTGACCAAGTAAAAAGCTCTCCTTTATCCACGAAGCTCCAGCAGAACCACTCTGATACAAAGTCGGTAAATTCTTTCAAACTTTAGCTGTTTTTGTCTAGTTTCCAATTTCACATGAGAGTTGAGAATTTCATCAAACTATTCCGAGGACTAGTTAAGAGGACTTAGAATCTCGAATCAGGTCAGCAATTTTATGCAAGAAAGCTCCATATCAATAACAGTAGTAGTGTAAAATTCAAAAAATCATAATTTGATATAGGTTACAGCCATCTCCTTTAAATACAACAGACATACCCATATCTATTTTTTGAAACCAACAAAATGCTACCCCTAGACCTAGTGAACTTTACAACTTTGAGATTAAAAAAGACAAGAATATATTAAACTTTACGATTTTATCATCCGGTGAATATAGTCTAATTGGAGGTAAGGCCTACCTCTACAGTCCCATACAATGATTTTCTAATGTATCTTTTGTGCTAAGTAGGTCCGAACCCTAACTCCCTAAGTCTAGCATGTCTTCCCATGATCATTTTTTTGGCAGCTTTATCCTCTTCTTTTTTACTAATTTAATTTCTTCTTTCTTCCTTGATGTATGTATCATTTCCGAAACTAAAACAACAGGAACATCCATGGATTCTTCTTGATTCTCTTCTGCAAGATTGTAACTCTCATAATCTATGTTAAAATTACGACTGAATGTTTGAGTCCTCTTCGTATCGTGTATTTCTATCATTGTCATAACATGACACCTCATCCTATTTTTGTCCTTCGCTCATATACCTTTTTTGTCTAAAATTGTTATTCATATAATTTTTTATCTTTCTAAATGTAATAGCAAAGTCCAAGACAACACCATTACCTATGGAATTTTTCACCAAAAATTGATTTCCATTTCTTATGTATTATATATTCATGTCATAATTATTACTGACCTCCATTAAGTCTCTATCACTCAAGTTATAGACCTATAGATTTGTTTAGTCTCCAAACATCATTTCCTATATATCTCATTCCACATGCTTTCTACTTCCCCTATATATCTCCGCGCACAGGGGTTTCATTATCCTCAACAATCAATTGTTTATCAAGAAAAATAAATATTTCCCATGTTAAATAAGATTTGACCAGCCTCCTTAACCCTTCAGAAATACACTATGTTAGTTTTGCGAACACGGATACGGTTCACATATATCCTCCCAAAAGAAAGGTTCCTCCTTAAATTTTCACAGTTGTTGTATTTGTTAGAACCAATTGTCTCTAATTGTTCGTCATATAAAATGGTGTTAATAGGGTTTACCAGGCCTCTATCTTACACTAAGCTCCACTGACACCTCCTCTCTAGAGTAAACCACACCTACTCTGTTAATAAATATTTGTGTTGGGTCAAGTTCCCAAGATAGACGATCCAAATCCATTACCCATATAATGTTTGATGGAAACAGTTATTTCCATTTTAAAATGGGAACAGTTTACATATAAAGAATTATTGGGCTTATACTTTCATTAGTTGAAAATGCTAATAAAAAATATAGTAGACAACCAATTTTTTTCTTAATTCTCAAAATATCTCAATCAATAAAATAACACAAAAGGTTATTCACATGGATTTGGCAAGATGATTCGAACGCTCTTCCATCATAAAAAGGTTTTATGAATTTCTCTTATATATTGTTTACAAAATCGTATCAAAGCGGCCATTGATTTTGTAAGATTTTGTCTAAATCCATAAAATTGTTTTGTTTGGTTGAATATGAAAAATATATAACATTTTAGGTTTTTTGCACGGATTTTTTGAAAAGAAATGAAATCTAAAAATATTGTTTGTTGCTGTTTTGGTTTATCACATGGTTCATGACTTTATCTTAAAAGGCTGAAAAAAAAGCATTTGAAGAAGTGGCATGTTTTTGTTTTTTAATTCAACTCTAACTACGAGTACACTTTTATTTGTTTCAAAAAAGATTTATATATGTGATTAGTTGTTAGTTTTAAAGAAAAAGAAAAAATTTCTATTATTCTTTTCGAAATTGTCTAAAGATTGTTTCACTATAGAGGAAGAAGATGCATGAGTGAAAAAAAAGTCTTTCAAACTTTTTGTAATTAGCTAGATATCGCCAATTTATTAACTTTTAACATTCAAATTTATTTCTCTGTTAAATTGAAGAAGATCTTTAATTAATCAATACATGATCTGATTTTTTAAAAATAATCTATAAAAAACGTATTTAACTATCTAAGTAAAATTTCTAACCACATGCATATATCTTTTTAATGCTCAGTTAACGTCTACTAAGCTAATGTTCCATCTGATTACAATGCACCATCTGATCACAATGCAACAATACATAGACTTCAAAAATAGGATTTTTTTCACTTTATTTTTGTTGGTAAAAAATATTTTGGTTTATTCTGACTATGATTCTGAGAAATCAAAGGAGAATGCCAGTAAAAAGAAAATAAAACATTTATTTGGTATATTTAATATTTAAATGCTATGATATAAATGTTAAAGTAATATATGTGACCAATGAAGTAGAGAATATAATTCATTTTGTTAGCTTATATAGTATAACTATAAGCATTTGTAACATTGATTCGATTATACAAACAATAAATTATGTTTTGTTTATGATATGGATCGTACTATGCCTGCATGTAACTCAACATAGATGTTAATCCTTAGGTCAAGTTTATTTTTTATTAAATGTTATCTTTTAAAATACTTGTTTAATATAATATGAATAAGTAATTGTATATTTGTATGTTAAACATAGATTATATTGTATGAATTTCTTTGTATCCATAACCACTAGTCATATGAGTTTAGTATGTTTCATTTCAGTTGATTGATTTAAATAGTAGGAGTTCTGTAGCGATATAATTAAAAATTGTCAAATGAGATCGAGTTAATAAAGAAAAGACAAAAGTATATGATTCATGATTGGGAACGTAGTGAACTTTTTTTTCACTTCTTTTATCGATTCTTCGTCAATTGTGGTTACATTTGACAATCATATCATTGAATATATATGTATACTAATGGAAGTATTTAGAATTGAATATCTTTGAGATTATTTTAGATCTAAACAAAGATAAATGGTGTCAACTATAACCCATGGAACCTTAAGCTACATTATGTAGTTGATAACTAAATGCTCTCTAGACTGTTAACAATGTGATGTCTATGTCAAAAAATGGAAACAAAACTCTGAAAAGTGGGAATGAAGGCTTATCAGACATGGAAAATGAATGATTCCACTACTCGAGGAATTCTTAATGGTTTCATGTATTATGAACTAATTTGTGAGTATCAACAATACCCCTATTGTATTTGAAGTGTGAAATTCTCTCAAGGATAAGTTTGGGAGTATTTTAGTGATGAATTTGCGTTAGTTAACAATCAAGTTTGATACTTACAATAAGAGACTAATAAAATAACATCTTTGGGAGATGTCTAACATGATTAGAGAATTTAATACTCTCTGTTCATGTCCTTATTGTTGACCGATGTGTTCAAGTTATGATCTGATCTCTCTTTTAAATAAATAAGAGCACATAAAAGTGATTTTAACTCACAAATATATCATCAAGTTTTTGATGATGCAGCTAATCATGTTTCTCTTGAAGATTACCACCTCAAGGAAATGAATCCTCAAGGTCAAGTCTATGTGGCATGATCAATTTCTCGATGTGTGTATCACGTATCAGACATTGGAAGAGAAACGATGGTAACATGCCTGATAGAAAGAAGAACAAAAAATGAAAATAATGAGGGTAAACGAGCCTACAAGAATAAATATAAGACAAAGATTAAATGCTACAATTGTGATAAAATAGGTTGCTTCGCTTGAAAGTGCAGCAAACTTAGATTGTAGCAAAATTCTTTTCTTGTGTTTAAGCTTGTGTAGCTGGAATTGCCTTACTTGATTATCCTTATCCTTTGTGGACTATTGATTTAGGAGTATTGACCATGTAGTTAAGGACTAAAGGATATATGCAAATTACTGTCGAAATCATAAGGAAACCAGTTAGATATATGTAGTTACAATAATTGAGTTCAAGTTAAAGGGGTTGGTACATGCAAGTTAAACTAGCTAGATGTTCAAGCCTTGTACCTGCATAATGTTCTATACCATTGACATTCAACATAATTTAGTCTCGGTCAATGTACTTCTAGAGTTTGGTTTTAATGTAGAATATCATGACAAAGCAATAGATATTTTCAATGAAACTAAGTATTATATTTCGAGTTTAATATCGAATAGTTTTATGGTAATGGATAATGATAAATAATATTATAAGTTATTATAATAACTTCTGTTTTTCTTTGAATGTGTCTTCTAGTGATTCTGATTTAGAAGAAAAATATGTAGCATGCTAATTTAGGGAAATATCGTTAAAGACTAGACTGAATGCACATGTTGACACAAGAGAATTTTTGGGTTCACTTATTAAGGCAAGTCTTCGAACATGTGGATATTGTCTAGTTAGTAAGGCAACATGACTTTTTCTGTAAAGGACGCAAGGAACTGGGAACAAATGTGTTCCTAAGGTAAATCGAAACGATGCTAATTTGATTGAGAGGTATAAATCCTAATAGGTAGAAAAAAGGCTAGACTCAATCGGAAGAGATCGCCTATGATGCGACTTTCTCGCTTGTTGTGAGATTTACCTTTATTCATCTTATCTTGGCTATTGAAGCATACTTTAATTTACCGTTACATAATATAGATGTTAAAATTATTTTTCGCTATGATGGAGTTTAGATCAAGATGTATACATATGGAACAACTTGTAGCATTTGTTTCCAAAAACCAAGAACAAAAGGTTTATGGATTGAAGAAGTCATTTTATAAATTTAAACACACCTCTAGTTAGTGGAACATGAGACTTTGTGTTGTGATCTCATTGAATAATTTTGAGATGATAAATGTGTACCACTGAGTATATATGAGATGTTCTAGAGAGAAAATTGTAATTCTATCTCTTTATGTAGATGACATCTTGTTGGCCGAGCATGACAAGAAGTTTTGTCAAGGCTAATATAAAGTGTTTGTTCGCCTATTTTGATATGAAAGATTCAAACACACTTTTTCCATAAGAGGTATTTCGAATATCCTCTAATATATTGTCTTCAAAATGGTATCAAGGACAATATGGCCATTGATTTGTTAAAATTTATTCACAAGCTATAATTCCTTTCCCCGATTATTTTGATTGTGAGATATTAGATAAGATTAGATGGAGATTTTGTGTTGTTACTTTTGTCTGATATTATTATGTAATATATCAAAAGTGTATATGTATGTATATATTAGCTTTTATTTAGTTAGTTTTTTTTTGAATTAAAACAAGAAAACTATACCCTCCAAAATCCTATAGGCTAAGAGTAGGGTTGCCCTATCATGGACGCTCGACCCGACCCAAACTCAAATTGTAATTGTTAGGTCTATAAAACTTCAGCCAGCTTGGATGCAATAATAGGTACTTCCTTCAACTTCCTCCAATTGGGTATGTGAATTAGCAGCCATAAGGTCTATAAACTATAATTTAATTGGGTATAACATGGGGTCTAACTTCACCCATCCTCATCAGGTTAACTCTTTACATGGGCCTATACTTGGTATGGGTGATCATTTATGTTCCATGGTGAAACCAAGCACATACCGAATCTCCTTCCTCAATAACGACCAATGGAGTGGAACATGAAATATGTTCAGTTCTAATGTTACATACTTGAAGTAAACAAGTCTAAGTATTTTGTAAATAAATTATAACCATGCAAGGCTTTTTTTGTTGAATTGGAAATAAATATATGGTTATATGGAGAGATCAACCCTCATTTGTACTCTTATGATCCTAAGAATTAAAACCATAGAGAAAGAACCCTAGGGTCAAAAATCATACTCCTCCACCATTCCAAGATAGAAACCGTGAGAATCAATGGTCTTATGTGTGTTGTTGAAGAAAGAAATTACTCTAACTTGGACCCCAATCAAATTTGTATTAAAGTGCATGTCATAGAAAGTCACATTTATCTCCCATGGGTTTATTGATGACATAGAGCAATTAATTTCTCACCGGACAGTTCATATACACTATGTCTTTATCTCTTTTGAGAAATAAGTTGAACTAGAAAAGTTTTAGGGCCACTTAATGAATTTTGAAAGAGCAGACTATTCTATTATCCACTGGTCTAACGAGTAGAGTAAATCTTTATTTGTCTAAAATGGTATCTAGGTTGGTTGGATGATGGTCTAAGGGAAATAACTTCAATCTTAATTGTGTGAGCTAGATATATGTGGATGTGCTTGTATGGTTTATTTAGGTCCATTGAGGCTAAGGATAGAGAAATGAGAGAATTAAGCTGAGCTGATAATGGAGATGGAATGGTTGGGGTATTTATACTATAGGTGGTACATATGTTACTAATTTTTGTGTGATTTCCCGCAAAAGTTTTATTGGGTAGGCATCTCTAGAAACTTATGAAATCGATTACACGCCAAATCCAACAAAAAACTTCTAATCTAGAACAAGTCGAGAAATGATTGCCTGCACATAAAGGAATATGACAAATTGTGTTTCCACATTAGACGGAGAAATAACACTCTCATAATATATATATATATATGCTTCTCTTCATTTCGTTATTCTAGCTCCATCCATCTCTCTGTTTCTTGGGTAATGGAATTCGTAAACTTGGGATTTCCCTTTGTCTCTACATTTATTCGTAGGCGCTTACTACTATTTAGACAAATTAATGCTCACACTTTCTGTTTTAGTTACTTGGTTTAGTAGCTTAATTTACTTATTGCACTTATATATTACCACTCCCAGACGTCTTCATTATTCCCATTTAGTGTTTTTAGTAATTGCATGCATTGACTTTTGAAGGATATTCACATCATTGATCTACCAATATCATATTTATTACCTTTCATTGCTCAAAGATCAATTCTTAGTTTATTGTTTCTTCTCTCTCTATATTTGTTTTGTATATCATGTTTATCTCTCTGAATGCAATCATTTATTACTTTGTTCTAGTTTAGAAGGTATAATTTAGGCACTTTGTGATGTATCTCTCGCAATCTTCTATTATGGTCTTTATATTATAAATTTTTAATAAATAAAAAATATGGAATCGTGATACTTCTAATAGTATATAACCCCCAACGTATTCACTATTAATTATCAGGTACCTCTCCAATATCTAAAAGCGGGTATTTTCTCAAAACAATATATTTTGGGTGATTAAACGAGACCCAATCGGGGAATTTAGGTATAAAATTGGCATGGAGGAAGTATGTATGCAAGAAAAGGAATTACATGTTTCATCGAGTCAAATCAATATATTGTTTTAATGACCAAAAGAGATCTGGTCAGGGAGAAATTTTTTTACATTTTGTTGAGCACGAATTTCAGAATTCCAGTGAACAATTCCGGCTTAGGCAGAAGCATTTTAACTCAGAAAACGGGATTAGAAAGGTTAATTTGACATCTGTATATAGGTCTAAATATATGCATTTAGACTATAATGAATTTGGATAACTAATAATTCAATAAGACGTCCGGTTCACTTTATAAAAAAGTAAAAGAACAAAAAGTCTTGGACAAACGAGAACGGAATATGTGGATCGTCTTCCAAGGAAAAAAACTCTACTTTGGGGTTCTTTTTTAAAAGTGATGGGGGTAACCACGAAAAGTGGTGGGGGAAAGTGACTTGATCCATCGAATCATCCATGATAATTACATCATGAAATATAAGGGAGTTTTGCATTAATCTTAAAAAGTAAGGGGTAGTCGACCTCATGAATATCTTGGGATTTTAGAAACATGAGTAGTAGACCTAGCATGGAGCTTTCCGTGGGAAATATGTTACGTGGTTGAGAGTATGGATAAATTTCATGATTAGGAACACGTAAGGATTCTTATTTGTTGGAATCCGGACTAGTTGGACATGGATTTTCTCTCGAGTACATCATAATTGATTCATTGTAAAATTAAGTGTAAGGCAATGTTGTAGAAATCGCCGCCTAGGCGTCAACTCCCCCCTCAGCCGCTTACGCCTTGTACAAATACTAGGCTTTATTCTAACGCCTTAGTCGTCATGGAAGAGGCACCTAGCCCGTCTATGCACCTATCAATGACAAAAAAAATGACCGCCTAGGCCTTTTTTTATTTTTTTTATTTTTGAGAATTATTGAATTGATATTTTAACTCAAATTTTAGTATTTTAATATTTGCTATATTGTTGTTAGATGAATTTCATGACTTAAGTAGTTAAAATGGTTATAATTACTATGTATATATTACTAACTATACAAAATTATGTAGTTAGATTCAAAACCGCCTAATCCCGCCTAGGTCCCGCATAATCCCACCTAGGCGCTAGGCCCCGGTCGACCGTCTAGGACGCGAAACCAAGATCTACATCATAGGTGTAAGGTTACATCTTTTAGTCTTCATCCTTTTTTAATTCATCGATTAATAACAAAGTGGAACATAAAGTATTGTGGAGTGATTTTGTTGAATATTTCGCCTCTTTTGACGAGTCTTATTTACTCATAGGAGATCTCGACAAGATATTATCTTTTAATGAAAGGGTAAACAGGAAGGAGATTATTCCTTATGATATCATAGATTTTATGGAATGTCGTAAACCTTGGATATGAAGGATTTGCAAGATATCAATCAATTTTATACTTGGTAATATCTACAAATATTGAGTCGTATTTATAGAGAAATAGGTAATCGTAGCTTGGATTCATATGGACATTATTCCCTAAAGTAATTTCTAACGATTGGCCATGAATACAAAAATCCGGGTTGTGTTGTTATGTTGAACATGCAAGATGCATATTCACCAGGACAATATTTTCTAGTGTAATTTCTATCGATTGGCCATTAAGTTGACTATTTGGGTTGTGTTCTTACCTTGTACATGCAAGATGCAAGGATTCCTACCTCTTTCTGTCTCTTTAATATGTAGACGAAGCGTGAAATTACAATGATGTTTTGAGCACCTTATGGGTTCGTGATGTGAGTACAAATACAAAGAAATTCATCTTATGTAACAAATGGAGAAGTTTGATATACAATCTACGGGCTCTCAACAAAAAACACTTTCTTATATTTCACCGTGAGCAAAAAAGGCTACTTCATCTCTTAAGGAGGTTCAAAACGATGTGTAATACCACTCTAATTGGAGAGTTACATAAGTAAGAGACATATGTAAAATGCCACATGTAGCTGCTACTAACGAAAGATAAAAATATGGGTACAAATTGAAAGTGACCATTGTACGAAATGTTTCCATGGGGTTATGATGAGCAAGAAAAATGTTTCTTTCTTTAATCAATCTTCCAAATGGTTTTGATTTGACATCAAGTGAGAAAGTATATGAGGCATTCATGGATTATTACAAATATTTTTTTGGCACTATCGAGTTTACATTACAATTCGGTCTTTTAATGGGGTAACATTTCCTTGGAAGAACAAGTACATGCTTTGGATCCCGACATGTTCGGCGAGGAGATTAAATATGCCAGTTTTTGTATTATGAGTGATAAAATATCGGGTTCACATAGGTATTCATCTCATTTTTTAAATAATCCATGGTGAAACTTTATCTTCTTATGTTCGGCGAATCCTTTTAGGCTTATAAAGAGGTCAACGACTAGTGAGCATTTTATTTATTATCCAAAACTCAAAGATTCCTGGTCTTGGTTTTTTTCTAGATATATCATAAATTTTTTATTTTTATGTATAATATAATAAGGGGATAGTGGACAAACAAAAAAAAGAGGGAATTTTAAACAATCAAAAAATGGTTTTCACCTTCAATCAAAACTTCTATAGAAAATTTTAAAAAACGAGTTGGGATAAATCGGATTCAATGGAATTGGGATATGGATGAAATATAATGAAATAGAGCCACATTGAGGTTCCCTTTGAAATGAGGCATGGAAGGGATCCACTACGAAGAAGTTCTGCGAGTTACAAAAGAAGCTTCGTAGAGTTACTTGCAGCGATAACCCCCTTTAGATGGGGAATCTCACCGCCCAAATGTGAGAGCAAAAAGCAGGATCACTTTTCACTTTCGGGATCACCTGAAGAGAATGATTGGGCGTAAAGCGTCTATAGGTGGCTTTTTAAGTCCGCCGTCAAATCCCAGTGCTCAATCTTGGACAGGTGGTGGAAACTACCAAGCTGGAGTACATTAAGATATAAATATTACCCACCTTGTTTTTCGCGATGATCTGATGGTTTTGGCTAGAGTACATTCCATGTGTGTTTATAAATGTTGGATTGAATGGGTAGATTTTGTAAGTTTATCGGGACATCGTCTTAATGTTCTTAAATCAAGTATCTATTTTTGGGGGTTTAAGATGATAAGCTCGGTATTATTGTGAAGATGTCACAATTCTAAAGAAAAATATATTGTTTCATTATCTTGAAGTTGCGCTTGATACCTCTGCATTATTCACAAGGGATTATAAACCATTATTCGATTGAGTGTATGTGTTAAGTCATGTAATATACACTATACACCAGGCAACGCCCAAGAAAAAATTGCAACCTGATATAGTAGCACCATCAATTAGTATTTTGCTAGGGTAGCAATTTTTCTCAGGTGTTTCCTGGTGTATAGTGTACATTCAAATTTTTGAATATATATAGTTATTTATGTACTAGACCAAAAAATCAGTGACCCCATCTAAATAAACTATTCACATTTCACCCATCTATCTAATACGAAAGTCCTTCCCCTCAGAGCACCATCCAACCAACCTACCAATAAAGACATGTCACAGCTCGCCTTATTAATTGGACTAGTAGCTAACATAATGGTGATGACGTAAATTTTAAGAAGATTTGAAATAAATTATGGATATTGAAGGAAGTTGTTAGCGTCTTAGGTAATTGCACCAGATTATTTAAATTATTTTTTTTAGCATAAGTGGTATGTTGTCTCTCTCGCAAGCTTCAGTCTTCCAGCTAGAGTTTTCGATAAATCACACAACAAGAGAATCATGAGTGCTTCCAGTAGTATAAACAACCTATTCATTATCTATCATTAGGTTCCTATGTTGGTAATACTAATATTTTAGGTGATATGGGTGGAAAAAGCGAGGTCGGAGGGGCCTGCAATGCAAAATCTAAAAGTGGAGTTTTTCTTGCAAAACAAACTATTTTGGGTGATCAAATGGTTTCCATAAAGAGTTATATCAAGACAATATATTAATATACTTGTGTAATAACTCAACAAAATGCCTTTTGATCTGGATTTATTAGGCGATTCGAGGCGAGCTCAAATTTTAACGAATCAATCCATATTTAAAAAACTTGTTTGTTTAATTTATCGAGCGAGCTTTTTTTAGCCAGATTTATTCATGAACAAATCAATTCTTTATGATTGAAGTGGAAATTTAATGAATGATTGGTATTAGATAAAGTCTTTAAAAGTGTGTGTTATGAAGTATGATCTTAATGAAACACTTTAAAGTTTAAAGAAATAAAAATATTATATTTATTGAAAAATAGAATATTAATTTACAAACCATAAATATATACAAGCGGTTAACGAACGAGATCAAACGAACTCGTTTATTTAACAAATGAGTTGGAATAAACATTCTTGTTTGTTTGTATAAATAAACTGAGTTTGAACAACCTTTTCTCCGAGCCGAACTCGAACGGCTCACGATCGACTGCCCTTCTAACACGTAATGTGCTTAAAGGTCGAGACTCTGTCGGAAGAAGGAAAGTTAAGAGGACACGTCCGAGGTTGAGGAACTCCATCATGTGAATAATGATCTCATGTAAAAGTCTTTCCATCGGTGTCAAAGCAATAACCAAATCTTTCAAGTTAACATCAAACTCAAAGCCACGTTTTCTTCACTTGAGAAAGTTGTTGATAACCTCAAAGCCTCTTTAACAACTCTTCAAAAAATCAGTTTACAAGAACTACACTGGCCGATCATTCTGTATATTGAAATAAATAAGGTTTGATACTTAATCAAACAGGGAGCTAAGCTTTATCTTTTAAAAGTTTTGAACAAATTTTAGTTAACATGTTAATATGCTACAAGTATCTATAAATATACGATATATAAATTTTATATGCTTGATACATAAAACTGCATTATATATCATAGTGAAAAACCAACGAAAGTACTAATAATCAAAGTCATTAATAAAACAAAAATGCAAGCTTGTTTGAAAAAAACGACAAAATAATAAAAATAGAAACTGTTGATTCAGCTACTACTCTTCTTTGTTGGATCAGTTTCAGCTTCTCTATCCTCCCTCTCCCTCTGCATCATTTTCCAGAACTTGGCTGGGTCAGCAAATGATGCAAGTGGCGACAACCTAAAATTATGATAAAACAAATATGTATTAGCAAATATGATTGAAAGTCATCATTTAATAAATCAAAATATATGATTGATCCTCTAATTAATGAAAATATATAATTGATTGTTGGTATACCTACTCGCCTTCACGGTCCCCCATCATTAGTTAATTTTGTATCGTAAATAATGTCTGTACAATAGTTTAGAATCCAAGTTAGTCATCATAAAATATGAATAATATGCCTATTTGGGGTAAGTATTCAAGCTATGATAAATATTGTCTTTAGTTTCCATATCAAAGCGTTAGAGATTTTTTTTACCTCCATATATACTTTTGTCCGAGAAGTGCTCAGACATCAAATCACTCTGAAGCTCAGAGTCAGAGCGCTGGAATTTTTCTTTTTTCTTCTGCACTGAAACTGTATAATTTAGAAATAAAACAATTAGATGGAATATCCAATGAGAAAAAAATTATCAAACAAGTCATGTGATTCACTAAAATAGGCAAGATAAAGAGGACACATGTGAACACATGATCTCATCGCAGACAGTTAATTAATAAATTCATTTATATGACTAATGTCTTGGTGGATGTTTCTGAATGATTCTACTTATGTTATCTTAGACGTCTATATGTATTTAATAAAGTTGGATGGTTATAACAGAATATGTTAAAACATTTTTTGTACTCTAATTTACGCATGTTTTCTCTTATGCAATACTTAGCAGGCACAAAACTTCTATTTCCATAAATATCACATGTGACACTCCTTCCCAGTAAACTGGAATTGCATATTCAAGTTATACATTCAAGAAAAATATGGAACACACAACAATATGAATAATATAAAAACTTAAGGGGGTAAAATCTAGGAAGCTTATAACAAATTGAAATCACACAAAAGAATACCAACTACAAGATGTATATCATTACTATCTTAGATGTGAAAACATATGAAAGAAATAAATATAGTATCTGAAAAGAAAAAACCACACAATTAAAAATTTAAGCACTTATGCATATGAGACTTTATAATGAGGTTTTGTACTGTATGTTCAAATATAGTGTTGGAAAAACCCAACTTACATGTTGGAGACCACTCTAGGAAACCTGTAGCCCACACTTATAATAAATAAAATGATATTTAAACTAAAATAGTGTCTTAAAAATCAAGTTTTTGGTAGAAGAAACTTGTAATTAAGCAGTGTACAACGACATCATCTTGATGGTATTTAATAGTTAATCTACATAAAAATAGGTGCAAGAAACATGTAAATTACCAGGATGATTGTTTTATTATGGGTTTGACTTCCTCATATGCTGTTATGTTTTTCGTTTCCTGAAAAACATCACAAATTACAAATTTTACAGTTGTACATATATGTATGTATGTATATAAATGAGTGCAAGGTGAGAAAAGTAGTAAATAAGAAGTTGTTCCTCTTTTAGGTTAGACAGAGTGAGCAGAGGACTCTACCAATTTGTTGGAATTAGAAGTGATGTCGTCATAAGGAACCAATTGTCCCTCCTCGGGTTTTACGGAGTAAGCAGACGCCACCAGATTGTTGGAAGAAAAATCCAAGGGGACGTAAGGAATCAACTACCCTTCCTCGGGTTTCAGAGAGTAAGACTGAATTGGTTTGTTCGAAGCTGAAGCAACCATAGGGTCGTAGAGCACCATCTGCCGCTCTTCGGGTTTCAAATAGTTGGCAGAGAACACAACTTGGTTTTTTAAAGATGAAGAAGCCATGGGAAATAGGAGTTTATAGAAAAAGGATTATGTAATAGTAACAGTTTAGTGCAATGAGGACTATGAAGTAGGTTGGATCTATATATACGCGGTTCTTCATCGTGACAACTCATCTTTAGTAATCATTCTCACAAAAAAGATAAAGTAGATTAATGGCATTTAAGACCTTTACAGTCTCTTAATAAATTTTTACATATTAATGATTCTTATAACTATAAAAGTATATTAATGACATTTAAATCCTAAATATATTTTTCTTTACATATATAGCTTCTCTCTGTCCATAAAATATGATTACAATTTTTAAAAATATTTGTCTTGGTAAAAGATTATTTGTTTAAAAAATTAGATATTATTTATTCCTTATAATATTTTTATTCTTATTTAATTATTAAATATTATATTGCCAATACAGAAATAAATATTCAAGGCACTTTATAAAAAAAATTAATCATTACATTACATGATTAATTAATGACGTATGTGTGAAAAATCAAATATGACAATTTTTTTATATGTACACAAAATTAAATGTAACCATCTTTTGTGGATGAAGATAGTAATAATGTTTAATTTTTACTAAATTAAGAAAAAAAGAATGACTATTTAATGTATACTTTTGAAAGGAAAAAAATAGTTAATGCATAATTAATTATTACGATAAAAAATAAATTCATTCTTGACACTACTATTATTATCTGAACATTTATTCTGGATTCAAATCATCTAAAAATACACATTATCTACAATTTTAACGCAATATGTATTTAGATTGATACCATATGTCAATTTAGATAATCAAGGGACTAAATTAATTATCATTCATCAACTTTCTAACTATAGTTCTTTACATTCCATTCAAACTTTTATCTTCTCATATATATACTCCTTTCTCCTCTTTCCCACAACCCCTAACCAAACCTAAACTGTCCCCACCAGTATTCTTTCTTTACCGTTTGTGATTTTCACCATATCATGTTTAAAGGCGATCACCGCCAGTTTGTTCCATCAGATAATAGGAGACCTCAGAGTAATATTCATAGGCTAAATCTTCACACTATGCCATTACAAGATTAACATCCTCATTTCCAACCCATAGTCGCATCGCACATCCCTCGTGGATGGGGCCAGAACATCTAACCAATAAACCAGAAGCGTCCCAGGTCTATAGAGGATGTTGTTCAAATTGAAAATATTTTAACCTTGGAAGGTACATTGCTCTGTCGCTACCAAAACCACAAGGTACTCGATTCCTCGTGGCAACTAATCTAAATAAGTTAATCTCCTAGATTTTTGCATATGGCTACCCACTTTTACCAACACATCCTCGATCACAATCCACTGATATGTTATTACACAATCCACCATTTGTAATACGATGAAGGTTGGTGTTACTTCTCTGATACCCAACATATCAAACACGCTATTGGGTTAAGGTTTATGCTCTCCCCAAAATCACATAAGACTTTTTCCTCGAATGTACCACTAATCTTGATTGGAAGATTGAAACCTTTCCCATCTTTGAGCTTAGGTGGCAACTTCCTTTGCAACTTAGTTGAAACCTCCTCGCTTAGTGCCATGTTCTCGTATATTTTTTCAAAAAATCTTGGAAATTGTCTCCTTGAAGAATATCAGATACTTAGGAAATTTCTTGATTGATTCGAGCAAATAGACATTGATCCTAAGTTTACCTAGCATCTCAATAAAATTCTTGTATTATGAAGTATCACTCTTTAACTACCCTTGATGGAAAAGGGTGGTGGTGGGCGAGTTTCTTGTGGTGGAGGTTCAACTCTCGTTTTCTCTTGCACCTTTGGTGCTTCGATTGGTGTCTCGACCAGTTCTTCTTCCACGTAGTCAATTGGCCACTTAACATTACAAGATAACGAGAATATACCATTGAAATCTTGTTCTAACATGGTCAACAATCCCGTGAAACAAAAAATTTGCGACAATTTTAGCTAAGACTTAAAAAGAGAAAATAATCTCAAACCCTAAGAAAGAGAGAAATGAGAAATTTCCTTTGATGGAAATTTAATTATTATAATTCTAATTTATAAAAATAAAATATATGTGTATAATATATTACATAAATTTTAATTTTCACTTTACAAGAATATTATCTTTTGTCTGCGGTTGGTTTGGCTAAGGAACACGTGATTGAGAGGTAGGCATATATAATCTTCCAATATTAGGGTTTTTAGCAAAACGTTTGCTTTAACCTTCTCTTTTTTTTTCGTTTTAGATAACTGTAAAAAAAGATTTGGAATAAAACTTAAATTGAATAATATTTAAAATTAGAGTTTAAAAATAATTATATAAAATATTCATTTAACTAAGTAATGGACTAAAATTATAAAACTAAAGTAATGACTGCTTTAGAAAATCTGAGTAAAAAGATATAATATGCATGAGTATTTATTGTAAATGTTCTTGATATTTTTTGAGTAATGATATATACCACCCAAAATCATACTACCCAAGTATACCACCTATGATGTGACGTGAATTGGTTGACTATAAATCGTTAATCGTTAATTTTTTTATTATGAAATAATTCCTATTTTAGCTTGAGAGTATGCGAAAGAATAATATTTTATGATTATGATATTGTTTGTATAATTCCGGATAACTTTTGGTTAAATCAATTTAGGAATGTTTATGATTTTCATACCCTTGTAATGTATTTTAGTTTCAATCACTTTGGACAAGTTTAGTTAAATTACACCCGACAAGGGGGGGTGGGGGGTGAGGGGGGGGGGTCAGTTACAGAACTAGTTTTGAACGTTCGACTAGTTTGAAACCAAGATGTCAAATTTAATCAGATAATCACAATAAGGTTTAAAGCTTACTCACTTGATAGTAGAGTAGAGGCACTAGGGGGAGGTCCCTAATTCTATAGGATAACACATATTTACTCGAGAGAGACTTAGGTAGTATTAGAATCTTGATTAGCATATTCCCCTCCAATTTTTCCTTGAACAACAATTGATTCTGAGTTACAACAATTGGCAAACCAAAACATCTCGAGCTATGTCTCTCATATTTTCTTAAAATTCCTATCTTATATACTTTTTTTTCACGTCATTCTATAATATTTTCATCTAAATTTTATATCTTTGAGCTTTAATCCATGTTTGATATTTGAAATATACAAATTCCAAACACAAAACCATCTTTATAATTGTCTTTTCTCAACTAAAACTCCAAGTACATATCTAAAACATAAAATTAGTTTTATCATCCATGTGGAGAATAATACAATATACTTGTAATTTTATTATATGAGACCACTCATACACTTGCGAGTATCCTTCACAAGTGTGATTTTTATATCACGCCTCGGGGAAACCACTAGTTCTTAAGAAATATACTTTATTAGTTTGACAAATACTAATATTCTTCATAAAAATCAC
This sequence comes from Nemophila menziesii, assembly GCA_029959085.1. Lineage (NCBI taxonomy): Eukaryota > Viridiplantae > Streptophyta > Magnoliopsida > Boraginales > Hydrophyllaceae > Nemophila > Nemophila menziesii. Next base: position 45,742,494 of record JARWIR010000003.1, on the reverse strand, counting down.
CTAAATGATATATTTATCCATAAATTTTCATAAATGTGTGTATTTTCAAAATCTAGTTGTCACTTATTTGTTAGTTAAAATTACTCTATTAGGTTTACCATGCTTCTTCAATCACATTGAGATCCACTGCCACCCTCTCTTGAGTTAACCATAACCTACTCTAGATTTTAATGATATGTACACATCAACTTCATCTTTTTTACAAGGAATTGACTGTACTTTACCTTCCTCCAATAGGGTTTGTGCATTAGCAGACAGTGGGGGTCTAATGACATTGGGTATAACAAGAGGATTGCCTTCACCCATCATCATAAAGGGTCTAACTTAATTTATTGTAATATACTTGGTATTTTCAAACATCAGTCTGTGATGGTTAAACCAATCATATATTGATCTCTATCATGAAGCTCTACTAGTGGCATTGATCATGTAAAGTTGTTGTGTCTTCATAGTCTATGTATGAATTAAACACGACCAAGTTTCTCGTACATAAATTCCAACCATGCAGGGTCTTTGTCATTGATTTAAACATACCACTCTGGTAATATGGGGAGATCAACCCTCATTTATACTCTTTTCATAAGAATTGGAACCACATTTGAAGTACCAAGGGGGAAATTTAAATTACACCACCACACTAATATAAAATTAGAGTGAATCAAGTCCTATGTGTGTTAATATGGAAAAATATTCCTCTAACTTGGATCATAATCAATGTCGTATTAAATTCCATCTCATGAACGTACATATTTATCTCCCACGACTTAATAGTGACATTTATTTATTGAAGCTACCCATGATGGTTCATATACACTTTGTTTGTTTATTTTGCCAAAGATTGTGTTGGAAAGAATTTGGGGAAAACTTATAAGACATTAAACACCCCACTTACACGCTAGAACTAAGTAATTTATCATCTAAGAGAATTCCATCACCGTTATTTTAGTCTTTGGTCTAACTAGTAGAAGATTAGGACATGTCATTAATGGATGGTTGGTTTTATAAAGGTATACATGAAATGACTTCCATCTTAGCCTAATTAGGTAGATATGTTTGGGTGTGGGGGGGATTATTCTTGGATTGATAAATAAAAGTGTAAGCTAATAATGGAGAGGGAATATAAGGCACATATATAGTTGGATGTAAGCATGATACTTATTTTGTGTGATTTATAGTGAATTCTTAATTAGGTAATAATATATATAAACTTGCAAAAGATATAACCCAATATGTAAACAGAAAAGCTTATATTCCATAACAAAGTGATATTAGTTGCATGCAAATAGATAAATATGACAAAGAGACAAACGAGGATAGAGACACAGAAAAAACTAATCTTTTTTATATGAGACATGGGTAATGAAATGTATACACCATTTTATAAAAATTGGATTAATATAAAATTAATTAAAGATTCATATATATTTTATGACTGAACTTTTTTCTAAATTGTAGCACAAAATTTGTTAAACCGTTATAGTTTTATAAGTCGAACTAGTCACTCGTTTTCTTCATATCTTAAAGTTGTTAATATAAAATAAAAATTCAAAAGGGTTACATAATCAAATTAATGAACTACATGGATACACAATACTTTATGACTCAAATCTATTCAAAGATTGGACTCGGTTGCAAGTATGTACGTAGTCTGTGGTGCGTAATTTGTTACACCATCATAAATTCAAATAATTTAAAGTTATCTCATTAATCGCTTTTTCATAAGTTGAATTTATCAATGTGAAATTGAAATTTAAAAGTGTTAGATATGTATATATAAAATGGATTAATCTATAACAATTGAAGACCTAGAATTAGTTCACGACTGATTTTTTTTTCAACTAATATTTGGATACTATAATACACAATTGGTATACTATTTCAATTTTAAAAGTTGAACTCATCAATCATTTTCTCTATATTCTAAATTTTCCAGCTTGAAATTAAATTTGAAAGTGCTACATAAGTATATTAATTGGATTGATAGACAATAATATAAAGATACACATATATTTTGAAAGTCGGTTTTGTTTCAAGTTATTGAATTGGATTTATTATACTGTCACACTTTTAAAATGATGAATGGTGAACTTATAAATTATTTCTTTCACTAGAACGAAGTTGATGAACATCTATTTTGCATTTCTTTTGGAGTTCATGCGTAAAGAAGAATTTTGGGGAAATGTGCTTGATTTGGTCACCTTTGATGAAGCCTCCTTTGACATGGGCGATACAAGCAGCATTATCTTCATATAATATTGTACGATTTTGCTTGTTTGTAGAGATATTGCATTCTCCTTGAAATATGTTGAGTCAGTGATCTTAACCAAACACATTCTCGGCTTGCCTCATGAAGTGCAAGTATCTCAGCATGATTTGAAGATGTAGCGGCAATGGTTTGTTTTGTAGAGCGCCATGAGATAGCAGTGCCCCCAAAAGTGAATACATATAAGGTTTGAGATCTTCCTTTATGCGGGTCAGATAAATATCCAGCATCTGCATAACCAATCAATTCAGATTTATGATGTTTTGAAATCCCATATCATGAGTTCCACGAATATAACGAAGTATATGTTTAATGTCATTCCTGTGTCTTATTGGTGGTGCTGAACTGTATCTTGATAAAAAAATTACACTAAAGGAAATGTCTGGGTGAGTGTTATTAGAAAGATACATTAGAGCACCAATTGCACTAAGATATGGTACTTCTGGGCCAAGAATTTCTTCGTTATCTTCACGTGGACAAAAAATGTCCTTTTGTGGATCAAGTTAACGTACAACCATTGGTAAACTCAATGGATGAGATTTATCCATATTAGATCGCTTAAGGATTTTTTCGACATGAGCTGATTGGTGAACAAAAATTCCATCTGTCAAATGTTCAATTTGTAAGCCAAGGCAAAATTTTGTTTTACCAAGATCTTTCATCTCAATTTCCTTGCATAAATAAGCTGCTGCTATTGTGAGCTCTTTAAGAGTCCCTATTAGATTTAGATCATCAACGTAGACCGCAATAATAACAAATCCAAAATCAGACTTTTTAATAAAAACACATGGACTAATGGGATTGTTAATATAACCTTCTTTGACAAGGTATGTACTAAGGCGATTATACCACATTCATCCAGATGGTTTTAATCCATACAAGGATCTTTGTTATTTGGTCGAGTAATTCTCCCGTGGGTATGCGCTATATGCTTCAGGCATTTTTAATCTTGTAGGACTTTCATGAAAATGTCACTATCGAGTGATCCAAATAGAGGTAAGCAGTTACCACATCCATCAAATGCATATGTAGTCCTTCAACAGCTGCCAAACTAAGCAAAACTCTAAGTGTAATTGCATCCACCATAGGAGAATATGTTTCTTCATAATCAATCCCAGGTCTTTGTGAGAAACCTTGTGCTACAAGTCGTGCCTTGTATCTTACAATCTCATTGTTTTCATTACACTTTCGTATGAATACCCACTTGCAGCCTACAGGGTGTACATTTTCAGGGGTTTGGACTATAGGTCCAAAAATTTATGTTTTGCAAGTGAATCTAATTCAACCTGAATTGTTTGTTTCCATTCTTGCCAATCATTTCTATGTTTGACATTCTTGAACTGATTTTGGTTCAAGGTTCTCATTTTTATTCATTAAATCGATATCAACTTTATATGAGAATATTTGATCAATATGAATTTTGTTTCGGTTCCATTTTGTTCCTGTAGCGACATAGTTCATCGAGATCTCCTCATTATCAATATTTAAATTTTCAAGTGTTTGAGTCTCGGTTGAAGTTTCTATTTAAGCTATTTCACAAGTTGTGTTATTTACAGGATTTTTAACAATCTCAGAGTTGCTATCTCTCTAATTTTGTTCTTTTTTCTTTCGCGGATTTTTATCTTTGGAACCGATAGGTCTTCCATGCTTTAAGCATGCATTTAACTCATTTTCTAATCCTCTAGTAACTTGCTCTTTTGGAATATCAATTCGAGCAGGAGCATTTTCAGCTGGTATATGTGACTTAGTCACTCTCCTTGTATCAGTGAATGCATCTGGAAGTTGATTAGCAACATTCTGCAAATGTTTAATTTTCTGAACTTCTTGTTCAGATTGCTTTGTACGAGGATTAAAATGAGATAAGTATGATACATTCCATGAAATTTGAGATTTTTCCAGCTTTTTCTTTTCTCCCCCTAAGATTGGGAATTGAGTTTCATCGAATTGGCAATCAGCAAAACGTGTTATAAATAGGTCTCCATGTAATGGTTCAACATATTTTATAATTGATGCAGATTCAAAGCCAATATAAATTCATAATTTTCTTTGTGGTCCCATTTTTGTTCGTTGTGGTGGAGCGATAGGTACATATACGCAACCAAAAATTTTAAAATGGGACAAACTTGGTTCATGCCCAAGCACAAGTTGGAATGGAGAGTATTTATGATAAGATGTTGGTCTAACTCGAACCAGAGCTGCAACATGTAATATGACATGTCCCCAAGTAGAACTAGGCAACTTAGTTCTCATAAGTCACGGTCTAGCAATTAACTGCAGTCTTTTTATAAAAGATTCTGCTAAACCATTTTGTGTATGTACATGCCACATGATGCTCAACTGTTATCCCAATAGATACACAATAGTCATTAAAAGTTTGGGATGTAAATTCACCTGCATTATCAAGACGGATTTTCTTGATTGTATAATCTGGAAATTGTGCACGTAATTGAATTATCTGTGCAAGAAGTTTTGAAAATGCATTATTATGAGTTGATAACAAACTAACATGTGACCAACATGTTGAATCATCAATTAAAACCATGAAATATCTATATGATCCACATGATGGAAAAATAGGCTCACAAATATCCCCTTGAATTCTCTCCAAGAAAGAGGGAGTTTTATTTATGATTTTAGTAGGGGATGGCCTAATAATCAATTTTCCCTGGACACAAATAACACATGATAATTCACTTGGTAGGATAATTTTCTGGTTCTTTAAAAGGTGTCCATGAGAATTTTCAATAATTTTCTCATCATTGTGGCGCCCGGATGACCTAGACGATCATGCCACAAAATAAAAATTCTTGGGTCAGATAATTTATGAGTGACCACATTATTGCATTCAATTTGATTCATATTTGTGTAATATAATCTTGTAGATAATACTGGTAATTTTTCCAATATTTTCTTTTTGCCAGAAATAAGTGATGTAATATAGAGGTATTCTCTACTATCTTCATTCATGATTTCTATGTGATAACCATTTTCTCGAATATTTTTAAAACTTAGTAGATTTATGTTTGATCTACTAGAATATAGGGCATCATTTATTAAAATATTTGTGCCACCAGGAAGCACAATACAAGCTTTTCCAAACCCTTCTATTAGGTTGGATGTACCAGATATGGCATTGACATTTGCTTTATAAGCTTGAATATTAGAGAAATATAATTTATTTCTTAGAATTGTGTGCGTTGTTGCACTGTCCGCTAGACATATATCTCCATTATTTTTATCAAGTAAATCCATAAAATATATATATAGTATATATATCTTATTTAATATACTATTTAATTAATATTTCTTTTAATATAAGAAAATAAATAAATTACTGTAAAAAAAATTCCTCCTATAAAATTTTAAAGGTACTGCATCTTGTCATTGTTACATAATGCAGTATGATATAAAGGTTGTTTCATATATGTGTCAAAATAATGATGTTGACGTAGACCAAAAATGGAAATTTAATTTTAATTACTCCATTTGTTAACAGATCTAGTAGTCGCACCTCTGTTGAATCCAATCCTTTTTTTTTTCTTTTTCACAGAGTGAAATTATTGAGTGTTATTGAAATAACACATTTCTATATTTTTTTCAAGCACTTCACCGCGGTGAAGGCAAAAAGCATACTAAGATGCTAATGTTTAGAAGGTAGAGACTATCGTGCTGTCCTAGTGCTCATGGGCTTGACTACTAGCCAATGGGGTGGAATGAATATCCATTAAAATAACAATAACATATATATCTGGATTTGTTATATATCATATTTGAAAAATGATAAATGTTAATCTTGTTATATATTTCTATTATATTTAAGAGTATAAAAATAATGACATATTACAGAACAACTACTATAAAATAATATGACATATCATCATTTTTTCATACCACCTGAAGATACTATCTTTGTTGGTATGATTTGATTAAAAATGTACTATTACAAAGACAAGAACATAAAACATTAATATTTATTTTTAATCAAATAAATATACATAGATGGTATGTTGGCTAGTATAAAATTGTTTTATATAATATTACTCAAAAATATAAAGTGTGTCTCTTGCTATCTCAATATTCACAATTTTGTAATTTTAAAGCAAAAACACAATATAAAAAAATTTAACACATTTATATACAGATTTATAGAATTAATTTATTTTAATTTTTACAAATAAAATAAATAGGAGTTTAGGAATTTCCTAAACAAACATAAAATATATCCGTCTCCCGAGAAATTTAAGTGAAATAAAATAATCTCAATATGACCTATCTTTTCACACATTTAATTTTTATCCGAGATTTCTAATAATGTGGAGTCTTTTAATGAACAGGTTTCATATGAGAAAATGATTGAAAAAATTAACAAGTTAAAAGAAAAATATCAATAAACTTTTTCTTCAATAAAGTATTAAATATTTTCACAATTAAACATATTGAAAAAAGATAAGAACAAATTTAATTATCATCCAAAAAAAAATTATGTTAAAACCCCTATTTATAATTGATACTTTCATATAAATAGAAAAGTATCCATAATATTTTTAAAAAAAAGAAAAACTTAAATATATTGAAAAAAAGATAACAATAAAATTAATAAGAATTTTAAAAAATCATTTTAAAAAGTTTTCATTTATTATAGTGAAAAAAGAAAACAACAAATTTATTAAGAATTTTAAAAAATATTATGTCAGAATCTTTTTATTTAATTAGTATATTTTTATAAATTGAAACTATTTCTAACTATTTTCATAAAATACACAACCTACAATTTGTTATTGGAGAATTAAAAGAAAAGAAATAATCTCAATGTGACCTATCTTTTCACGCATTTAATTTTTATCTACGATTTCTAATAATGTATAGCCTTTTACCGAAAAAGTTTCATATAAAAAATTTATTGAAAAAAATTAACAGTCAAGGAAAAATATTAATGTCCCTTAGTATCAAAAAATTAAATAATTAAACATATTGGAAAAAGATAAAAACAAATTTAATTATGATCTAAAAAAATTATGTTAAAACCCCAATTTATTATTTGATACCCTTCACATAAATAGAATAGTATTCAATACTTTTTTTTTAAAGTAAAAACTTAGATTTATTGAAAAAATATAAGAATAAATTTAATATAATTTTAAAAAGATATCATATTAGAAAATTTTCATTTACTATAGTGAAAAAAGATAGCAACAAATTTATTAAGAATTCCAAAAATAAAATTATGTCAAGAAACTATTTATTTATTTAGTATGGTTTTATAAATTGAAACTATTTCCAGCTATTTTGACAAAATACATAACCTACATCTTGTGAGAGATTGAGAGAGAGATTGTGAAAAATGGCCAACAACATGGAAGAGATATCACCTTCTGACCTCAACTTGGATACACAGGAGGACATGAAGATCATTGCTGAAGCTATTGATCAACTTTCTGCTGGGACGGATATTCCTCAGCGCAGTACCATTTCAAAAATGCCAGTCAACCATCCATCTCCAAATGCAAATGTGGCTCCTGCGGAAGAGATGAATGGTGCTAAGCCAAGGATTTTGCGATCTCGTAAAGACATCGCAAATAGTAGCAAGTCTGCAGGCTTGACATCTCCAATGCGTGGGAAGAACAAGGGTAGTGGAATTGTAAGAGATCAGCAGAGGCCTCCGTTTTCCTTTAGTTTAACTAAAGAAGAAATCGAGGCTGATTTCATTGCAATGACAGGAGCCAAACCACCGAAAAAACCTATGAAAAGGCTGAAGAGAATTCAGAAAAACGTTGATGTAACTTCAGATTATTGTTTTTGTTCATATTTTACTTTTACTTATATTTTTTTAATGTTATTGTTGCAGGATTTTATTCCTGGATCATCGTTGAAGGAGGTTACTTTAGAGGATTATAGTGTTTTAGATGACGATAACAAGAAGGTGCAAAAAGATCTTTTTTCCTTTTTTTATTATTATTTGTTTATTTCCAAATATTTTTTAAGTAAAGGTTAATTTCATTGGTGATCCCTATATTACATGAAGTGGGCGGATAAGTAACAAATATAATCTAACTTCTTACATATATCTTTCCTATTAGAGTAATTTTCTATTTTTTACAATATTTTTTTTAGGCAAAATAACTTATATTAAAGGGTATATTAAAAGAATAAGGATTACTTTACTCCAGTAGATATTTTTTACATTATCACTGGGTTGTATTTGCCTCTTCCTTAAACATAAAATTATATTTAAATTATTTATTATATCACTTAGACTAATGGTGAAACTTACCTTTACATTAATATTCTAATTTTGTTAAATAATGTTGTTTTTTGGCAGAAAAAAGATGGAAAAAGAGCTATATAGATGGAGAGATAGCACCAGTTGGAAGAATGGTTGTGTGCTAATGTTCGTGTTGGGTTGTTAAAAATATTTGTGTTGCTTTTGTGTTAATCTACTGATCTAAATCTGTTAAAACTTTAATATTTCATTGTCATTTTTATTTTTATATGTTTTGTTGTTGTTTGGTGGATGATAATAAATGTACAAGCCAAGTTGGTGCTCCACTAAAATTTCTTAAGTTTTAGTTTAAATAGCTTGCTTTAACCTTAATTTTTGTTAATATCCTCGGTCCATTCCTCATCCTTACCTTCGAATTCAGTTATTTTGTTCCTACTACAACTTCGTATTGGTCAAAATGTATCATCTTTTTACCAAAGTTTATCAATATCTCCTAAACGGGCATTGAAATTATTTATGATCTCTTTTGTTTGAGATAATTCACTAAATGCCTGGAGTTCTTTTTGGGTCTTTACAATTTTCCCTTCCCTATTCTTAAACATTTGGAGACTCCGCATCAAGTGAGAAAGGTGAGTTTTACCTTTAAAGTTATACGTCAAATCATCAACAGTTAAAATCAAATTTGAATCTCTATCTTTTTGAGCTAGTCTAGAAAGCCCTAGGAGAAGAGGATAGTGGTATGATCCAATACCCGGTGGGACCTCAACTAAGGTTTTAGGGAATGTAAGCATCCAACTAAAACTATAGAGAGCTCTATTAAGATGTTTTCTAGCCATAGTCTTGCCTTCCTTGACCAAGTAAAAAGCTCTCCTTTATCCACGAAGCTCTAGTAGAACCACTCTGATACAAAGTCGGTAAATTCTTTCAAACTTTAGCTGTTTTTTTCTAGTTTCCAATTTCACATGAGAGTTGAGAATTTTATTAAACTATTCCGAGGACTAGTTAAGAGGACTTAGAATATCGAATTAGGTCAGCAATTTTATGCAAGAAAGCTCCATATCATAAACACTAGTAGTGTAAAATTCAAAAAATTATAATTTTATTTTGGATACAGGCATCTCCTTTAAATACAACAAACATACCCATATCTATTTTTTGAAACCAACAAAATGCTACCCCCAGACCTAGTGAACTTTACAACTTTGAGACTAAAAAAGACTAGAATATATTAAACTTTACGATTTTATCATCCGGTGTATACAGTCTAATTGGAGGTAACGCCTACCTCTACAATCCCATACAATGATTTTCTAATGTATCTTTTGTGCTAAGTAGGTCCAAACCCTAACTCCCTAAGTCTAGCATGTCTTCCCTTGATCATTTTTTTTGGCAGCTTTATCCTCTTCTTTTATACTAATTTAATCTATTCTTTCTTCCTTGATGTATGTATCACTTCCAAAACTAAATCAACGGGAGCATCCATGGATTCTTCTTGATTCTCTTCTGCAAGATTGTAACTCTCATAATCTATATTAATATTACGACTGAATGTTTGAGTCCTCTTCGTATCGTGTATTTCCATCATTGTCGTAACATGACACCTCATCCTCATTTTTTTCCTTCGCTCATATACCTTTTTTGTCTAGAATTTTTATTCATATATTTTTTTATCTTTCTAAATGTAGTAGCAAAGTCCAAGACAACACCATTACCTATGGAATTTTTCACCAAAAATTGATTTCCATTTCTTATGTATTATATATTCATGTCATATTTATTACTTACCTCCATTAAGTCTCTATCACTCAACTTATAGACCTATATATTTGTTTAGTCTCCAAACATCATTTCTTATATATCTCATTCCACATGCTTTCTACTTTCCCTATATATCTCCGCGCACAGTGGTTTCATTATCCTCAACAATCAATTGTTTATCAAGAAAAAGAAATATCTCCCATGTTAAATAAGATCTGACCAGCCTCCTTAACCCTTCAGAAATACACTATGTTAGTTTTGCAAACACGGATACAGTTCACATATATCCTCCCAAAAGAAAGGTTCCTCCTTAAATTTTCACAGTTGTTGTATTTGTTAAAACCAATTGTCTCTAATTGTTCGTCATATAAAATGATGTTAAAAGGGTTTACCAGGCCTCCTATATTACACTAAGCTCCACTGACACCTCCTCTCTAGAGTAAACCACACCTACTCTGTTAATAAATATTTGGGTCGGGTCAAGTTCCCAAGATAGATGATCCAAATCCATTACCCATATAATGTTTGATGGATACAGTTATTTCCATTTTAAAATGGGAACAGTTTACATATAACGAATTATTGGGCTTATACTTTAATTAGTTGAAAATGCTAATAAAAAAATATAGTAGACAACCAAATATTTTCTTGATTCTCAAAATATATCAATCAATCAAATAACACAAAAGGTTATTCACATGGATTTGGCAAGATGATTCGAACGCTCTTCCATCATAAAAAGGTTTTCTGAATTTCTCTTATATATTGTTTACAAAATGGTATCAAAGCGGCCATTGATTTTGTAAGATTTCGTCTAACTCCATAAAATTGTTTTGTTTGGTTGAATATGAAAAATATATAACATTTTAGGTTTTTTGCACGGATTTTTTGAAAAGAAATGAAATCTAAACATATTGTTTGTTGTTGTTTTGGTTTATCACATGGTTGACTTTATCTTAAAAGGCTGAAAAAAAAGCATTTAAAGAAGTGGCATGTTTTCATTTTTAATTCAACTCTAACTATGAGTACACTTTTATTCGTTTCAAAAAAGATTTATATATGTGATTAGTTGTTAGTTTTAAAGAAAAATAAAAAAAATTTATTATTCTTTTCGAAATTGTCTAAAGATTTTTTCACTATAGAGGAAGAAGATGCATGAGTGAAAAAAAAGTCTTTCAAACTTTTGGTAATTAGCTAGATATCGTCAATTTATTAACTTTTAACATTCAAATTTATTTCTCTGTTAAATTGAAGAAGATCTTTAATTAATCAATACATGATCTGATTTTTTTAAAATAATCTATAAAAAACGTATTTAACTATCTAAGTAAAATTTCTAACCACATGCATATATCTTTTTAATGCTCAGTTAACGTCTATTAAGCTAATGTTCCATCTGATTACAATGCACCATCTGATCACAATGCAGCAATACATAGACTTCAAAAATAGGATTTTTTTCACTTTATTTTTGTTGGTAAAAAATATTTTGGTTTATTCTGACTACGATTCTGAAAAATCAAAGGAGAATGCCAGTAAAAAGAAAATAAAACAATTATTTGGTATATTTAATATTTAAATGCTATGATATAAATGTTAAAGTAATATATGTGACCAATGAAGTAGAGAATATAATTCATTTTGTTAGCTTATATAGTATAACTATAAGCATTTGTAACATTGATTCGATTATACAAACAAAAAATTATGTTTTGTTTATGATATGGATCGTACTATTCCTGCATGTAACTCAACATAGATGTTAATCCTTAGGTCAAGTTTATTTTTTATTAAATGTTATCTTTTAAAATACTTGTTTAATATAATATGAATAAGTAATTGTATATTTGTATGTTAAACATAGATTATATTGTATGAATATCTTTGTATCCATAACCACTAGTCATATGAGTTTAGTATGTTTCATTTCAGTTGATTGATTTAAATAGTGGGAGTTCTGTAGCGATATAATTAAAAATTGTCAAATGAGATCGAGTTAATAAAGAAAAGACAAAAGTATATGATTCATGATTGGGAACGTAGTGAACTTTTTTTTTCACTTCTTTTATCGATTCTTCGTCAATTGTGGTTACATTTGACAATCATATCATTGAATATATATATGTATACTAATGGAAGTATTTAGAACTGAATATCTTTGAGATCATTTTAGATCTAAACAAAGATAAATGGTGTCAACTATAACCCATGGAACCTTAAGCTACATTATGTAGTTGATAACTAAATGCTCTCTAGACTGTTAACAATGTGATGTCTATGTCAAAAAAAGGAAACAAAACGCTGAAAAGTGGGAATGAAGGCTTATCAGACATGGAAAATGAAGGATTCCACTACTCGAGGAATTCTTAATGGTTTCATGTATTATGAACTAATTTGTGAGTATCAACAATACCCCTATTGTATTTGAAGTGTGAAATTCTCTCAAGGATAAGTTTGGGAGTATTTTAGTGATGAAGTTGCGTTAGTTAACCATCAAGTTTGATACTTACAATAAGAGACTAATAAAATAACATCTTTGAAGATGTCTAACATGATTAGAGAATTTAATACCCTCTGTTCATGTCCTTATTGTTGAACAATGTGTTTAAGTTATGATCTGATCTCTCTTTTAAATGAATAAGAGCACATAAAAGTGATTTTAACTCACAAATATATCATCAAGTTTTTGATGATGCAGCTAATCATGTTTCTCTTGAAGATTACCACCTCAAGGAAATGAATCCTCAAGGTCAAGTCTATGTGGCATGGTCAATTTCTCGACGTGTGTATTGCGTATTAGACATTGGAAGAGAAACGATGGTAACATGTATGATAGAAAGAAGAACAAAAAATGAAAATAATGAGGGTAAACGAGCCTACAAGAAAAAATATAAGACAAAGATTAAATGCTACAATTGTGATAAAATAGGTCGCTTCGCTTGAAAGTGCAGCAAACTTAGATTGTAGCAAAATTCTTTTCTTGTGTTTTAGCTTGTGTAGCTGGAATTGTCTTACTTGGTTATCCTTATCCTTTGTGGACTATTGATTCAGGAGTATTGACCATGTAGCTAAGGAATAAAGGATATATGCAAATTACTGTCAAAATCATGAGGAAACCAGTTAGATATATGTAGTTACAATAATTGAGTTCAAATTAAAGGGGTTGGTACATGCAAGTTAAACTAGCTAGATGTTCAAGCCTTGTACCTGCATAATGTTCTATACCATTGACATTCAACATAATTTAGTCTCGGTCAATGTACTTCTAGAGTTTGGTTTTAATTTAGAATTTCATGACAAAGCAATAGATATTTTCAATGAAACTAAGTATTATGTTTTGAGTTTAATCTCGAATAATTTTATGGTAATGGATAATGATAAATATATTATAAGTTATTATAATAGCCTATGTTTTTCTTTGAATGTGTCTTCTAGTTATTCTGATTTAGAAGAAAAATATGTAGCATGCTAAGTTAGGAAAATATCGTTAAAGACTGAATGCACATGTTGACACAAGAGAATTTTTGGGTTCACTTATTAAGGCAAGTCTTCGAACATGTGGATATTGTCTAGTTAGTAAGGCAACAAGACTTTTTCTGTAAAGGCCAAAAGGGTCAATCTTCCACTACATCAAGTTCATTTAGATATTTGTAGACAAGTGAGTGATCACACGAGACATAGGAAGTGTTATCTCCAGTTTTGTAGATAATTTCACCTTATTTGGTTATGTCCGTATGTTTTCCTCGAAATTCAAGGCATTGGATGCTTTGTTAAATTTATCAAGGAAGTGGAAAATCAGTTTAAGGCTTTGAGGTTCGACCGAGGATGTGAAAATCTATCTGATCAAGTTGTAAAATTGTGTGATGAAAAGGGAATATTAAGACAACTTACAATCCCTGGAACACCACATTAAAATGGAGTGGCTAAGTGAAAAATAGATTACTCCTTGAAATGGTTAAGTATATGATGATATAATTTATTCTACCAATTATGTATCGGGGAGATATTTATTTATTGGTTCTTACATACTTAATCATGTTTCCATAAAATATCTTCCATCAACACCTTATGAACTATGAATAGGTCATGGCCTATCATATCTGAGTCCCAGGAGGTCGTCATCTTATGTTCACGATTCAACATGAAAATATGGAGGATAAGGTCATAGAGTCAAGAAGTGTATCTTTATAAGATATAATGAGCACTCTAACTGTTATGTGTTCATTGGTGAATATAATGACGGAGGCTTGAAAAATATGAAGTCTTGAGATGTCAATTTTTAGAGAATGAATTTCTAAAATAGGGTTAAGTAAATAAGAACCTCTCTCTATATGAAATGGGTTATAGAAGATTATATGCAAACAAAGGTATTGGATCTCAGTTTGCCTCGAACTAATAAGTTAGAGAACATAATATCATCATCTAATGAACCTATTCTATGAGATCTTTCCCTTATGAGAACTAAGTAAGGTTAGACTCATCGTCGTGTGTATACTGAATGAGATGTCTTAGTGATAACCCGACATGACGAAGAGAAATCTCAAATAGTGCACTACACATTTTGAATTCCTAGTGTGGAAATTCTGAAAAGGGTATAAAGAAGAGCAAGAGTCAATAATAAGAGACACTATGTCTGTAAAGTAGTTTTTTCCTAAAGGACGCAAGGCTACTGGGAACAACTGTGTTCCTAAGGTAAATCGAAACGATGGTAATTTGATTGAGAGGTATAAATACTAATAGGTAGAAAAAAGGCTAGACTCAATCGGAAGAGATCGCCTATGATGCGACTTTCTCGCTTGTTGTGAGATTTACGTTTATTCATCTTATCTTGGCTATTGAAGCATACTTTAATTTACCGTTACATAATATGGATGTTAAAACTATTTTTCGCTATGATGGAGTTTAGATCAAGATGTATACATATGGAACAACTTGTAGCATTTGTTTCCAAAAACCAAGAACAAAAATTTTATGGATTGAAGAATTCATTTTATAACTTTAAACACACCTCTAGTTAGTGGAACATGAGACTTTGTGTTGTGATCTCATTGAATAATTTTGAGATGATAAATGTGTACCACTGAGTATATATGAGATGTTCTAGAGAGAAAATTGCAATTCTAACTCTTTATGTAGATGACATCTTGTTGGCCGAGCATGACAAGAAGTTTTGTCAAGGCTAATATAGAGTGTTTGTTCGCCTATTTTGATATGAAAGATTCAAACACGCTTTCTCCATAAGAGGTATTTCGAATATCCTCTAATATATTGTCTACAAAATGGTATCAAGGACAATATGGCCATTGATTTATTAAAATTTATTCACAAGCTATAATTTCTTTCTCCGATTATTTTGATTGTGAGATATTAGATAAGATTAGATGGAGATTTTGTGTTGTTACTTTTGTCTGATATTATTATGTAATATATCAAAAGTGTATATGTATGTATATATATATATATATATATATATATATATATATATATATATATATATATATATATATATATATATATATATATATTAGCTTTTATTTAGTTAGTTTTCTTTTTGAATTCAAACAAGAAACCTATACCCTCCAAAATCCTATAGGCTAAGAGTAGGGTTGCCTTATCATGGACGCTCGACCCGACCCAAACTCAAATTGTAATTACTAGGTCTATAAAACTTTAGCCAGCTTAGAGGCAATAATAGGTACTTCCTTCAACTCCCTCCAATTGGGTATGTGAATTAGCAGCCATAAGGTCTATAAACTATAATTTAATTGGGTATAGCATGGGATCTACCTTCACCCATCCTCATCAGGTTAACTCTTTACATAGGCCTATACTTGGTATGGGTGATCATTTATGTTCCATGGTGAAACCAAGCACACACCGAATCTCCTTCCTCAATATCGACCAATAGAGTGGAACATGAAATATGTTCAGTTCTAATGTTACAAACTTGAAGTAAACAAGGCCAAGTATGTTGTAAATAAATTATAACCATGCAAGGCTTTTGTTGTTGAACTGGAAATAAATATATGGTTATATAGAGAGATCAACCCTTATTTGTACTCTTATGATCCTAAGAATTAAAACCATAGAGAAAGAACCCTAGGGTCAAAAATCATACTCCTCCACCATTCCAAGATAGAAACCGTGAGAATCAATGGTCTTATGTGTGTTGTTGAAGAAAGAAATTCCTCTAACTTGGACCCAATCAAATTTGTATTAAAGTGCATGTCATAGAAAGTCACATTTATCTCCCATGGGTTTATTGATGACATAGAGAAATTTATTTCTCACCAGACAGTTCATATACACTATGTCTTTATCTCTTTTGAGAAAGAAGTTGAACTGGAAAAGTTTTAGGGCCACTTAATGAATGTTGAAAGAGCGGACTATTCTATTATCCACTGCTCTAACGAGTAGAGTAAATCTTTATTTGTCTAAAATGGTATCTAGGTTGGTTGGATAATGGTCTAAGGGAAATAACTTCAATCTTGATTATGTTAGCTAGATATATGTGGATGTGCTTGTATGGTTTATTTAGGTCCATTGAGGCTAAGGATAGAGAAGTGAGAAAATTAAGCTAAGCTGATAATGGAGATGGAATGGTTGGGGTATTTATATTATAGGTGGTACATATGTTACTAATTTTTGTGTGATTTCCCGCAAAATTTTATTGGGTAGGCATATCTAGAAACTTATGAAATCGATTACACGCCAAATCCAACAAAAAACTTCTAATCTAGAACAAATCGAGAAATGATTGCCTGCACATAGAGAAATATGACAAAGAGAGAAAAAAAGGTAGAGAAAGAGAGATAAAAAAAGTGATTCTGAGATAGGATATGAGATCAATGGAATGAGAATATGTTGAGCTAAAATTGGAATGCTAAACCAATATACCTTGTTGTTGTCAAGTATCGATGGCTTTGATGTTTATTTTGGAAAATCATTTCTTTTCATTTATTAAAGAGAAGACGAATTTATTTGTTCATGTTAAATTGATTTCTAATGTATATATACATTCTTGGGAAGTGATGTAGGGCATTTAAATAGTTAAACAGGTTCACCGAGGCACCTATTCTGGTCAAAAGGTTATACTCAAAAGAAAAGGTATATGATTTCACACATT
Source organism: Nemophila menziesii (assembly GCA_029959085.1). Lineage (NCBI taxonomy): Eukaryota > Viridiplantae > Streptophyta > Magnoliopsida > Boraginales > Hydrophyllaceae > Nemophila > Nemophila menziesii. The sequence goes on along the minus strand of JARWIR010000003.1, from coordinate 45,725,127 downwards.
TAATATTTTAAATTAATTAATTTGCCAATGAATATGAAAGATTAAGTTGTTAGACAAAAACTTATATAGATCTTTATACTTGAACTAAATATTTTCATACATTTTTCGATGAAAAACTATATTCACTAAATACATCATCTCATTGAAAACTATGACAATCCATGTATTAGTATACATTATACGTTCCCCATTTTTTTTAGTGTAAAATGATATGATTACTTTTGTCTGTTTCATACCACTTATTATAACCAAGGTTGATCATAACTAACAAATTTGCTCTTTCATAGGAATTAGACGTTTTTCAGTAAAAGTGGCTACTGCTTGTGTAATATGTTTAAGTGTGTTTCCACATTAGAAGGAGAAATAACACTCTCATAATATATTATATATATATATATATATATATATATATATATATATATATATATATATATATATATATATATATATATATATATATGCTTCTCTTCATTTCGTTATTCTAGCTCCATCCATCTCTCTGTTTCTTGGGTAATGGAATTCGTAAACTTGGGATTTCCCTTCGTCTCTACATTTATTCGTAGGCGCTTACTATTATTTAGACCAATTAATGCTCACACTTTCTATTTTAGTTACTTGGTTTAGTATCTTAATTTACTTATTGCACTTATTACCATTCCCAGACGTCTTCATTAGTCCCATTTAGTGTTTTTAGTAATTGCATGCATTGACTTTTGAAGGATATTCACATCGTTGATCTACCAATATCACATTTATTACCTTTCATTGCTCAAAGATCAATTCTTATTTTAATGTTTCTTCTCTCTCTATATTTTTTTTTGTATATCATGTTTATTTCTCTGAATGCAATCATTTATTGCTTTTTTCTAGTTTAGAAGGTATAATTTAGGCACTTTGTGATGTATCTCTCGCAATCTTCTATTATGGCCTTTATATTATAAATTTTTAATAAATAAAAAATATATAATCGTGATACTTCTAATAGTATAAACCCCCAACGTATTCACTATTAATAATCAGGTACCTCTCCAATATCTAAAAGCGGGTATTTTCTCAAAACAACATATTTTGGGTGATTAAACGAGACCCAAACGGGGAATTTAGGTATAAAATTGGCATGGAGGAAGTATGTATGCAAGAAAAGGAATTACATGTTTCATCGAGTCAAATCAATATATTGTTTTAATGACCAAAAGAGATCTGGTCCGGGAGAAAAAAGTTTACATTTTGTTGAGCACGAATTTCAGAATTTCAGTGAACAATTCCGGCTTAGGCAGAAGCATTTTAACTCAGAAAAACGGGATTAGAAAGGTTGATTTGACATCTGTATATAGGTCTAAACATATGCATTTAGACTATAATGAATTTGGATAACTAATAATTCAAGAAGACGTATGTTTCACTTTATAAAATAGTAAAAGAACAAAAAGTCTTAGACAAACGAGAACGGAATTGTGGAATGTCTTCCAAGGAAAAAACTCTACTTTGGGGTTCTTTTTGAAAAGTGATGGGGGTAACCACGAACAGTGGTGGGGGAAAGCGACTTGATCCATCGAATCATCCATGATAATTACATTATGAAATATAAGGGAGTTTTGCATTAATCTTAAAAAGTAAGGGGTAGTCGACCTCATAAATATCTTGGGATTTTAGAAACAAGAGTAGTAGACCTAGCATGGAGGGAGCATTCCGTGGGAAATATGTTACGCGGTTGAGAGTTTATGGATAAATTTCATGATTAGGAACACGGAAGGATTCTTATTTGTTGGAATCCGGACTAGTTGGACATGGATTTGCTCTCGAGTACATCATAATTGATTCGTTGTAAAATTGAGTGTAAGGCTATGTTGTAGAAATCGCCGCCTAGGCGTCAACTCCCCCTCAGCCGCTTACGCCTAGTAAAAATACTAGGCTTTTTTTCTAGCGCCTTAGTCGTCATGGAAGAGGCGCCTAGCCCGCCTATGCACCTATCAATGACAAAAAAAATGACCGCCTAGGCCTTATTTTATTTTTTATTTTATTTTGAAAATTATTGAATTGATATTTTTACTAAAATTTTAGTATTTTTATATTTTCTATATTGTTGTTAGATAAATTTCATGACTTAAGTAGTTATATGGTTATAATTACTATGTATATATTACTAACTATACAAAATTATGTAGTTAGATTCAAAACCGCCTAATCCCGCCTAGGTCCCGTATAATCCCACCTAGGCGCTAGGCCCCGGTCGACCGTCTAGGACGCGAAACCAAGATCTACATCATAGGTGTAAGGTTACATCTTTTAGTCTTCTTCCTTTTTTAATTTATGGATTAATAAGATAGTGGAACATAGAGGATTGTGGAGTGATTTTGTTGAGTATCTCGCCTCTTTTGATTAGTCTTGGTTACTCATAGGAGATCTCGACAAGATATTATCTTTTAATGAAAGGGTAAACAGAAAGGAGATTATTCCTTATGATATCATAGATTTTATGGAATGTCGTAAACCTTGGATATGAAGGATTTGCAAGATATCAATCAATTTTATACTTGGTAATATCTACAAATATTGAGTCGTACTTATAGAGAAATAGGTAATCGTAACTTGGATTCATTTGGACATTATTCCCTAAAGTAATTTCTATCGATTAGCCATGAATTCAAAAATCCGGGTTGTGTTGTTATGTTGAACATGCAAGATGCATATTCACCGGGACAATATTTTCCAGTGTAATTTCTACCGATTGGCCATTAAGTTGACTATTTGGGTTGTGTTCTTACCTTGTACATGCAAGATGCAAGGATTCCTACCTCTTTCCCTCTCTTTAATATGTAAACGAAGCGTGAAATTACAATTATGTTTTGAGCACCTTATGGGTTCGTGATATGAGTACAAATACAAAGAAATTCATCTTATGTAACAAATGGAGAAGTTTGATATACAATCTACGGGCTCTCAACAAAAAACACTTTCTTATATTTCATAGTAAGCAAAAAAGGCGACTTCATCTCTTAAGGAGGTTCAAAACAATGTGAAATACCACTCTAATTGGATAGTTACATAAGTAAGAGACATATGTAAAATGCCAAATGTAGCTTCTACTAACGAAAGATAAAAATATGGGTACAAATTGAAAGTGACCATTGTACGAAATTTTTCCATGAGGTTATGATGAGAAAAACAAAATGTTTCTTTCTTTAATCAATCTTCCAAATGGTTTTGATTCGACATCAAGTGAGAAAGTATATGAGGCATTCATGGATTATTACAAATATTTTTTTGGCACTATCGAGTTTACATTACAATTCGGTCTTTTAATGGGGCAACATTTTCTTGGAAGAACAGGTGGTTGCTTTGGATCCCGAGATGTTCGATGAGTGATGTCTCCTCATTTGTGATAGATTTATGTTAGGATGACACATCATTTTTAGTGATTTAGAAGTCTTTCTAATCGTTTTTCTTGTGAAATAGTACACTTTCCTATTTTGAGTCTTGATTTAGTAAAATAATATTTTTAGAGCAAATTGGGTTTAATTATTTATTTAGTGTGAAGCTTTAAAGATAATTATGGAGATCAATTAGAGTCGAAGTCAAAGACTAAGAGATATGGAAAGAGATAAGCATGGTAATCGGAGATAAGGAAAGAAAAGCTAAAAACATGGAAAAGGCAAAGCTGCCTTAATCTTGAATTTCTGCACCTACGACCACAAATCAGCTTATATCTCAAAATCGGTGTAGAATTTGGAGAAACGGTCAAGAGCAAAGTTGAAGATCTTTCCGAGACGATGACTTTGGACTACTCATAAGCGTCAAATGGATGAGTATTGAAGCTGCTAGGACCAAAACAAAAACGGACCTGAATTCATGTTTTAGGGTTACGAATTTGAGTTGAGCTTGGAGTCCATTACTTACCTTCTCCTTCAAGAAAACGAATTAGGTCTTCTAAACACCTATAAATACACCCTTATATCAATTGTAAATCATCCTTGCCTCATAGTAATTAGTCCTTATGGTTTTATTCATCAAGTTATTGTAGATAGCAAGATGATGTCTTTTATTATTTCCTTTAGTTTATTTCCTTCAGGTATGAACTAAACTTCCCATAGCTTGGGTTTTGCATCATGTATAATCTATGAATTCTAATTTCTTTCTATCTAAGTTTCTTTGGGAATTTCATGTTTTAATCTGATATTAGTTGCTTACCTTTATATTTGTTTATGTGTTTTGATTTAATGATTATTTTCCTTGCGGTGCGCAACGTTTAGGATTACCTTAATAGTAGTTAGATGATCACCTTAGCTGGGTATCTAATTATTGAAACACCACATAACGTCTAGTGTCGATATTGGTCTTGACAACATTAATTCTAACTAGATAGTCATTAGGGTATAAGGTGAGAGTGCGTTCTTTTCTGACTTATTATTTATCTTATATTATCACACCCTAGGCGACACCAAGTTTTTGGCGCCGCTGCCGGGGACTTGTGTCTCGTTAGCGTGTGGGTTATCTATTTCGAGTAGTAGTTTTTAGTTAAATTTTTTTATTTTTCAGTATTTAGTTTTTGTTTTTTCCGGATTTACGCTTGTGGTTTGCTTTTGTCTTTTTCAAGTTTCACAGTGTTTAATTCTTGGCCTCCGTTACCGGAGCCTGATAGGAGCTTTAGATCTTATAATAAACGTGTTCGTGGGGAAAGAGCCTTAAGAAGAGCTATGGCAGGCGTACAAGAGCAGTTAGATCCACAACTTGTAATCCCACCTGGAGGATTACCAGGAGGACCACCTCCCCTTGTCCCACCTGGTGGACAACAACAAGGACAACATCCACTAGGAAGAGGTAACGGCCAAAACAATGTGAATCAGAACCGAGTTGAACAAGACCTTCCTGGCCTTCGAATGCCGTTTCATGTTCAACCGATAGGTTACCGTCCTCCGGAGATCCAAAACATCAAATTTCGACCCGATCCGGGTATGCTCAGTCAGTTTCAAAGTTTTGGACTCTATAGTGGTACAACAATTCAAGATCCGGTAAGAGCGATTCAGAAGTTTATGCAGATTTGTGATGCTTATGTTACTCCAGGCATTACACGCGAGCAACTGTATTGTCATATGTTTTCGTTCTTTCTGACCGGTAGAGCTGGTGAGTGGCTAGATAGGCAACCACCAGGGACAATTAACTCATGGACAGAACTTCAAGCCGCTTTCTTTAACCGTTTTTATCCGAAGAGTATGAGACTCAAAGACCAAAGCGAGCTTGCGAAGTTTTGTCAAGAAGATGGAGAAGCAGTAGGAGAAGCATGGACAAAATTTCAACAGAAGGTAGCTAGATGTTCGCTCCATGGTTATACCCCCTCTCTACAATTAGCTATATTTTATGAAGGTATCAACGAAGCAAGTAGATTGAAGGTGGATAACATTGGGAAAGGGAATTTCGTGTCCATGGACCCTACTGAAGTTACCGAGGTTTTGGAAAATATTATTGAACAAGAAAGGAGTTGGCCATCTTCACGAGCTCCTGTTGCAAAGACCCGAGGTACGCTTCGTTTAGATGCAGAAACTGCAAACTCAGCTCAAATAGCCGCATTAGAAAATCAAATCAAAGAACTTAAGCTTGAGATGTAGAAAAATTTAGCCACACCGAATGTAGTGCAAGAAGCACAAGGTTGTCAACAATGTGGGGTTAATAATCATACTTGGGAAGAGTGCGAAGGAAATCCACAATCTGTTTATTTCATATCCAACCGAGGAGGTTATCAATTTGGTAACCGAAACCATCCGGGTATGCAGTATTCAAATCCTCAAGGGCCGCAAATCCTGGTCATTATCAACCACGCCCCCAGAACAACTTTTTCCAACAAAGAGGTCAGTATCAAAATCAATATCAAAATAGACCTACTCCCCCACAACAACCTGTTCAAGATGCCTATGCCGATTCATTAGATCAGAAAGCCTTACCACAGTATGCTCAAGAGGGAACTGCGGATAATCAACAATTAACAAAAGTCTTGGATCCACGCAGATGAACGCTCAGGGCGAGATGTTACGAGGACAAGGAGCTTCTATTCAGATTTTAGGTACTCAAGTAAAACAAATGAACAAATTTCTAACAAACATTATGGAACAAAAAGAATTGAAGGCTATCGAAGGAGGTGATGACAATGTTGGGTTCGAAGCTTGTAAGGCTATTTGTCTTGAAATTGAAGAAGAAAAGAAGGAAGTACCACCACATGCTGCCGTTAGTGTCGTGGAGGTTCCGAGTACCGAAGAAGAACCAACCAAGTCTAGCCCCGTGGAATCTAACTGTTTGAGAGTGATGTGGAGGACGATTCAGAAAAATCCGAATTTATACAGCTTCTGAAGGATATGCAAGAGGAGATTAGATCGGTTATGGATTTTCAAGCTAAGCTGGCTAAAGAGAAAGAGGAAGAACCCTCAAAGGAGGAACCAAGAGTCGAAGTTGAAGTTGCACCTGCTGTGCAAGAAGAGAAAGAGGAAGAGAAGGTGGAATCACCACCTGTTGTTCAAACAGTGTCATCAACTATTCTGATACAAATCCAAAGGATAGCACTGAACTCAAGACATTTGTAGAGGCGTACACTCCTGAAAATATCAACGCCCAAATGCTAGAGATTGCGAAGAAAGGGCTCACACCGCAACAAGTTTTTATGCAAGTTATTCATGAGAAAGAAGCGAGTGTAGAAGCCCCAAGAGAGAACTTAAGAGTCTCAAGAAGAAGTGAAAGAGAGTTACCAATGAAGCTAAAAGATCCGGGAAGTTTTAACCTTCCTATTCAAATAAATGGTATGCTCAAGGTGAAAGCTATGTACGATGTGGGTTCTGGTGTGAATCTTATACCTAAGTCCGTGTTCGAGAGACTTGGACTTCAGAAATCAGAGAAAGCTCCAATGAAGTTGCAGTTTGCTGACAACTCAGTTACCAAGACATGGGGACCAGTGGAAGACGTCTTAGTCCGAGCAGGTAGTATCGCCATCCCTACTGACTTTGTTATACTTGAGTTTGATGCAGATAAGCAGGTTCCAATCATACTTGGACGGCCTTTCATGGCCACAAGTCAAAGTGTCATCAACTTCCAAGAAGGGAACATTACCTTTTATTCTAAGAACATATCCGAGACCTTCTATGTCTTGGGGAAGAAACCGAGGAAGTTAGATCCCGTCATTCCTGTCATCCATAGCCTTTCACATCACAAAGTCCCTCCAGAGAAGATCCACTTAAAACCTGTGGACACTGAGCCAAACATTGAGTTTGGGGTTGGCCATGAAGTACTATGGAAAGCTCACAAACGTGAAAATAGGCCACGTAGTTTCAAAGACTCGTGGATGGGACCATTCATTGTCACTAAGGTTGTTTCAGCCAAGGTGATAGAAATTCGACCCAAGAAGGGGATTGATGTCTCCTCATTTGTGATAATAAAATATATTCATGAGACATCATTTTAGGCTTATTTATTAGTTTATAGGTTGATTTTAGCTTAGTTTAGTGCACTTTCCTATTTTGAGTCTTGATTTAGTAACATAATATTTTTAGAACATATTGGGTTTAATTGTTTATTCAGTGTGTAGCTTTAAAGATTATTATGGAGATTAATTAGAGTCCAAGTCAAAGACTACAACATATGGAAAGAGATGTACATGGAAATTGGAGATAAAGGTAACAAAGGCTAAAAACATGGAAAAGGAAAAGCTGCCTAAATCTGAATTTCTGCAGCACACGCCTAAAGAAGTGGTGATAACTCCAAAAGGAAGCCGATTTTGGAAGATTCCTTTAATAGGGACGTAGATAATTCGCTGAGGATTCTTTTGGTATATTATGAAGCAAAAACAGACTAATAACGAAGAAGATATGCTCAAAACAGTTCAGCAGTAATTATCTCTATTTCCATACGAATTTGAGTTGGGCTTGGAGTCCATTACTTAACCTCATCTCCAAGAAACGAATTAGGTCAACCTATACACTATAAATACAGCCTCTTAACACTCTTAAATCATCCTTGGTGAAACCTTAAACCAAGAGGAAGCTTACAACACAAGAAAAGAAGTCTGGAAGGAGCTGTCATCAACAATGTCTTCTTCTACCTTTAAATTTGTAATTTATTTCTTTTCTTTCATGGACTAAATTTATTTAGCTTGAGTTTTTAGCATATATGTATGAACCCTAGTTTTGATTGACATCTATCTAATTTGGGAACTTAATGTTTTAAATTGAATTATAGTTTTTATTCTCTGTTTATGTGTTTGGATTTATATTTTGTGTTCTTGTGGATGGCCACCATATAGAATTACCATCTAGTAGTTAGGTCACCATTGACAACGGTGTTTAATTACGTGTTTAGCACATAACGTCTAGTATTCGGTTTAGATCTGACAAATCAACCTAACTAGATAATCACTATGGTTTAGTTCTTGTGACTATTTACCAATTACAAGAAAAATTTGCTTAGGAAGCCTTATTGACACAGGTAAATCCTATTTTAAACTACCTAGCGAATTGGAACCGATTATTGAAATACTACATAATTCACCCTTACATGTTTAGAACGGCAAAACTAGTGGGGATTACATGCTAGTGACTCAAGCTATATTCTCATATTACTCTCTTTCGTATTTACTTTTCTGTCTTTAAATTCTTAGTTTTAATTTAGTTAATTAGAAAATCAAATAAATATCTATTTGTCTTTACTTTTGTTGCTTTTTATTTGTTCTAGCTTTAATTATTTGTACTTGATTTTTGCATAAGATTCTCCTAACCTTCGTAGTCTCCAGGGAACGAATCTTACTTATTTTCTAAAACTTGCATACGATCTGTAATACTTGCAGAACCGTGCTCAGTCTAGGGTGATTATTTGCTCTTTATTTCTATCTTATTTTATCACACCATAGGCCACACCAGGGATCAAGCGCAGATTAGTTGACGTTCATAGCCTAACTCGTTGTTGGGGAGGCTATATTCGCAAATCTTGATAGAGGTCACGCGTCTAACTTTAAAAGACGTTAAATAAAAGTGATGTACGGGAGACAACCCGTAATTTTTTATGTTTTTATGTTTTTTACGTTTTTAGTTTTTGTTTAGTTTAGTTGTTTTTAGCTGATATTGCATATTTGAGAAAGGTATTAGTGTTTTTGATGCTTAGGTATTGGAGAAATCGAGTTCGAGAGGAGAAACAAAATTTTACGGAAAATTCAGACTGCCTCTACGGTACACCGGACCATACCTCCGGTACACCGGAGAGTAGAAAACACGTGCCCACGGGGTAAGATTTGGGTTTTTGGCCGAGAGAAAAAAAATTTAGAGCTTGGTATAAAATAAGGAGGATTGGTATTATTCTGAACTATTAATCCTTAAACCTCTCTTTCTTCTCCAAACCTCTCCCAACTCCATTAAAGCTCATTCAAACCATCCCCAAACATCAAAACACTACCCAATCATCATAAAAACAAATCAAAGCTTCTCTCCACATCATTACAAAGGAGATTCAAGGACCCAATTCTCACCAAACACATTGAGATTGAAGAATCAAAAGCTTAAATTTTCAAAATTCATCCTACAATTTCTTAAATCCATACCAATTCATCAAGAATTAATCTTACCCACATAGAGATTCATTATTAATTCACTTTTCCTAAACCAAATCAAGCTTGTTCAACCAATAATTCAAAAGTTCAAATTTCAACAGTTGTTAAAGCTTTGAGATGACTAAGAGAACAGAAACATTAGCTAACAAGAGGGAGATGAAGAAAAGAAAGGTATTGGGTTCAATTGAGAAGCAATAAAATAACAAAGATTCTAGTTCCAAAGCTAAGGGTAAAATCGATGATGAAGACGGAGGTAAGCTAGCTACGTTTGATTCAATGGGAAAAAGGCTCTACTTTTACTCAAAGGAGAAAACACAACCTCTTCCCTTCAAAGATCCTACACCCATGGATAAAGAGAAAGCTTCAAAGGCCTTGATAGCTTCTGTAGAAAAACAATTAAAGGAACGTCATTAAGTTTGACGTGTTACCTCGATTACGATTGACGAAATTTCCACCCTTTGCCTCTAATTCCCACGAACTTTTCAGCTCGATTCTTCATGATCATGGATGGTGCCATCCAAGATTTCGTGGGAGGGGGTGTTTCTGGTGGTAACTCTATTTTATTTGTAGCATTACACTCCTCTGGAAATCCATTCATCTTTTCGGTTTCTAAACTTCGTTTGTTAGAAAGAATGTCCTTCATGAACTGGCCATATTTTGACATTCTTGTGAGAGCTTCTACAAACCGGATGCTGATCTTTAACTCGTTCACCATGTCAATGAACTTCTTGAATTCTTTTTCATTGTTCTGATGTCTGACACGTGACGGGAATGGTGGAGGAGGACGTGTATTGGTTACCACTGGGTTCTCTTTCTTTTCATGTGTCTTCTCTGGGACACTTGTTTGTTCAATTACCTCTTCAAACTTGTTTTTAATTGTTTCTTCAACCACTTTTCAGGAATAGAGGTTGGTTCAGGTTCTACTATAAGTGCAGGTAATTGTTTTCGATTTCTTAATTCAACTGCATGACAAACATTATCTTCTGGAGCACGAGTATCACTTGGGAGTTTCCTTTTTGCAAAGATTTGAAGTTTATTCACCATTTGTGACATTGTATGCTCGATATTCTTAAGCATCTTGGATTGGGTTTGAAATTCTTGTTGTCTAATCTCCATATCTTCAACTGCTTGCATCAGTTTAGCCATACTTGAATTCAAACTCGAAAGTTGCTCTTGTATGGTTTGTTGCATTGAATAAGAAAGTGGTTCTTGATAAGCTTCATTATAAATTGGCGCTTCTTGATAGATATGTTGTGGAGGATAATAAGATTGTGGCCGCGGTTGATAATATGTCTGTTGATTTTCGACCTAATTATAATTCTGTGGGGGCTGATAATCAGCGTAATTTCCTTGAGATTGATAATAACCATCATAATAATGGTTTATTTGAGAAGGTATGAAGGAAATTGAAGCTGGATTATTCATGCAATATTCCCACGAGTGATCTCTTGCTCCACAACTAGGACATGAAGGTGATGTATGTACTAGATTTCGCTGAGCTATTTCTTCGCGTAATTCAGCGATTTGCTGGGCTATCTTCTCCATAATTTAGTAGCTTCTGCAGGATCTAGTAATACGAAACTTTCCTTTCCTAATAAATCTGCTCTCGCCTAAAAAATATCTGCAAAACAAGACTAAAAAGAAAAGCGTAAAATAGAACTAACTAAAATAAAAGCACTAGATAATTGCACAAGGACTAACGATGTAGTCCCCGGCAGCGGCGCCAAAAACTTGGTGTCGCCTAAGGTGTGATAAAAAGATGTATAAAATAATTGCACATAAACACCCTAAGCTGAGCACGCTTCTGCAAGTATACAGATCGTATGCAAGTTTTAATGAATAAGTAGAATTCGTTCCTCAGGGACTACGAAGGTTACGAAGAACTTATGCAAATATTCAAGTGCAGATAATTAAGCTAGAATAATAATACGCAAGGGTAAAGAAGAGAAAGATAGATTTTTATTTGATTTTAAATAAGAAACTAAACTACTAAATTAAAAGACAGAAAACTAAATAAAAGAAAAGAAGATAGTATGAGAGTTTAGCTTGAGTAAATAGCATGTAATCCCCACTAGTTTTGCCGTTCTAAACATGTAAGGGTGAATTATGTAGTATTTCAATAATCGGTTCCAATTGCGCTAGGTAGTTTTAAATAGGATTTACCTGTGTCAATAAGGAGTCCTAAGCAAACTGTTCCTGCAATTGGTAAATAGCAATATATACTAAACCATGATGATTACCTAGTTAGGTTGATTTGTCAGATCTAAACCGAATACTAGACGTTATGTGCTAAACATGTAATTAAACACCGTTGTCAATGGTGACCTAACTACTAGATGGTAATTCTATATGGGCGCGCTTCCACAAGAACACAGAATATAAATCCAAACACATAAACAGAGAATAAAAACAATAATTCAATTTAAAACATATAATTCTCAAATTAGATAGATGTCAACCAAAACTAGGTTTCATACATATATGCTAAAACTCAAGATAAATATAATTTAGTTCATACTAAGAAAAGAAAAGAAAAGAATTACAGAATTGAAGGTTGAAGGAGACATAATTGTTGCACATCTCCTTCCAGACTTCTCTTCTTGTGTTGTAGCTTCTTCCTGACCTTAAGGTTTGATCAAGGATCATTTTCTAATGTTAAGAGGCCGTATTTATAGTGTATAGGATGACCTAATTCGTTTTCTTGAAGGAGAAGTAAAGTAATGGATTCCTAGCCCAACTCAAATTCGTAGGTAGATAAGGATAATTACTGCTGACTTGTTTTTACCATATCCTCTTCGTTACTGGACCGTTTTTGACCTATAAGATGTCAAAAGAATCCTCACGGAATTATCTACGTCCCTATGAAAGGGATCTTCCAGAATCGGCTCGGTTTTGGAGTTATCACCACTTCTTTAGACGTAGCTGCAGAAATTCAGATTTAAGGCAGCTTTTTCTTTTCCATATTTTTAGCTTTTACTTCCTTATCTTCAATTTCCATGTTTATCTTCTTTCCTTTGGCTCTTTTAACCAACTTGGAATCTAATTAATTATCATATATCTCTAAAGCTTCACACTAAATAAATAATTAAACCCAATATGCTCTAAAAATGATAATTAATTAATTCAAGACCCAAAATAGGAAAGTGTACTAAATCATGAGAAATTCGACCTATAAACTAATAAATACGCCTAAAATGATGTCTCGGAAATAGATTTTATTATCACAAATGAGGAGACATCAGTTGGCTACTTAGAAATGTTCACGAAGAAAAGTAACATCATTCTTTATTTTAGATCTCTCACCAATCACCTGATTACCTTGGAAATGAACCTCATTTGTGTTGATGTTACTTTGTGCACCTCTAAAATTCATTTTTCCAGCTTCAAAAAAATGTTCAACATTGTTTGTATTAACCCCTTTACTGGTATCCACCACTTCATTATTATTATTATTATTATTATTATTATTATTATTATTATTATTATTATTATTATTATCATTATTATTATTATTATTATTATTATTATTATTTATTGTAAACTTTATTAACTTCCTTTTCATTATCTTGAAACTGAATTGCCTCTTCTTCAAGTTGCTCCAAATCACTCAAACTCTTCCTCTCAGACCAATGAATGGCAAACTAAGTAAGGATATTTGCATTGATGAATATCGAGATCTTCCAGTTGCAAACCCTTTTTAAGTCATCGTAATAGTGAGGAAGAGCAAGTGATGATTCAGACCTAGTTCTATAATGTCCCAACAAACCAAACCGATATCAAAGTAACACTGTAATTATGTGTCTAAATACAGCCCGCGCCTCCTTATCAGATTGTTTTAGAAATTTTCCACATGGTACGGTCATATCAACGCTGAAGTTCACCTTAAAGTATAGAATCTTAACTTCCCTAGTAGAAGAAGCAATGTGGAAGCCAACTTCCATAAGAGCTCCAATGTTGACACTGAGTTCTTCGATCATTTATATAGTGTTTTGTACAAACTTCAACCCTATAACATGCACCCAAGCAGTGGAATAATTCAAATGAAGCTCATGAAATAGAATCCCTTCAACCTAGATTTTAAGAAACGCATGATGCCCAAGAAATACTAGACTTATTATTCCAAGTGTCGTTAAATTCTTGTTCGTACTCGAAGATCGTCCAGAAATGGCTAGGATATACCACATGAATAGCGACCTAATGGATAAGACCCCAACATTACCTCACTTCTTTCATGAATGTTTTTAAATGATATCTCTTTTTAAAATAACTTTTGCAAGACTGACTCATTCTTTGTCATTGAAAGTGATACTTGCCACTTTGTTACTAATGTCAAGGACATCAAAGTTTCTCGATTTTATGGGCTTTTTGTCTATTGGTGAGGCATAATTATAGGGAGACGCCATTGTAGAGTGGTGTAGAGGTCTCGGGAAAGAAAAGAGAACAACAAGTATGATTTCTAAGCGATTGTAAGGAAAAAGTTTGAGGGATATGAAAATATATTGATGAACATTTAGAAACATCTCATAAATGGAAAAGAAGAGCGTGTTAGAACAATAAAAAGTGTGGCATGAGGTATAGGCTGAACAAATGAGTCTAACTCGTCAATCTGAAGAGCCTCTTGAGTTACTTAATGGATAGTCTAGGAAATATACCATCACGTGCAATTTGCCACCCTCCATTAGGTAGAATAAGTCAGTTATAACCCAGTGCATACCATTTTTTAATCTCCAAAATGGATGCTTCCAATCAGAATAAAAAAGAGAAATTAATCAATAATCATTTTTTTCAATAGCTGTTACACCATTAGTCCAATAGACTATACAGTAGATTCCACATACGACAAAAAGAATCTTGTTGATTCTCCTCTTTTTCTTTTTCTTTTGTTTGTTACGTAGGTATCTAGGCCAACACCTCGACTATTCTCATAGAGAATATACACACCTCCCCATGTATATACCCAGACAAATCAGAACTAGGTTACCCATGTTCAGGGAGGGAGTCGAACTTTTTACCTCCAAGAAGAAGACACAAGGCTCTGGCCAGTTGAGTTAACCCAACTGGTTGATTCTCCTCTTCTTGGTAGAGGTTGATTGTGGCTAGAATAGATAAAGGATGTTCCTTGAATCTACCACTAAATTATCTTTAGTAAATAAGTCTCCAAGAAGTAAACTAAGACTATTTACTAGACTCCCAAACATTGTTGACACTCCAAGAAGAAAGCCAAGAATGATAAAGCTATAAATGATAGTAACAAGCTACCCTATCAGGCAGTAGGCTAAGGAGAAAGTAGGTTATGCTATTTGAAAGAAGAAGAACACACAATCTCTTTGTCTCCATATACCAAGAAAAGAAGTAGGCAATCTTGACACCCTAGAAAACCTTGAACCTACAAAATCTAGCCCTCAACCAAGGAGTAGGTGGAGGATAAACCAAAGAGACACTTGAATTCTAAATACAAAATAACTATTTAACTTCCTTGCAAGTCAAAATCATGTGGTAATAAGCGTGTTGTAGAAGTCCATGGCTGATAAAGCTTATATTCTACGACAAAAGTGTATGAGTTCTAAGTCCAATCCTTTTTTTTAAATACACTAAAACCTGTGAGTAAAGCATTACACCACCACCATGACCTAATCTTAGAACGAGTATTAAGAACAAAACCATAGTGATCAAGCCATGAAGAACCCTGAGCAGATCCTTTGAGATGAGAGGCTTAAAAAACCAATTTATAACCGAAAAATTGGGGATAAAAATAAAATTAGGTTGGAATGAATCAATTTTTCCCTAAAGAAAGTAGCACAAAGAAACACAATATCGTGAAAATGATGCTCCTTTCACGGATAAAAGTTAACCATATATTCCACATATCTCCATCAGTCCACAAGGAGCTATATTCCCATGTAGAGCCTCGTAAGAATCCAAAGTCACCTTGAGTAGAAATCAACTAGTTCTTTAGCGAGGAAATGCCTTAAAAAATGACCAAATCTTACCGCGACTCCCTAACCCATTACATGAATAAGCATCTAATCTAATGGTGGGTCTCGAGGAACGAACTCAAGTATCTTTTTCTTACCAAAACATCTTTTCTTCTCAGTGAAACCAGTTAGAGAGTACGAGCCCTTGCGTTTTTTGAGACTATTGGAGAAGGCTTCTTACATTTCTTCTTCGAAGTAAAATCCACCATGAAGTCTCAAGGAAGCTTTTAGAGAGATAAAAAATTATACAAGGAACTTAGTAAGGAAGGAAATAAGCCAAACTCAAGCTTCAAACGTATCCTTGTTTACTAAATGAGACAAACTTACTCGTTGAACTTGTGAACAGTTTGGTAAGGATTCTTTAACAGCTCGTTAATAGGTTTGGCAGAAATATTTAATTAAAAATTATCAATATATATATAAAAAAGTTAAAATTACGTAAATATTTTGTGTAGATAATTAATCTAGCTAAAATATTATATATACTATGTAAAATATTTTTTTGAAGTCAAATTATGTTATGTGTCAACAAAACCTTAAACAGACCAAGCTTAATCGAGTTTAAGTTTGGAAAAAGTTTAACGAAACAAATTCAAATTAAATATTAGGTCTCATTTCAAACTCAAACTGAATTCCTCTGCTTTAATTCAAATGACAAATGAGATGAAGGATTCAATCCCGGATTCCTCTGCTTTAATTGAATGAAATGATAAAAAACTTTAGTATTAAAAATACTGGTAAAATTAGTATTTGGAGTCCTCTCCCCTACTAATATTATTAAAATAAATACTGATGCTAGCTTTACTCTATCTGGTTGTGATATTTCTTATATAGTTAGGGATTCTTTTAGCAACTTGATTGAGGCAGATGCAAAGGATATAGAGGCAAGAAACTCTATCGAAGTAGAAGCTCAAGAGTTCTATGGGGCTGCGAGATAGCGAAAGGTTTTTTCCTACCAACTCAACTGTTATCGAAAGTGACTGTGAAATAATAGTTAAACCCTTAGTGACTAGGGCCCCTTGTAATATTTTTGAGTGGTGTAACATTTTTAAGTCGACATACGGTATTGCAGAGACTTGTAATACGTTTTTTCCTTTGTTAACCGCAAAGGTAATAGAGTAGCTGATTAGGTCAGCAACAAAAGCTTGTTGGCAAACTGTTTGATGATGAGAGGATTTCTCCTCTTTCCCAATTAGCTCAACTTATTTTATTTGATAAGTAGGTTTACAGCATCAGATAATTTTTGTAATATGATAATTATATTATTAAGCAGTTAAAAAAAACTGAATTCAGAGTTACTAAAATATCATTGAAGCAAATTCAAAATTACTAAAGTTTGGTTCGATTTGTACAACCTATTTTACATTGTCATATTTTCATTTATTATTCTTTTTTTTATTATGGATGTCCAAGCCCGTTTTTACACACCATGACTAATTCTATAGAAGATATTCACGCTTTCTTATGCATATTCCTAGGTTAATCAAAACTAGGTTAGCCATGTTTAAGAAGAAAATTCAAACCCTATACCTCTTATTTTACCTCCTTTAAAGGCTCTGGAAATTTATTTTATTATTCTTATCCGTCCACCATATCTCTTCCCTTATCTCCAGAAATAAGGCACCATCAAACTTTCCCTTGTTTTTTTGTTCTAAAACACCATCAAACATTACTCCGTGGTGGAAAGTGAGGTTTTTTTTTCTTTCTAAAAAGTACTTTTATTAATAAAATGGTTACAAAATTTAACCAGTTTCAATGGAAAGAAAAAGGATATAAGAAAAAAAAGAAATTGTCTTGATCAATTGATTGATTGGTTGGTTGGTAGTGTTTTTTAAAGTTTGTTAGATGCTTCGATCAAACCTTGTGAAAGTGAACTATTTAAAGGGAGTTACGAATCTAAAATGCTTATAAGGAAGAGTGTTGTAAAGAAGAAAACGAAATAGACAACCATGAAAAAAAGGCTACCTGTTTCTGTGTCCCTTAAGCTTGTGACATAAAGATATAGACGAACATGTATATTACCAAAACACTCTTTAAAACTCCTAGTATCCTTCTATCCATAAATTGTCTTTGTACTTTAATAATCTCTCGTTATTGTCTATAAAAACTGTTAAAATTGAACAATATATATAACAAGTTATTAGAATTTGATCTTTTTGTGTAACTGTAAGAAATAACTTGAAGATAACGAATTATGACATTGAAGAGGAAAAAAATGCAAAGTACATAATCAAAGCTTGTTCTTCTTGGATTTTCCATTACGAAACAAAGACCCTAAACCAAAGAGATTGATTGTACCCTTGAAATTGCAGGAAGGTGGAACATTAAGAATTGGTCTAATCCTTACACTGTTCGTATTTGATCCTCCATATCTAATCTTCGAATGAGGCTTACAAATGCTAGCATAAGCTGATGAAGACGAAATAGATGATGTTGATTTTTTTGATTGCTTAGAGCTCCCAGTTTGCTTCGGAATTGAACCAGTTGAGTTGCTTCTTGACAACAATGGAAGTGACCAGAAAGAGCTTTTCTTATCACTGCTTCTATAATCACAATGAAGACTACAGCTACGTTTGATACTCCAAAAGGATTTCGTTTGATTCTTTTGATCTGCTTCGATTTTTGATGAAGTTTCGATTACTTTAGGAGGTGGAAGAGGAGGAAGAGAAAATTGAGATGGTCTACCTATGGAAAAGCTTTTCGATATCACGAACCTTTCTTGAAGTTTAAGGGGCCGAATTAAACCGTCTGAGAAAAGTTCATCTGCTGAAGAAGCTGCGGAATAAGAGGGGCTGCTGATGCAAAAATCAAAATCAGAACTTGAGTCTGAGCGATATGCATAATCATCATTAGTTTCTGCATCAATTGAAAATGAGAATCTTGAACTTGGTTGAAAGCTTGGGATATTATCTCTCATAATATCAATGGCCATAGACATATTTTCATATGATGTAATCCAAGTGATGAAAGCTAATAAGGATTACGTATATAACATGTAGTGAGAGAACAAGAATTAGTCCGAGAGAGAAAGATTTATAATACTAGTTTAAGGATTGATTAAGTGGACAACACAAATTGAATTTTATCAAAGTTGAAAGGTACCATGAGTTTGAAAATCATGAATATTATGTGAGAGAGAGAAAGAAAAATGGAAAGAGTGACTTGTGGGTGTGTCGTATAGTTACGTTAGAGGGTGACCTGGGGAGGGAGAGAGAAACGCCTTGAAGCCTGAAGGTGCAATGGATGACAAGTTAAGAAAATTATAATAATTAAAATTAATCTTTAAACCTGATAAATTTAATCAAAGTGAACTTAATCCAACAATATCACCCCCTGATAACAATCTAATATATAATTATTTAGATGGTTATGGAGCTCGGTAAATTAAAATTCTGGCAAACTCCGGGTCGACTGAATCATACTATTTTTTTGGTTTTTTTTTTTTTTTGAATGATTGAATCATCCTTACAAGTTATATCTACTACTTTATTAATTTCACCCAAAGCCACAAAAATTATGCTTTCCGAAGAAGGTGTATCTATATTGCGTCAGGGAATATGGTCTAAAGTTTGGACAGTATGGCAACATAAACATATGATGCAAAAAGGGAATGAAGTTAACTCCCTTTTGCATTATTGACTTTTCAGTGACCGGACATTTCAAAGGAAACTAAACCATTCCTTAATCTTTAATCATTAAAATGTTAATGATGAAACATCATTGGTAAGTAACTAACAGAATCAGTAGTGCCAGTCTGTTTCTATCTTCTAGTTAGAGTTAGAGTGTTAGACTATCAGTAATTTTGTTCAATATCCAAAAAATGTGACGAAATTGATCAAAGATCAACTTCCATCTCCTTAAAAATCTTGAGCAAAGTGGATTTGATAGTCCATCTAAACTAAGAAAATTGTTTGGATACCTTAAATACATTCAAGTTATTCGAGTAAATAATTTTATTCATATTGAAATTGTATACTCACAAGTCACAACGATGAACTTTACAAGTACAGAATATAAAAGATAATTCATTATAATTAAAACCATGTGCATTTTATGAAAATGGTGATCATAATAATGATATAACGAACCTTGTAACTTTTACTTTACACCGGTTAGGGAGGAAATTCAAATCATGTACCTTCTCCCTTTAAGTGCTGAATAAATAGAAATGCACTAACCAGTTGAGCTAACTCAACTAGTTGGGTCAATTGATATTTGAAATGTAAGGATATTCCTTATGACGGATTAGAGGTGAGTATGGTATAATTTATCTTGATCTTTTGCCAAATCAGAACCAAACCGGAGGGCTCGATTTTTTATAATTTAATTAAATTAGATCACGATGTGCACAAGCAAGAAAAAATCTATGAGATATTCACTTCATAGTAGGATTGTATTAATTAACCTAACCGTGACCGGGTAATACATTGTGATACATAATTTGGTATTATTAAATTCAAATAGATATTTAAAATTAAGCAAATAATACTAAATATATGATAATAATCAGAGTATTATTTTGATAACCGTGTATGATGTAATGTTATTAGTTTACTAATGTAATGATAAAGGGGCAATTTGGTCATTTCAACTTGGTAATATAAGGACAAGGGTCATATTATACCGACCCTCTGTAATAAACAATATTTATCTAATGGAGTTCAGTCGTGTTTCCATAGTAGAGTAATTACACGATTTTAAATATTGATAATCTATTGTTTCGGTATACTTATAAGCCAAGAGTAAATATGTCTTTTGATCCGGGTGTCATCTAAGGTGTGATAAAAAATGTATAAAATAAGTGCAAATAAACACCCTAAGCTGAGCACGGTTCTGCAAGTATACAGATCGTATGCAAGTTTTAATGAATAAGTAGAATTCGTTCCTCAGGGACTACGAAGGTTAAGAAGAACTTATGCAAATATTCAAGTGCAAATATGAGAGTTAGAACAGATAATACGCAAGTAGAAAGAAGAGATAGATAAATATTTATTTGGTTTTTAAATAAGAAAACTAAACTACTAAATTAAAAGACAGGAAATAAATAAAAGAAAAGAAGATAGTATGAGAGTTTAGCTTGAGTAATTAGCAAGTAATCTCCACTAGTTTTGTCGTTCTAAACATGTAAGGTATGAATCATGTAGTATTTCAATAGTTTGGTTTCAATTGCGCTAGGTAGTTTCAAATAGGGTTTACCTGTGTCAATAAGAACTTAAGCAAACTGTTCCTGCAATTGATTAAATAGCAATACACTAAACCATTGACTATCTAGTTAGGCTGGGTTGTCAGATCAAACCTTATTCTAGACGTTATGTGCTAATTCTATAGTTAAATATACCGGTTATCTAACTACTATGATGGTAATCCTAAACGTTTTACACCGTAAAGAACACAAAATATAAATCCAACACATAAACAGAGAAATCAAAGCATAAATTCAATCAAATTAGATAGATGTCAACCAAAAATAGGGTTCATACATATATGCTAAAACTCAAGCTAAATATAATTAATTCATACTAAGAAAAGAAAAGAAAAGAATTACATAATTAAAGGTTGAAAGAGACATAATTGATGCACAACTCCTTCCAGACTTCTCTTCTTGTGTTGTAGCTTCTTCCTGACCTTAAGGTTTGGTCAAGGGTGATTTTCTAATGTTAAAAGGTTGTATTTATAGTGTATAGGAAGACCTAATCGTTTTCTTGAAGGAAAAGGTAAATATTTGACTCCTAGCCCAACTCAAATTCGTAGCCCAAAAACATGGATTCAGCCCCGTTTTTGTTTTGGTCTTCGATAATCATCCGTTTGACGCTTATGAGTAGTCGAAATTCATCGTCTCGGAAAGATATTTAACTTTTCTCTTGTCTGTTTCTCCAGATTCCTCACCGATTTTGAGATATAAGCTGATTTGTGGTCGTAGGTGCAGGAATTTAGATTTAAGGCAACTTTTCCTTTTCCATATTTTTAGCTTTTACTTCCTTATCTTCAATTTCCATGTTTATCTCTTTACTTTAGCTCTTAGACTTTGACTTGGACTCTAATTAATTACCATATATCTCTAAAGCTTCACACTAAATAAATAATCAAACCCAATATGCTCTAAAAATAATAAATAATTAATTCAAGACACAAAATATGAAAGTGTACTAAATCATGAGAAAATTGACCTATACTCTAATAAATACAACTAAAATGATGTCTCCAAGATAGATTAAATTATCACAAATGAGGAGACATCAAGACCCCCAACTCAAAGTTGTATCGTCCCGATACAATAAAAATAAAGAACAGTAGGATAGTCAAGAAGAAGAAGTAGGAGGAGAATAAGAACAGAACATAATGAATGATCCTAGAGCAAAATATTTAAAAAGTCTCATGTAGTAATGCTCAAGAAATAATGCACACGTATGCTTATAACACACATAATCAACAATCCATGAATTCAAGTCAAGATTAATTTCGCAATGCCAGAAGGAGAGGTTGATAACTTAGTTCATGTTAATGGCTATAGGTTGTTCATAGGCCCTAGTATAGAATCAAATGGTCCACTTACCTACTACCTAATAGCTCAATTGTTTCTCCACCAAGTAGTTAGAAATCCTAAGGTCTTTGGTCATAACTTGGCTTAGGGACGGTGTGGTATATTTGGATAATGAAAAGTGAGCTTTTGGCTCTCTCCTCACTAGTCATCAACGAATCGCCCTAGAGCTTGAGTTTACACTCGAAGATGTTCTCACTCAACCCAATTTTTGATGCTTTTGATGTGCATCCCCAATAATACCAAATAAAACCTTTTATGATGATATACAAATTCCAATTTACCGGTCCGAATATATATTCTTTTCATATCAATTTTTTTCCTTTTATATAGCTATGACTCTCTTTTTTATGTTGAGATATCACGCTGTTTTTTTCATATATATATATTCTTCTTTTTATGCCCTTGTTGGTAATTTTAGCTCGTAGCTTATTTTTAATTCACTATTACCCTGGCAAAGGGTTACAATATTAACTTTTTCATCATCAATAAATTCACAATTACAATTTCCAAATCCCAATGTTCCCTAATGATGAACCCACCACCCCAAACTCAAGCTCTAAAAACGACTTGTTTCAGGTTTTGCGATTCGAGTGCGGGTCATATAGATAAGTCCTATAAACTAAGGGATATGGATTATAATGTGGTTAATAAAAGGCTTTAGAAAGGCTCAGAGGGGCTAAGACGGACAAATAATAACAATAATCAAATAAAAGGGTGAGACGGTATAAAAGGCTTCAAGTGGCTTCAATATGAAAGAACTGCCTTATTCATCTTTTCTAACTACCCGATTTTGTTACTTTTTCATTATTAGTTCATAGATAAGCGGGTTTTCAACTAATTTCAAACCTCACGTTCTACACACCAAATAACTCTCCCTAAGTTTCAACGTAACTTCTTAGCATTGCTCATTAACTTTTCTATCTTTTATTTCTTGTTTTCATAAATGCATACTAAACATATGTGTGACATCTTTCAAAAAACATACTACTTACTATCATTGACTTAATTAAATCATGCTCAAATAGGTACATTCAACATATTCTGTGCCTATTTCAACCCAAAAATTTTAAATTTTATGCAAAAAACAAAAAAAGAAGAAGATGAGGACAGCGAATCCCCACCCCGGACTCAAAAATGAGTCGTGTCCCCATGATTCGAAAAAGACTCAAAAAAGAAATAAAATTTAAAATTAGCATAAATATTGCACATAAAGAAATGGTAAGGAAGAAAGAAAACATACTCTTCGAGGCTATTACCTCGCCTAATGACAATCCAAGATAGGATTTGCTGGATTTTTCTTTAATTGCTCATGGAGTGTTATGATGTACTCTTTTTCTTCTTTTGAAAGTTGCGTAATTACTCTCAAAACTTTAATGATCCAAGCATTGTCAATATTGTTACTCAACTTAAACTCACGTGTTTCTTTTTCACCCAACTTCTTATTCGATTTCCGATCAAGACACGTGATCATAGTAGGATATTGCATTAAATAACGACATGGGAGAGACCAAAAATCGTATCACCTCCTCATAGATAAATTGTGCCACATCCTCTACTTCTCCTCAAAATACAATTCACAAAAAGAACGTCTTCTCGAACGTCTTATCATTAACGTATACCATCCCAATCTTCTACCAAACTCCAAGAGTCTTATTGTATTCTCCTTGATCAATTTCTTCTTCAAATACTTTCTCATAAGAAAAAAAGTTAGTTCCTTTAATTGTTTCCTTGGAGAAGCTATCATGGCCATTGAAGCTTTCTCTTTTTCTTCGGGTGTAGAGTCTTCGATCTGTAGAGGGTGTGTTGTTTTCTTTGCTAAAGTTGGAACCTTTTTGCCCATTGAATCAACACAGCATACTAATCTCTTTTCTCGTGACTTTTTTTACCCTTTGAATGGAACTAGAACTTTTCTTACTTGATTTCTTCTCAATTAAATCCAATACCTTGCTTTTCTTCATCTCCCTTACAGTAGATAATGTCCATGTTCTCTTAATCATCTCAATTGACCCCCAACTCAAATCATCCCCGGCAACGGCGCCAAAAACTTGGTGTAGCCTAAGGTGTGATAAAATAATGATATAAATAAGTGCAAATAAACACCCTAAGCTGAGTACGGTTCTGCAAGTATACAGATCGTATGGAAATTTTAATGAATAAGTATAATTCTTTCCTCAGAGACTACGAAGGTTAAGAAGAACTTATGCAAATATTCAAGTGCAAATAATTAAGCTAGAATAATAATACGCAAGAGTAAAGAAAAGGAAAATGGATTTTTATTTGGTTTTTATAAAGGAAAATTAAACTAATAAATTAAAAGACAGAAAAATAAATAAAAGAAAAGAGGATAGTATGAAAGTTTAGCTTGAGTAAATAGCATGTCATCCCCACTAGTTTTGCCGTTCTAAACATGTAAGGGCGAATTATGTAGTGTTTCAATAATCGGTTCCAATTGCGCTAGGTAGTTTTAAATAGGGTTTACCTGTGTCAATAAGGAGTCTTAAGCAAATTGTTCCTGCAATTGGTAAAATAGCAATACACTAAACCATGGTGATTATCTAGTTAGGTTGATTTGTCAGATCTAAAACGTACACTAGACGTTATGTGCTAAACATGTAATTAAACACCGCTGTCAATGGTGACCTAACTACTATGATGGTAATTCTATATGGTTGCAGTCCACAGGAATACAAAATATAAATCCAAACACATAAACAGAGAATAAAAACAATAATTCAATTCAAAACATAGAATTCCCAAATTAGATAGATGTCAATCAAACCTAGGGTTCATACATACATGCTAAAACTCAAGCTAAATAGAATTTAGTTCATACTAAGAAGAGAAAAGAAAAGAGTTACAGAATTTAAAGGTTGAAGGAGACATAATTGATGCACAGCTCCTTACAGACTTCTCTTCTTGTGTTATAGCTTCTTCCTGACCTTAAGGTTTGGTCAAGGGTGATTTTCTAATGTTAAGAGGTTGTATTTATAGTGTATAGGAAGAACTAATCGTTTTCTTGAAGGAAAAGGTAAATATGGGACTCCTAGCCCAACTCAAATTCGTAGCCCAAAAACATGGAATCAGCCCCGTTTTTGTTTTGGTCCTAGCAGCTTCAATAATCATCCGTTTGACGCTTATGAGTAGTCGAAATTCATCGTCTCGGAAAGATATTTAACTTTTCTCTTGACCGTTTCTCCAGATTCGTCACCGATTTAGAGATATAAGCTAATTTGTGGTCGTAGGTGCAGGAATTCAGATTTAAGACAGCTTTTCCTTTTCCATATTTTTAGCGTTTACTTCCTTATCTTCAATTTCCATGTTTATCTCTTTCCTTTAACTCTTAAACTTTGACTTGGACTCTAATTAATTACCATATATATCTAAAGCTTCACACTAAATAAATAATCAAACCCAATATGCTCTAAAAATAATAAATAATTAATTCAAGACACAAAATATGAAAGTGTACTAAATCATGAGAAAATCGAACTATACTCTGATAAATACAACTAAAATGATGTCTCCAAGATAGATTAAATCATCACAAATGAGGAGACATCAGATCCTTACTCTACACGTCAAATAGCTATATGTTATAAACAGGTTTAGCAAGGTTGCCAAGTATATTTTATATGGTATGTAGATTAAATGAAGGTTAACTATTTATTTAATATAAGAAAAATAATATGGATTATTATTTATTTTATTAAATGAATAAATAATTAAGGGAAACTAAAGTTAAATGCTAAAATTTATTTAGATATTGATATATAATTTAACATAATAAAATTATTATTTATATCTTTAATTAATTAGTTTAATCGAAGAATTTGAGTTGTACAAGAACAATGAGAGTTGGAAGGTATAAAAGAGTTTTCTATCACCATAACTCTAACCATATATTTGACCAACAAAATAATCCCCCGCCCCCCTCCAATATCATTAAGGGTCTGTTTGGATTGAAAGAAATGGAAAGAAATGAAGAGAATAGAAACGGTTTTTTATTGTTTACATTGTTTGTATCAGAAAATCCTATGAAAGAAAAGAAAGGAAGACATTCCAAAAATCATTCCTCTATTAATTTTTATTATCACCCCAAATTGGAGTCAAATGGAGAGAAAGTAATTTTATTAGTGAGTATAGGCCAAAATTAACCTTTTTCTTTCTTTCCTTTTGTACTTTTTTCTAATACAAACAAAATATTCTTCAACCACTACATTTCTTAATCCTTTTCTCCATGGAATTTAAAGTAGGTGATTTCACGTCCACTCTTATCAGACAAGATATTATCAGAAATTAAATGAGAAAATCAAAATCACGAGGAGGTGGTAGAACAAGAGACGAAACCTTGAGGTTTGCGGGGAACTATTTCATCAGTTTCATCCTATTACCCGACGATGATAAAATTCCCAACCGAGAATTTCTACAAGATAATACGAAATAACTTTTTGGCTAATATGCCTCACATGCGTACGCGCGCACACACACACACAGAGAGAGATATATATATTGCATATGATATATGTTCATGCATTCTAAAAGATAATCGGTTAGGATTTTGCATAAATCTTTCTGCATTTATAGATACTTATTTGTGCATAGGTTACCTAGGATCCTTATAATTTCTTCTAAAATGTGTCATGACATACGAGTAGCATGATAATGCAATAAATTCTTCTTCAGCTGCTGATGTACACCAGATTCATGACCCTGGATCCTTGCAAACAACATACTATGTATTCACATCAACAACTACAATCAATGTTTGTTTCCAAGGGGAAGAGAAAGATGCATCACAAAAAGTCTAAAATATGTATCTTTATCCATTTAAAAACAAACTCGCATGAGTTAACATTTTTATTAGCATATTGACTACCAGTGTTCCATTTGTTTGAAAACAAATCTACCATCAACATGTGTTTGATATAGAGATCAAGAAACCCAATAAATAGTTATAGAGGGAGATGAATGAAACCTATACGGAATTAAAAAATCTAATACAGACGGCTTCCTCGACTCCATCTAAAAATTCACTCTTTAAGTATTTTAAATAGATTTGCTAGAGGCACACAAGATTTGTGATACGATAGTGAAACACTCAATCAACCCTTTGATGTATATACTCAATGAAAGAATACTATCTAATAATTGAAGACACAATTGTACAAGTACTAAGCATGCATACATCTATTCCTAAATATAAAAAATAATGTATTGATGCAACAACGCAAACAATTGGTATGTACAAAAGTTAAGAGATAGGGGAGAGAAGACATAAAAACGGTATTAGGATGGCTCAACTCGTGTAGGCTTAGTCCACGAACTAAGGTCTATGCACCCTTAGGGTTTTAAACTTTTCCACTAAATTCTCCTTGTGTCTCTTAAAAATGAGAGCACGAGCCTTTACAACCTCTTTGAAGGAAACCCATAGTGTTATCACCAACAACAGTAAGCCAAGTGTATAACCTACACTCAAGATATACCACTTCACAAACTCGTGAAACCTTCCATTTATGTATCACCACACAAGTACGAGTGTACAATCTACACTCACGATCCACCACTTCACAGTCTGTGAAGTCCTCATGCTTTGTGTTTACACAACACAAGTTCTTTACCACTCTTGTCTAGTTTATGGAAGATCACACTTGTTCACTAGACTAAGAGCAACCCCTAAATTTTATGATTAAACCTAATTTATCTAGTTTAGCCTCTGTACTCTTCAATAAATAAACAGATATAAAGTGTTAAACCTAAAATACAAAATCACTATAAATGTGTGGATTATGAATTGTTTTGGGACTTTGTTTGAAGATGTACTTTCATAAACTTTAAATTTGGGATCATATTCATTTCAATATATTTAGTGTTATGATTTTTTCTCTTTTTCATATTTAGATATTCAATTCGGAAAGACATAAAACTAAGTATTTTATTCCATGTCACCTATGATGGGGTGACATGCACGTACAAGATGTTACACGTGGGAACTGTTACTATTGACTGCCCACTAAGATGATGGAGATAGTAGGTTATCTGTTGAAAACCCATCTCAATGTATGATCATATATATATATATATATATATATATATATATATATATATATATATATATATGTATCTTATCATTACAAGATACGCAACAAATCCATCAGTTAAATTAGGGGTGAGCACAGTTCGGTTTGGCTCGGTTTTTTGCCAAAACTGAAATCCAAACCGAATGGTTCAGTTTTTAGGGGTACGGTACCAAACCAAACGGTTTTCATCCGTTCGCTATATATTCGGTTCGGTATATTTTTTCAGTTTTGGTGTGTGTTCGATTAAATAGTTGGATAGCTTTCGAGTGAGTTTACTTGAGACGATTTACCTTCTAAAAAATCCATGTATGAAGTATTTGATTTTCATGTTACTGACCCATGTAGAAAAATTGCATATTTTGAAGTGAAATATTATGGAATTAATTGTAAATACATAATTTCGCAGGAATATTTATCCAATATAATGCGCATGATTTACCTTCAGGAAATTTTAATAAATGAAAGATCTTTTAAGATATATAGACTAATAATTTATGTAAAGGTATGTTGCACATTATGACATTTTTAGGGATGGTGGATGTCATATATGAGTATTTTTGTTTTTATAATTTACTCCAATTTCTATTCCCTTATCATAATTTCTTCAAAAATATAAATTAATTTCAAGAATGCCTTAATTAAGGATAAATGAGAGATTATTTAAAATTTTAAAAAATTAGAGACATAATGTAGTTTTTATATTTTTTTTGTTCGGATTTTCGGTTCAGTTTAGTATAGAAAAGCCGTACCGAACCGAACTGTTTTGGTTTTTAAAAAGAGATTATTACCCAAAGGGTCTTGAAAAGACCACCTCGTGACCTAAGGAGACCGGCTATATAGCCTCTTCTTACTAAAGGCCACAAACTAAATTTAACACTATAGCCTAATTT
Source organism: Nemophila menziesii (assembly GCA_029959085.1). Taxonomy (NCBI): domain Eukaryota; kingdom Viridiplantae; phylum Streptophyta; class Magnoliopsida; order Boraginales; family Hydrophyllaceae; genus Nemophila; species Nemophila menziesii. The sequence continues at coordinate 45,696,070 of JARWIR010000003.1, read as the reverse complement.
CCCAGTTACTTTCCTACCCTTTTTTATTCTCTATATATACTAATTATCATAATAAATCCTAAATTACATGTTCAGAAATATTTCTCTCTCTCTCTCTCTCTCTTTCTACCTCTCTCCTCACCTCTTACAATCAACGCCTCTCTTCTTCACTCCATAATATTCCTTCTTTCCATTGCTTCACTTGAAGCACGCAGCCACCAAGCAACCGAAGAAGAGAGCGCGGAGAAGAAGACCGTTCGCATGAACTTCGATGAATACCGCAGTGAAGGTGGAGATTTGACCGATCCGAAATAGAGTTTCGATCTAGGGTTCCGCCATGGATCGTCGGTCTAGGTAGTGGATCCGCCATGGAAGGAAGAAACACGTGCAACTTCTTTTGATCTGCTGCACAATAATCTCTAAGATCGGATTTGAAAGCCATGGATAAACGAAGTTGTTTTTGTGCTTATATTTGTGAAGAAGAAGCTTGGATCTCCGGTAGCAAGTCGATTCGAGATGCTCAGGAAGTTTATGTAGCAGATTTGTTCTTGCTTCGTGTTTCTGTTTATTTTTTTGGTCTTTTGCGCTCAGAACTTTTGCGCTCAACACTGTTGGCGATTAAAAATCTGGCGTTAATGGAACTTTTGCACTCAGACTCAGAACTTTTGCACTCAGACTCAGAACTTTTGCGCTCAACACTGTTGGCGATTAAAAATCTGGCGTTAATGGAACTTTTGCGCTCAACACTGTTGGCGATTAAAAATCTGGCGTTAATGGAACTTTTGCACTCAGACTCAGAACTTTTGCACTCAGACTCAGAAATTTTGCACTCAGACTCAGAATTTTTGCACTCAGACTCAGAACTTTTGCACTTAGACTCGGAACTTTTGCACTTGGACTCAGAACTTTTTTCCAGACTCAGAACTATTTTCCAGACTCCGAACTTTTTTCCACGCTCAGAACTTTTTCCGGCGGTGGCCGGAGGTGGCCGGCGGTGATCGGTGGTTGTGGTCGGAGCTGGAAAATATTTGATAATTAATGAAAGAGGAGAGAGAAAAAATGATAAAGGAGGAGAGAGATTAATGGTAATGGGGGAGAGAGAGTAACGGTAGTGGAGGAGAGAGAAATAATCTATTTTTTTGTCTTATATGCACTAGAAGGGTAGTTATGACATTGGACATTTTATTGGCCTCTAAGAAGGAGAGAGGAATTGACTAGCTCCTAAGTGGCACTATAATATTTTTTAAGACCCTTTAGGTAATTGACCCTTTTAAAAATCTTATAACGAACCGAACGGATTTGTCGGTTTTCGATTTATTTGATTTAATTTTTAAGGTCGTTTAGGTTTTTCAGTTTTGTTTTGCTTAGTTTTAAATTAAATCATCAATTTTCTCTTTCCTTATAACATACAATTATAAAAAAATTCCAAATCTATTCATTTAAGTACTTTTTTAAGAACTAATTTAGTTTTTTCCTAAAAATACTTTTCATATTTTATAATTATTTTTAATAATTTAATTTTTATTCTAAAAATATTTTTTTGAACACTTTTAAACCGACTTTAAATAATAAATCCAAATAATCACTTATTTTACGTAATTGAGTGCTCGTTTGGGATTGATTATTTTGGAGCTAAAAGCGCTTTTTGATTAAAATTAATATATTTGCAAAAAAAAAATATTAAAAAATATTTTGACATCTAAAATCACTTTAAGTGATTATTTTAATAATCATTGGTCTAGTGTTTTTTCTAAAAAGTGATTTTTAGAGTCTAAAGTATTGCTATGGATCTAAAATCATTTTAAGTGATTATTTTAAAAAACAATCCTGAAGGAGCAACTATCAGAAATTTCAAAAAAAAAAAAAAGTTAACTACAAAAGGGTTTGAATTTGGAAAAAAAGAAAAAGTTAACTAAAAAAAAAATTATTATTCCGCTATGTAAAAGGTTTAAAACCTGCATCTGATTTTTTGTAACAAATTACAGTATATTCTTTATTATTGAAAAGTTAGAGTAAATAGGACTATTCTGAATAAACATAAACTAAAACCCCACGCGTATATATTAAGCGGATTAATTTTTAATAGTATGTTTACTCTCTAATTGTATACATGAAGTCCACTATCCTCGTGATAGTCACATGAAGGCAAGCTTTTTAGTTGGGACGACAACTTGTATTTTTTATTTTTTTATGGAGATTTCTTTATTATAATGGAGAAAGACACTATACTAGGAGTTAGATGTGATCACGATATCTTTTGTTTGCCTTGGTCTCACTTAAGAATTTCAAAAACGTTTCCGGAAATTCTACTTAATAATGCTCAGCGCGAAAATAAATGCTTCTAGGACTTCTAATCCCTAATTCTTCCGGAGGAATTTTATCATGCCTCGTTTAGCAGCATTGCCAAATAACTGACCAGATTTCAATGTTTTAATATATGGGAGGTTAAAAGACCTTTGAAAATAAACGTAATTAGTTAAAGACTGGAGTATCCTTGAAAAAGGACTATACATCAGTTGTGGCATTTTTTATCTGATTTTATCTCGAGAAATCATTCTCTAAAGATACACTAATCGATAAATCCCAATTGTAATTCCATTACAAATCATTCAATTTGTACACGCATTATACTCTTTCTATATATTTCTTTAATTTTGAACATGTTAATTTGTCCAAAGATTGCTTGATTGTTAGATAAACCATATTGTCCCCAAATTTCTCGGCTACATTCCGCCTGTTCCAAAGTTATGGTAACTCTTTGCGGACCCACCTCAATTTCAAGATCTTTTGTTCTTAATTGTTTGGTCACCCATCTATCTCTCAATTTTTAGAAACGCTCTCTTCTCTCTCCTAGGTTAATTGATTTTCTTCCCCAATCTTTCGAAGGAGACTCTTTCAGATCCGTTCGCTTCCATTTGAACACCACGTGTGGTGTCTCTCTCTCTTTCTATTGTTCTGTTTCGTTTTGGGATGGGAGTTTTCTCTGATGGCAGAGATGGGAGGTTCTTCAATCCCACAAAAACTTTACACAATACGAATCGCTTAGCTTGGCTTTCAGGGGTTTTTTGGATACGGAAAGGAAAAGAAGCAACGCTCGTTGCATCTGTGGTGAGCAAACATCTGATTAGCCATAAACAAGAGCTAGGTTACAATTTCCCAGTTGTAAACCCTAGCCAGAAGATCTACGTTCTATGTAGTGAGCCAAGGAGCAACACCAGGACGGGTATAGGACACACAAAAAACGCGGCGTGCTTATGGGTAATTATCACCTCCTACAGCGACAAAATTAAGGTGGAAAAGGATGTTAACCAAAGAAAGATGCAGCTTGTACCCAAATTTTCTCCAGGTTTTGAGTTTCTCTTCTGCAATATTTTGGTGTTATCCGCCTATTTATATTGTATAATTGTTTCGCCTATATATTATCCATCTCAGCTTGCTACTTATGTCACTGTAATTACACGGTTCTTCCAAAATCCACCATCTCTTGAACTGTCTTTGGGCAATAAATTTTCATATCACACTTCACTTGTTATACGCTACTGGTTTGTGTTTAAGTGGTGCAGGTATACATTATTAATGGCAATTCGAGTTGTTCAAGTGTTACCAATTATACATCTTAAAGTGCACAAGGTTAGGAAACTGGGTTTGTTTTATCTTGGTGTTAAGGCGAAATTGGCAGGAAGCACGGAAGGAAAGGAAACTGTTATTGTTAAAAGGGGACGAGAAACAATAATTTATGTTGCCCAATTCTGGAGAATAGTTGAAGAAAGGCTGTGTGAAGTTAGGGCTAATGACAAGGATTTTTCAAAAAAGATAGAAATGGCTGAAGAGATATCGCTATGGACGAAGATGGAGGATAAGCTATGGATTGGCCTTCTGGTCTTGCTATCTTGGCGGGCCTGGTGGGCCAGGAAGGCGCAGCAATCTACTGTTGGGAATCGAAATGAGGCTAGGAAAATTAAACAATTGACTTTGTGGAATTATAAGAATCATAAACTCTGTAATTCGACCTGTTTTAACACATGGGTTTGGACATATACAGTTAAGTTAGTGTTAAACATATGGGAAGTGCTTTTGATTCAAGATAGAGATGACTTAGAAGTAAGGGGTAAAGTTATGAAGATCGATGGCCATCTATCGCATGAACAGTTCTGTGCGATAGTGAATATTAACACCAAAAGGAGTAAATGGAGTTTGAATAAGTATCGAATGGATTGTAATGATGAAAAGGAGATAAGAGATACGGAGGAAAATAGAAGCTTAATGAAGAGTGTTTTATATTTATGGAAGTATTTTAACAATCAAAGAAATGAAGTTGGTACGAAGATCGATGGACAATTATGGAGTCATTTCGAAAATCAAAGATGCACACTCCATCACTTTAACCTAACAACGAATATGGAGATCGATGGCCTGCTGTGGATTCCATTAACAAATCAGATTATCGAGATCGGTGGACAAGTTTGGATAAATTCAACAACTCACTGGTGCGCTATGGGATTTAATTATAAATCCCATAAGTTCACCTATTATAAATACAAGGGGAAGCTACAAAGCGGTCAACTTTACACGATAGTACCTGAGGAAGAAAAAGAAAGGAGTAATGAACGTGAAGGAAATTATTATGGAGTAGACTATGAAGGAGGAGAAGGGGAGAATGACTTGAACTATATATATGATGATGCTAATAAGGGTAAGAACAATCGAAAGGGTGGCGGCTACTCCTATGATAAAGCCGCGGAAACATATGAGGAGGAAGAGTTTGAGAAGGAGAATGGAGGCGGCAACTCCAAAAAAGCCGTGAGGTTCAAATGACAGCCCTGTTTTGGAATGTTCAGGGAATACGAGCGCCCTTAACATTATCAAGAATTAGCTCGATGATAGCTCAATTTCGTCCTAGTGTGATGGCCTTTTGTGAAACGATGTTGAGAGAGGTAGACTCTCAGGAAGTGGTGGCACGGTTTGGTTTCAGTAACTCCTATTTTGTCGAACCCTCTGGAAATTCTTTCCATTCTGGGGGGTTCCTGGTTTTGTGGCACTCCAATGTGCATCTTAGTGTTATTTTTAGTTGTAATTCTTATGTTATTGCCTTAGTTAACGAACTATCTTTTTCGTACTATATGATTTTCTTACATGCCCCTAATGATTTTAATCAAAGAGTAGAAATATGGAATGATATAACAAGATGGAGTGAGGGAATTAGAGAACCTTGGATGATTTTAGGGGATTTCAATGAGATACTTAACATTACGGAAAAACAAAGCAAGAACCAGGCTAATATAAATCATATTAATGCTTTCCTAGAGTTTACTCATAATAATTCATTAGCGGAAATAAACTCTAACGGTTGTTTTTTCACGTGGTCTAACAGGATGGAAGGCGAAAAGAATGTCAAGACAAGGATAGACCGAGGAATGGCAACTTATGAATGGATGGAGAAATTCCCGAGATCACAAATTCATATACCTCCTGCAATAGGGTCGGATCACTCTCCCCTACTTCTCCATTTTGATATAAATATGAAAATAGGAAAAAAACACTTCAAATTTGAAACTAGATGGTTAGATAATAACGATTGTAAAGAAGTAATAGACAATAGTTGGAGAATTCCTTATGATATGATCCCTATACCGAACTTTATAAAGAAAAGGGAATTTACTAAGAAAGAGCTAACTAAGTGGAGCTCGAAAAACTTTAAAAATCATGAAAAAACTATTAAAGCTCTTCAAGATAGACTTATCAAAATCAATAGTATGAAAGAGGATAGAGATACATCTAAAGAAGAGAATGAAATTAAAGAACAAATAAAGATAGAATATGATAAAGAAGAAAAATATTGGAGCGATAGAGCTAGACAAAACTGGCTCATCTATGGAGATAAAAACACGAAATTTTTTCATTTAGCTACAATAAAGCGTAGAAAACTAAATCGTATCACCAGAATAAAAAACAAAGACGGAGTATGGACCGATGATTCAGAAAACATTAAAAGTTGCTTTCAGGATTATTATAAGGACCTGTTCAGAGAAAACATAGGTACTGAAAAAAATATGCAGAAGGCTATTGAATTTATTAAACCCCGTGTTACTAGCAGCATGAACGAAGAACTAACAAAAAAGCCTACGATGGAAGAAGTAGAAAGGGCTATCACGGAATTATCTGCCTCAAAAGCACCTGGACCAGATGGACTTAATGGTAAGTTTTACAAAGAATTTTGGGATATAATAAAAATGGATGTGTTACAGATTATTGTGGAATTTTTTGATAATAACTGTTCAGTTGAAACGATTAATGATACGTTAATAACATTGATCCCCAAAGGAACGATACAAGAAAATTTAGGAGACTTTAGACCGATTTCATGTGTCAACTTTATTTATAAAATCATTACAAAGATTCTTTCGAATCGCTTAAGGGAGGTTATGAATAGTATTATATCCCCGACGCAATCGGCTTTCATTAAAGGTCGAGCGATACAGGATAACATTATTATAGCGCAAGAGATATCTTTCTTTATGAGTAGGAAACGGAAAAACAAAAAACACATGGCTGCAATAAAAATTGATATGGAAAAAGCTTACGATCAGGTAAGATGGGATTTCCTTTTTAAGGTTTTAAATAAACTAGGTTTTAGCAAAACTTGGATAAATTGGATGAAGAATTGTATCACTTCAGTCTCTTTTAATATCAATTTAAATGGTGAAAGGCTCGAGAACTTTAAACCGGGTAGAGGTCTTAGACAAGGTGACCCCCTCTCACCCTTTCTTTTTTCTATTATGACCGAATCTCTTATTAGCATTATCGATCACTATATAGATAACAAATTGATCAAAGGTATAAAAATTAACAGGAGTTGCCCGACGATTTCTCACCTTTTGTTTGCAGATGATTCTCTTTTTTTTCTAGATTTGGAAGACATGAATATGGACCATTTCAAAGAATGTTTAGATATCTATTGTTCGGGTTCTGGACAACAAATTAATTTGCATAAATCAGCCATTCTTTTCAGCAAAGAAACACCAGATGATATTAAAAATGAAATAACTACAATAATGGACATTTCAGAAACACAGGACCTGGGATACTATCTAGGGATTCCACTGTGCCACAAAAGATCGAAGGTAGAATCTCTGGAATGGATAGCAAAGAGAGTGTTCAAAAATACGGAAGGATGGAAAGCGAAACTACTTTCAGAAGGTGGCAAAGAAGTACTTATTAAAGCCATACTTCAAGCCATACCTAATTATTACATGTCTATTTTCTCTTTTCCAATTAATTTTTGTAATAAACTAGTTTCAGCCATCTCTAATTTCTGGTGGAGTTCAGGTGAAAGAAACAGAATACATTGGGTAGCTTGGGAAAAGATTGCAGTAAGCAAACTCATAGGAGGATTGGGATTCAAAGATTTCAAAAAAATGAATACGGTCCTACTAGCAGCTCAAGCATGGAGACTAATGAACAACCCAGATAATTTAGCAGCAAGATTACTCAAAGGTATTTATTTCAATAAATCTAACTTTATGAATTGTAAACTCAGACAAAGTAGGACATGGAGCTGGGCAAGTATTATAGAAGGTAGAGACTTTATTAATAAACACGGAATAAAGATGATAGGGAATGGAAAGGATACGAACATATGGAATGAAAGGTGGATAGATACAAAGTGGGAATTAGAGAAACCGACAGGATCATGTATTATGAAAGTCAATGAACTAATGAAGAAAGATAAAGATGAATGGGATATGGAAACACTGGATAACCTTTTCCCGGCACCTATAATTCACCTCATCAAGAAAACAAAAATTAAAGAACATGGTATATATGACAAGTTTATTTGGCCTTTCTCCAAAGATGGAAATTACGATACGAAAACAGGTTACAAAGTAATGATAGAGGAGCAAAACAACAATAATGCCACAACAATAGAAACTAGAGCAATGAAAGAATCGGAAATATGGAAAACTATATGGAAATCAAACATTCCAAAGAAAATAAAATTATTTATGTGGCGACTAATTAACAACGCAATCCCGACCAGAGTTAATTTGTATAAAAGAAAATGCGCGGACGCCACAAACTGCCTATGGTGCAATCACGAGAAAGAAGATGTTGAACATATACTTCTTCATTGTACGATGTGCAAAGACATTTGGGCAGGATCTATTCTACAGATTAAAATATTGGATGAACGGGACGATAAGATTGAAGATTGGTTTCTGAAGGTCATTAAATCTTACACAAAAGGAGGATGGGATGAGAATGTGGTACGAGATTTTTTAATGATAAATCTGTGGAACATATGGAAGGCAAAGATGAAAGCTATACACGAGGGAACTGCAGCTGACGGAATGGGGATTAATATTGCATCAAAGAAACTTATGCAAGAAATTCACGGGATTAACTGGCTCAGAGAAGGTTATAAAGGACTCAATAACAGAGAAGAACCAAATAGGAACACAATTAATGAAGAACAGGAGCAGGATATTACTTTATTTTGTGATGCATCTTTTTCAAACAAATGGGAACCTACGGGAATAGCAGTTGTTGGATTTCAAAAGGAACAAATCATGCCCATCAAACAAAGTACTAGCATTGATTGCAATTCGGCCCTGGAAGGAGAAGCAGAGGCAGTTCTCAAAGCAACACAGATTGGAGCTTACTTCCCGGGGAAAAGAATAACAATCCACTCGGATAACCTTGAGATTATTCAAGGTATAAAGCAGGTGTCAGCAGCGCGTTGGAATATCCAACCCATCCTACAAAAAATTATCCACAACGCTGAAGAGCTTGAGCAAGTTTCTTTCAAACACATCAGTAGAAAGCTCAACAGAAATGCGGATAAGTTGGCGAAGGAGGCTAGGCACGAGGCAACCTTTGTCAATCGAAATACATTTAGTATTTTCGATTTGTCTTCGGCTTTTAGTAAGATAGGGATAGGATGATTGGTTTGTTTTATTTTGGGTGCTTAGGCACCCTCCCAATGTCCAAAAAAAAAAAAAAATTGTTTGGTCAAAAGCAAACCTTCGTGGAACGTTACTAATTCCATTATAAATGGTTCAAGCACATAAATCATAATAGATTAGTCACATATCAAGATCCTTTTGAATCTTTAATAATCCTGCCTGCTCCCCCCACATCTCTGATACCGATCCACACTTTCATCGATGTTTAGTTTCCACCCGTTGAAGGGTCTTTCCCAACCAACAAGTTCAAACCGCTCTCGATAATTAATGTGCCCTCTGGTCGATCTATTCCAATTTTTAACATATTATGCCACTACAAATTTTGCTTTAGTTACAATAGCAAATGACCGTGTATCGTCTATTTGGTAACCCCAAAAAGCACGTTCCAAGGTTCCAATTCAAGTAATTATTGGAATTCCTGAAGTTGGTAAAAATAGAGCAAAATGGTTGCCATGTGTTGTGGTTAGTACTCGCAGCTGAAACCCCTAAATAGATGGTATCATTAGGTCATGGATTCGAAGAAACGCCTAAGTGTTGTCCATTTTTATGAAACTGAGATCGGATCAGGAGTTTCTCATTCCCATCAGATGTTCTAGTTTGTTGAGTCATTCCTAGAGGATTACTTGTATGATCCCACAAGGCCAAAGGTTTTTAGGGTATGAGAGCCCTCAGATACGCAATTTGTTCTCAAGCTGATATAGCTCATGGTTTGTTACAAAAGGAGTTTTGCTGATGTGGCCCAAATCATGATTTAAAACCCATGGAGTTGTACTCGTGTGGACCTGTGAAGCATAATCCCTAGGAATTGCAAAAAGGTCCCTGGAGGGGTTAATCAAACTCCTGTATAATCTGATATAGCTTCTAGATACGCTAAATCTACAGATTCTGTGTTGGTGAGGCGTATTGATTCACCCGGTGTGGGGCCTTCGTGCCAATCGAGCTAATATATCGGTTGAGGTATGCCTAAATTGATTGAAATTTCAAACACCCCCTAAACAAGTGATACTCATCCTTGTCCCACTCGACACAACATGGACAAAGGAGCAAAATATCTACACCTCATTTGACCAGATTAACATGGGTTGGAAGCTTATTTTTCATGGCCCTCCAAATAACAACTCTAATTTTTTTTGGACAGGCAAATTTCCTAACTCTATCCCATTTCACTCCACTATCCTCCATTTCCTATGAAACATCTCTCGTAGTTGCCAAATTACCAAATAAACATCACCTCTCTCTCTCTCTCTCTCTCTCTCTCTCTCTCTCTCTCTCTCTCTCTCTCTCTCTCTCTCTCTCCCATGATAAGAAATTGGATTCTCTCTCATTCACAATACAAATCCTCGTAATTTCTAGAAGTTTTGAAGCCAGAAATAAGTGTTGAAACTACTCCCACCTCCACGATCCATTCTCCTTCAAATAAAAATCCACCTCTTCACATGGCACATCTATATCAATATGGATAGTGCCGCCTCAATTAAAGAAGAATTACCCATCCATACTTCTAACTAAAATGCCACATCTCGACCATTCTCTACCATCCCGTATGACCCATCGGGATCCATGTCTTAACACGGAAATACCTTACACGATGGCTCGATAGATTTTTGGGTTAGTAGCTTTAATCCCATAAAAGAGCGGTGTTTTCATGACATGTTTTGCTCGTATAACTTGCGTCCATATGACCAAGTTGTCATGGACAAGTTTCCATCCCATCTTGCTAAAGGATATTTATTAATATCTTTTGCCTCCCAAAATTCTAGATCTTCTCTAATCTTCGGTTGACACAACTCTTTTCAATCCATTCAATGTATTTTTCGCTGCTCAGCTAACAAAACACAAATAAATTCTAAACGAATACAATTAATCTCATGGCACACAAATATGTTCCTAGTAGTACAAGAAAGTATAAGGATACCGATTTATGTGCAAATTAAAGTCTCCTAAGCAGCCAAGAGAGAGAAAATGATATGATCAGTATAATAGTGCTCTCGTTAGATGAATCCCCATCTCTGAATCTTGATGTGTGTGCCAAGGTAAGAACATACTATTACATAGAGGGAATTAGAAAGATAAAAGAACAAGTATCATTAGTAAGGGTAAAATGTGTGGAGTTGATGGAGTTAAGTTATATGGTGATTAGGGAAAGATGCAAGGCAAATGGGGAAAGTGTGAGACTGGTTATTTGGGTCCATATTCCACCAATGTGTTAACTTTTGTTTAGGTGGAAAAGGTTTGGCTTCTATTTGACACCTTACTCATGTAAGTGTTGGACCCATTTGAGATGATTACCTTGGACAATTATTTGGATGTGGTTATTAGCAATCTATCCTTGACGCCCATTAATGTTTTTTTAGCAATATAGAAAGAATTAGGAAGGAGTACACTTCTATTATGGGATTGACCATTTTTTCCGTGCTTTAACCTATTGGTAAGATTCTTATTTGTGGATCAAAGACTAAGTCCAAGAATTCTTTCTTAAAAGAGTTATTGGCATCCTTTGAGACTCGTGCCAATAACAATGTTTTAACTCAACTCATTGAGACTTTATTATACTTTTTGACTCGTTCAAAACAAAAATAACCAACTAACAAGAATGGTGATGGTTGCAAGGCTTTTATATGTTAAATATCTTAAATCAAATGGCTTTTATTATTTATGCTTTGGGCTTATCAATGAAGGATTGTGTGTTTGTTTTGTTTGTAGGTTCTTCTTGGCATGTTGTGTTTGCTTTTGGTTTTTAGTTCAGTTTCTCTCTCAGGCGATTTAGGATAGTTTGAGAGAATCATTGTCTTTTCATTGTAATTATAAGTCTTTTGCAATCAACCATATTTGGACAAAAAAACAAATCTTAACTGATAATTTTTTGGATACCTTTTATAACCTCAAGCATATACTTTCGGTTCCCTTAACAGTTTTTTTAGATATTCTAACCATTGACATCCTATAATATTACCTTATCATTTCTGAATTTTAAGTCAAATATCAAAAGATATAAATATATGGCATGTGTTTTAAATTGTTTGAGTAGAGTACATATTGTAGGCTTATAGTTAATTTAAGTTATTTCAATTATGAATATTTTTTAGGCAATTTAAATTTTGTTAGCAATATATTTTTGTTTTTAGCCAATTTATGGGGTAAAACTGGATATCGATAGTTGTTTCATTAACCATCTGCAAACTCCGAGAATTGATGGAAGTTTCTGAGACTCCGTGAGATCTTTTTTGGTTTCGGAGACTCCATGAGATCTTTTTTGTGTGGATTCACGAGACATGTAAGGTAGATTTATCCTTTCACTTGAATTATACGCTTTACAATTTGGGCTACACATAACGACTGAACGTGTAAACGAGAAAATGTCTAATGAGACAAACTCACTAGAATTACACACACTAGACGCTAGTGAAGGGTGGTGGAAATTTGGGGGTGCAACCTAAGACATTTCTTATGTATTGCAAGGAATTTTTGTTCAGTCTTGAGAATTTTGAGCTTACACATGCCTATTAAGAAGCACATACGTGTGCAGATTATATGGTAAAGTTGGGAATAATGGATTTGGTGGGACCGATTCAATATGTTGATCCACCAGATAACTTATATAGACTTATTACTAGATATAGAAGTTAGTAGTTCACACCTAAGATTAACTTAAAATAATTAGGCATTTAGTATGACCATTTATACTGACCATTTAATCTCATATATAGGGTTGTAAACGAACCGAGTACTAGATGCACAAACTTGTTTGTTTAATTTCTCGAGCCGAGATCAACTTTTCTCGGGTCTGGTCATACTTTATAAAACTTATTTATTTAACTTAATGTACGAGCTCTTCCGAATCGAGTTCGAGTTGTTCACGAATAATTAGTTTTTTTTGTGAGGTTGAAGCATAACTTGCAGAACCAATTGATATTGGATAACGTGTGTGGTATGAAGTGTGACATTGATGAAGAAAATAAATTTTAAAGAAATAAAATCTATTCTAACTTTAGTAATATATTTACTAATAAATAAAATATTAATTTACTTTCATGAATATACATGAATAATTAATGAACAGGTTCGAACGAACTCGTTTTCTTAACGAGCTTAATTTGAAAAGTGTTTATAAATAAAAATTGTTTTATTTTATTTTCAATATAATTAAAAATTGATAAAGTTAGTAAGGTGTTTTTTTTTTTTTTTTGACTTAGGTGGGCTTGGGCCTACAAGCCTATCCAAGTCCTTTCCAATTTTAAGTCATGTCTCCATACCCCAAGGGCTTTCTTTCACCTCTGAAGCTAAAGGGAGTTTTCAAGTTTCTCTACGCTTATTTCTTTTACCCACAGGTATCTTCTCTTACCATCACATATTTAATAGCGTATAATGCTAAAGTACTTTTGTTGGTTTATCTGTAAAATCTTTTAAATGAAGTGGATTTTGAAATTTTGATGTTGTAATTTGTATAAACAAGAAGATCCTTTAAACAATGTTGGCTATTTAAATTGTTTTTTTCGTTGTTATGCTAGTATTGGTTGCTGAATAAGTGAAAAGATTAGGAAAGTAGATATCCTATAACCAATTTGGCTATGTGACTTGCAATTTGTACTGATTATTACTTGTGTTGCTGCCCTGCTGAAATACTTTGTTCAAAGCTAAATCAGAGATTAGAATTTACCGCTTAAATTTGCATAAAAGTTAGAGAAATGCATACCTTTTTTTTGGTGATTTTCACTTATTTTAAATGTCTTGTTGGAATGCATTTCATGATCGGAATTTTCAATGGTTAATGCATTTTTTGTTTGTTGTTGCGTTGATGATCATGTAGTATTGACTTGAAAGATAGATTAAATGAAAATATTATGGGTAGATTAGAAGGAAAGATAAAATAAATTTACTGTTAATGGCCCGTTCCCTTTCAATGGCATCTTTATGTGTAAAAATTATTTTCGGTGCTTCTTATAATTGGATATATCATGGTTAAGATAGTTCATAAACCAGATAAACTAAACATCTTTGATTATTTAAACAGATCTGTGAAGATGTATTCTGCAAAGGCAAAAATTCACAAAGACCATGAGGGCGAAACTACTGAATTTGAGGAGTCTATTGCGCAGGTTAGTGTTTACTTTTATTCTATTAAAATGATATAATCACCATTTTTAGTATAAATGTCACTGATTTTTTATTTAGGCTTTGTTTGATTTGGAGAACACTAATCAAGAGCTGAAAAGTGAGTTGAAGGATCTTTACATCAATTCAGCTGTGTGAGAATACTTATTACTTGTGTGTTACCTACTAAGTTTATTATCCTCCTTTGATTCTTATCTTTCTTTTGTGTTAAACCTGTGCAGTCAAGTTGATGTATCAGGAAGCAGGAAAGCTGTTATTGTTCATGTCCCTTACAGATTGAGAAAATCCTTTAGAAAAATTCATGTGAGGCTTGTCCGTGAGTTAGAGAAGAAATTTAGTGGAAAGGTATTTCTTTCACTGTTATAGAATATTTTATGAGTTACATTCTTGTAATTTCGATGGATATTATGGTAGGATGTGATTGTAATTACAACTAGAAGGATAGTGAACCCTCCAAAGAAAGGGTCAGCAGCTCAAAGACCACGTAGTAGGACACTTACATCTGTTCATGATGCTATGCTTGAAGATGTTGTGGTCCCAGCTGAGATTCTTGCAAAGCGTGTTAGATATCATGTTGATGGATCCAAGTTAATGAAGGTAAATCATATTATATACCCTTTATTTATCTGTTATTGTTAATTCTATCCCCCTTTTTGTTTGTGATAAGGTAATCTTGGACCCTAAGGAAAGAAACTGTTAGTCAATTGGATTTTTCCAAGTGTGGACTAACGACGTTGATTCAATTGTTTGATATTCACTTGGTTAAAACCATTGAGAAGTGAATGAGAAATTGAGTATAAAATATTTTGGAGAACAAAAAAAATAAAATAAAGATGCATAGAAATATATCTGCATATCATGAGTTTTCAACACAGGACGTGTTACAAGTAATTCAAAATAAGATCTGTTTTGGTCACGTGTGTGTAAATAAAACACTAAAGAAAACGTTACCAAAAATTCTATTTTGTGACCGTTATATGTGTAAACTCAAACCTGTTGTCACCGAAGCAACGTGTTGTTTCATGTCATGCTTCAATGGTTAAATGTCTCCTATTTGAACAGTCACGTACCCATTGAATGGTGTTGAATTGCCTCTTAGTCATTTCTATAAATAGGGAGGCCTCCCACCATTTTTTAGAAGAAGAATCAGAGAAATAAAATCTGAAATATTTACTAGGGTTTTTTTTTTGCATATACATATTAAAAAGTTTTGAGAGAGAAAGACAATACATTTTTAGTTCGCCGTTGTCAATCTTTGTGTAGTGCTGCTATCGATTGACTTGAGTCCGTTGTATCCTGGGAGATCATCGCTATCAATTGTGAGCACCATAGCAGGGCGAATAGATCTTAAGGACATTGAACCAAGTTCAAGCCTCGGAATTTCTTTTTGCATTCTATACTGTAAGTTTATCAATTATATTTCTTAATTCCTGCATTTATATTTAGTTAAATCTATTTGTTTACATATTTAACACACCAGAAACAACAACTTAAGATCTATTCTGTTTTCTGTTGTGTTAATTATTGAAAAAAAAAAAAAAAATTGTTTCTCTTATGTGAAAATTTTGTGTTTTTGGCTTTTCAACCTTGTTACTTTTTGTTTTAATATACTATCATTTTATGTAATTTTAATAGTTGTGCATTTGTTTAGTTTATCTTTCTTCTGTAATATATATATATATTTTTTTTAATTTGAATCCAGTAGCTTTATAGTCTGAAATCCTTTTTTAATCAAATTACTGTCTTTTTGTACAGTAACATTTATTTACTTTTATTTGTACAGTAACATTTATGTACTTTTGTTTGTGTTTACTATCTGTTTATCCATTTTCTTTTCTGCTTTATTTGATTTTCGCTTGTACCCCTTTAATTCCTTTTGTCCTCTACAACAAGAATCTAAATAAATCTTGGGGGACTAACAAGAACATAAAAACTTGGGGAATTATAGGATACTCTATCAATCATCCTAAACAAGAATTTATTCTTGGCGATAACATTTAGATTCCTTTTTGTTGTTTAATCATTTTTTATAAGGATCGTGTTTGTCGTTATTTTATTTTATAAAAATAATTTGTTGAATAATTGTGGTTTCTATTTGTGATAGAAACGATGTCTACTGAGATAGGCAATGCATCCGGAAATGATGGAACCGGTAACAACATACCATCAGCAATCCCGATTGTGAGGAATGCCCTGTTGGACCCGCTGAGAAGCCTGAGAAGTTCAATGGAAATGACTTCAAGAGGTGGCAACAGAAGATGGTGTTCTATTTGACCACCTTAAGTTTAACCAAGTACTTAACGGAAGATGCACCTGCATTGGGTGAAAATCCTGACGTACAGACAGTAGCAGCAGTTGATGCCTGGAAAAATGCTGATTTCTTGTGTAGGAATTATATTCTAAATGCATTGGATAATACACTTTACAATGTGTATAGTCCTTACAAGACTGCTCAGGAATTGTGGGAATCTCTTGATCGAAAGTACAAAACTGAAGATGCCGGCACAAAGAAATTTGTAGTCGGAAAATTTCTTGACTTCAAGATGGTAGATTCCAAGACAGTCATGAGTCAGGTACAAGAGTTCCAATTAATATTGCATGAGCTCGATGCTGAAGGCATGAAATTGGGAGAAACTTTCAAAGCGGCTACTATAGTCGAAAAAACTGCCTCCTTCGTGGAAAGATTTCAAGAATTATCTGAAACACAAACGCAAGGAGATGTCAGTTGAAGACCTGATTGTGAGGCTAAGGGTTGAGGAAGATAACAGGATGTCTGAAAGGAGGAGCAATAATCGTTTTGTGGAGTCAAAGGCAAATGTTGTGGAGCAAAACAGGCCCAATAACAAAAAACGAAAGAACTCAATCCAAGAGCAGTCAATCAAAAATAAGAAGCTCAAGTTCTCTGGTAACTGTTATGTGTGTGGTAAAGTAGGACACCGTGCCAAAGACTGTCGAAGTCGCAAAGACAATGGAAAAGGAAATTTCAAGAAAGGAAAGCAAGGTCAAGCCAACATGACAGAGATTAATGATCTGGTTGAAGATGTTAATGAGATTGATCTCGCTGCAGTTATTTCTGAAGTGAATTTGGTTGGGAATCCCAAACAATGGTGGGTGGATACTGGGGCCACCCGACATGTATGCTCTGAGAAAAATATGTTCAAAACATACAAACCAGCGACAGCTGAAGAGATCTTATTTATGGGCAATTCCGCTACATCAAAAGTACTTGGAACTGGAACCGTTGTCTTGAAGATGACTTCCGGAAAAGAGTTGAGTCTCAATAATGTTTTACATGTACCTGATATTAGAAAGAATTTAGTGTCAGGTTCCTTGTTGAGTAAAAATGGATTTAAATTAGTGTTTGAATCTGATAAGTTTGTACTCACTAAAAGTGGGATGTTTGTAGGAAAAGGGTACCTCTGTGACGGTTTATTTAAGATGAATGTAATGACCGTGGTACCCAAAACTACTTGTAAGAATGTAACTGACAATGCTATTAATAATATTACTAGTTCTGCTTACTTGCTTGAGTCTCCTACTTTATGGCATAACAGATTAGGACATGTGCATTTTAAGTCTTTGCATAAACTTGTGAATTTAGGTCTAATACCTAAATTGGATCTCGATTCTCATAAGAAATGCGAGATATGTGTTGAAGCCAAATTGGCTAAAGCTCCTTTTAAATCCGTGGAAAGGAGTACTGAACCATTAGGGTTAATACACAGTGATATCTGTGATTTAAAATATGTGCAAACGAGAGGCGGTAAAAAGTATTTTATTACTTTTATCGATGACAGCACTAGGTATTGTTATGTGTATTTACTAAGAAGTAAAGATGAAGCATTTGAGGCCTTTAAGCAATACAAAAGTGAAGTTGAAAATCAACTAAGTAAGAAGATCAAAATACTAAGGAGTGATAGAGGTGGAGAATATGTATTCCCTTTCGAGAAATATTGTCAAGAGCAGGGTATTATTCATCAAATTACTGCTCCTTATTCTCCTCAACAAAACGGTATTGCAGAACGCAAAAATCGTACTCTAAAGGAAATGATGAATTCTTTGTTGATTAATTCTGGTTTACCCCAGAATTTGTGGGGGGAAGCTGTCTTAACAGCGAATCATATTCTCAATAAGTTACCCCATAAGAAACTTGAGAAAACTCCATATGATCTATGGAAAGGACGACCACCTAGCTTTCAATACTTAAAAGTGTGGGGGTGTCTAGCTAAAGTAAGAGTTCCTACTCCGAAAGAAATAAAGATTGGACCTAAAACAGTTGATGGAATCTTTATTGGATATGCGAACAATAGTTCCGCTTATCGATTTCTTGTTCATAAATCTGAAATTGATGACATTCATGTCAATACAATTTTAGAGTCAAGAAATGCATTCTTCTTTGAAGATATCTTTCCTTGTAAGATTAGACAAGGAGAAACGTCTCTTAAAAGAACTCATGAGCAGAGTCATGATAGAGAATTAGACCAAGAGTCTATAAGTGAATATGAACCGAGACGTGGTAAAAGGGCTAGAACGGCCAAATCCTTTGGTCCAGATTTTATAACTTGTTTGTTAGAAAATGAGCCCAAAACTTTTCAGGAGGCAATGTCAACTCCCGAAGCTCCTAACTGGAGAGAAGCTGTAAATAGCGAAATTGAGTCCATCATGCAAAATCATACATGGCAACTGGTGGATCTTCCTCCTGGAAATAAACCCTTAGGGTGCAAATGGATTTTCAAAAGAAAGATGAAGGCCGATGGAACAATTGATAAGTACAAGGCTAGGCTTGTAGCCAAGGGTTATAGGCAAAAAGAAGGCCTTGATTATTTTGATACCTATTCACCAGTTAGTCGTATAACATCCATTCGTATGTTAATTGCGATTGCTGCGATTAACAATCTTGAGATACATCAAATGGATGTAAAGACAGCCTTCTTAAATGGAGATTTAGATGAAGAGATCTATATGGAACAACCTGAGGGGTTTGTGGTTCCCGGGCAAGAAAATAAGGTGTGTAAGCTTATCAAATCGTTATATGGTTTGAAACAAGCTCCTAAACAATGGCATGAGAAATTCGATCAAGTCATGTTGTCAAATGGTTTTAGAATTAATGAATGTGATAAATGTGTGTATGTAAAAGGCACGAATCATGAGTATGTCATTGTTTGCCTTTATGTGGATGATATGTTAATCATGGGAAGTAATTTAGATATCATCAAAGCGACAAAGAAGATGTTGAATACGAGGTTCGACATGAAAGATTTAGGACTGGCAGATGTCATTTTGGGAATGAAAATTATTAAAACATCTGATGGACTTATCCTATCTCAATCTCATTACATTGAAAAGATTCTTGATAAATTCAAGAAATATGACTCAAGTCCAGTGAAAACTCCTATAGATGTAAATTTACATCTAACTAAGAATACTGGCGAAGGAATAGCTCAGTTGGAGTATTCGCGCATTATTGGTAGTCTAATGTACTTAATGAATTGTACAAGACCCGATATTGCATATGCCGTCAGTAAGTTGAGTAGATATACAAGCAATCCAGGGCAAAACCATTGGATAGCTATTGTAAGAGTTCTTAGATATTTGAGATATACTAAGAACTATGAGTTGCATTATACAAAATATCCAGCTGTATTAGAGGGATACAGCGATGCGAATTGGATATCAGATTCAAGTGAAACAAAATCTACTAGTGGTTATGTATTCACTTTGGGAGGTGCAGCCGTATCTTGGAAATCTTCTAAGCAAACATGCATAGCTCGATCCACAATGGAATCTGAGTTCATTGCTTTGGATAAAGCTGGAGAAGAAGCAGAGTGGCTTCGAAATTTTTTAGAAGATATACCATGTTGGACTAAGCCTGTGCCATCTATTTGTATTCATTGCGATAGTCAATCAGCGATTGGAAGGGCACAAAGTAATATTTACAATGGTAAGTCTAGACATATTCGTCGTAGACATAATACCATAAAAGAACTACTCTCTAATGGAGTTATTTCGATTGACTATGTGAGGTCAAAAGATAATATCACGGATCCGCTTACCAAAGGGCTATCTAGAGAGTTAGTTTATAATTCATCGAGGGGAATGGGTCTTAAACCTATATCTTGAAAGTTGCCATGCGGAAACTCTACCTAGTTGACTGGAGATCCCAAGATCTAGGTTCAAGGAGACAACTGGTATGTAAATTGCAACTAGTTATACACTGTAGAGGTTTTGTAAACCTCCTACCTATTCCTATGCACAGTGTCACCTGTAAAATGTTAAGGTTAAGCTATGCTTTTAATGGTTCTTTTAGCTTGATAAATTCAAGTTGTGTAGTACAAGATACTCTTAACAAGTCATCCACCTATCTGAGTAAGGAGTGGGCCGCTTCTACGAGAATTTTTTAGGTTGAATTCTCCGAGAGTACTCATGAAACCAGGAGTTGTTCAGGGCCAAAATGAACTCAACAATGAGAACTTCAAGAATGTACCGAGGGGTGCTGTGTGATTTCTATTGTCTTGGTATGCACAAAAAGCCGAACAGTTCAAGACATCGCGTTCACTGGTTGGCGAGTATATCCGGTAGATCTCACTAGGGCAAGGTTCAAGGTCTTTGGCTACCTTTCTCGATGCAGTATCTCTCTACTGTCTTCTCTCTCGTGTTTTTGCATTTTATGTTTTTGGTTGGTTAGTCAATTTCCATTCATGTGGGGGATTGTTAGTCAATTGGATTTTTCCAAGTGTGGACTAACGACGTTGACTCAATTGTTTGATATTCACTTGGTTAAAACCATTGAGAAGTGAATGAGAAATTGAGTATAAAATATTTTGGAGAACAAAAAAAAAAAATAAAGATGCATAGAAATATATCTGCATATCATGAGTTTTCAACACATGACGTGTTACAAGTAATTCAAAATAAGATCTGTTTTGGTCACGTGTGTGTAAATAAAACACTAAAGAAAACGTTACCAAAAATTCTATTTTGTGACCGTTATATGTGTAAACTCAAACCTGTTGTCACCGAAGCAACGTGTTGTTTCATGTCATGCTTCAATGGTTAAATGTCTCCTATTTGAACAGTCATGTACCCATTGAATGGTGTTGAATTGCCTCTTAGTCATTTCTATAAATAGGGAGGCCTCCCACCATTTTTTAGAAGAAGAATCAGAGAAATAAAATCTGAAATATTTACTAGGGTTTTTTTTTGCATATACATATTAAAAAGTTTTGAGAGAGAAAGACAATACATTTTTAGTTCGCCGTTGTCAATCTTTGTGTAGTGCTGCTATCGATTGACTTGAGTCCGTTGTATCCTGGGAGATCATCGCTATCAATTGTGAGCACCATAGCAGGGCGAATAGATCTTAAGGACATTGAACCAAGTTCAAGCCTCGGAATTTCTTTTTGCATTCTATACTGTAAGTTTATCAATTATATTTCTTAATTCCTGCATTTATATTTAGTTAAATCTATTTGTTTACATATTTAACACACCAGAAACAACAGAAACAACATTGAATACAAGTTGGAAACTTTTTCCACGGTTTACAAGAAACTTTCTGGAAAAGATGTTGTGTTTGAATATCCAGTGAATGAATCTTAGACATACGATGCTTTGCTTTTTCTAGATTTGGTTTTTATTATGCAAAGTACAATCTAAATAGTTTCTTCTTGAAATTTTGACTTTTCGGTTTCATGTATTGCAAAGCAGAGAGAACTTTGTGATTTTTATACTAATTTTGTTATTTACAAAATTTAGTTATCTTTTCATTACCATTTTTCTTTAGCATTAGATTCTTGGTCTGGAGGAATGAGTGAAGGTAATTCTCTTTAAAACCTTGTGCATATAGGGTAATATAAATTTCCCTTCGATCCCCACGATAAAAGCAACTGCATTGAGTTGAACCTTTTGTCTTGCAATTCTTTACACAAAAACGTAATTTAATATACAAAAAACCAAATATCTGAGTTGGTGCATCTTACGTCCAAACACAATTCTCCATAATTGGATATGAATTCTCTATTTATGTAGTGAAATGTTTAAACATATAGTTAAAGAAGCAATTGTTATTTGGCTTAAACATGTTAATAATATTATCTACTATTTTAGATTATATAGTCGATATAAAAACTGTGGTTAAAAGAATAAGAAGACTATACTATCATCACCAACCAAACCCGGGATATATACCAACCTCGGTGTTTTCCAATAAAATCTATCTCGCGTGAGTAGACTAAATATCCCATCTAGTGGATCGATCTATGTATAATATACATGAGCCTAGTATACGTCTATATGACCGTCAGATATTCTTGACCGTGTAAGTCTTGTTTCATGCCAGAATAGCCTGAATCCATTTAAACCATGTCACACCAGGACCTCTTACCTGTCCGTTTGGGCTACCGCCTTTACAACCTCACAAAAATCTGCTTCCACGCACATCTCCCTAATTTCAGACCCTCATAAAGTATGATCGATCCACGATTAGCAAACGAGACATCGTTGACTTTAATTGAGAAACCAAATATCTAGTTTCTCTTTGTATCTCTAATCACACCTTTAAACCCCCCGCCCCCATGATCGCTTTCTACTATTGCAACTTCCGTCTATATTAAGTTTGTATCCTCGTTCGGTTTACACCAACTGATAAGCTCAACGTAGTTCTTTTGGCATACAACCCTACCCCAGTGATTTCACCATGCCCTTAAAAATTTTGATGTTAGGTATTTGGCTTTCTTAATTATCACACCCTCACTCTGGAATACATGTTATAAAATATCGAGTCATTTATTTTCTTCCACAACACCTCTATAAGGGCTCCACGAATACATTCCAAGGTAAACCGACAAAATACCTTTACCTGAGACGTGTTTGTTCCACCAAGCATGCGTACTTAATGACTAAAATGATGAGAGACACCACTCCCGAGCATGGTCTATTGGACGTTAAAAACAACCCTATAGCTATCCACAGACCTACACCCAAAAGCTTCTCGGGCGATGGTGAAACAACCCCGAAGACCGTACCTGGTTGCCAAACCAAAAATACCCCAATTGCAGTGAGTTTCAGAGCTTCCCAAACTGTGATATCACAGATTGAGGTTGCTAATGCTGACCCTTGGGGTATGGTGTCTCGCACCTGCTGCTAGTGAGTAGTAAAAAGACTACTAAACATTCCAAAAACTGCATAATAGCCTCTATAAAACTCCTTTCAATGTTGTTTGCCTCAACTACGTGTTCTCCCTATATTTCCTCACTCAATACACTGTAGCCTTCCAAATTATATGTATGATTAGTGGCAACTAATTGTTTGTTTCTTAGACTAGTGTGTGATACCTCAGTACTTATAAGTTCCGATACAATTTTAAACTTCTTGCACTCCCTAAACAATATTTTATATATTTACGTTTCCATGTTTAGTTAAAATTATTATTTTATTTTTGAGTATGTACAGGTTATTAAATTTTAAAATTATGAAACTATTGTAGATGCGGATTAACTGTATTTGTCACAAATGCAGTTTTGGCAGGCAATTTAATTTTTTGATTATTAATGGATGTGGATACGGTTAATTATTTTCCGAGAATATCTAATATGTTGGCATCACTAATGACATTCTTGCGTTGAAAATTTTTCACCTTCATATTGAGACAAACTGATATTTCAGAAACTCCCTAGACATTTAGGAAGGGGCCACACCTAACCACTGGATTGATAGTACAACCATACTTCATATAACTGGACCAAGACAAAATAAAAATCATACACACTTGTATCAAGTATACTACATGTCAGTTATGCACACGATTAAGTGTCTACCTTGTGGTTTTGGACCCCAATTTGTGCCTCAACTAAGGGGGAATTGTCGACACCGTGACAAACTGATGTCTCTCTGTTTGTGATGAATTCATCTAGGTTGGAAAAATCATTTTAGGTGTATTAGGATAGTCAATACACGATCTTTGGTCATATTATTATGTTTTCTTATTTCTTGTCTTGATTTGATGATTTATTATTTTTAGAGCATGTTTGGTTTAACTGTTTTTTAATTGTGAAGGTTTAAAGATATATGAAAATTAAGTAGATGTCAAATCAATTCTAAGGAGATAAAGGAAAGAAGATAAGGATAGAAATTGGAGATAAAGGAAGTAAAAGATAAAATAGGAAAAGTTGTCAAGTAAATCTGAATTTCAGCAGCCACGTCCACTAAAGTGACATAACTTAAAATCGGATGGGAATTTGGAAAAATATTCTGAAGCAAACGTGTAGAGTTTTCCGATACGGTCGTTTCGATATAAAGTAGGAAAGAATCGGAGCAATATTGAAAAAGTTAAGGCCAAAACAAGACAGCATCAGTGTTCCCCTTCTCCTATATTTTAAGAAACGAATTTGATTTGGAAAAGAAGTCTAATTGCTTGCCTCCTACTCCAAGAAATCCAAATTGGGGCTTCATATACTCCTATAAATACACCCTTTAATTATTGTAAACATGTCCTTACTCAGTTCTAAGCCCTAGCTTAGTCCTTGCCTCCTACAATTAGTCCTTAAGTTTTATTCATCATTACAGATCATTCAAGAGAGCAAGTTGACAATATGTATCTTTCTTTTAGTTTATTTCTTTTTAGTATGAACTAATTTTTCCATAGCTTGGGTTTTGCATATATATAATATATGAATTCTATTTCTTTCTATCTATGTTTCTTTGGGAGAACTAAATTAAATTGATTCTAACTTTTTAGTCATATATTTGTTTTTTAAGCTTTGATTTATTGTCTGTCTTAAACCTGATCAATTTGGGGTTGTGCTAATAGTAGTTAGATGGTCACCCGGATTAGGTGTCTAATTATTGAAGCACCACATAAACGTTTAGTGTGCGGTAGTGATCCGGAAAGGCTTGCCTAACTAGTCATTAGGGTTTGATTTAATCACCGATCATTTTTGCAGGCCAGTCTCATCCAAGAACCTAGTGGCGTAGGATCACCTTAGTTAAGTCCCTAGTAATTGTGAGGTCGCAACCTTATTCCACCTAAAATGGGGTAGGGAGGAATTTTGAATCCTGACTACTTATCTAAGAGCTTTAATCACCCTTATTAACTAGTAGAAGAAATAGAAGGATTAGTGCATACTCGCAAAACCTGAGCTATATTCTCTCATCTTATTCTTACATTATCTTTAATTTATTTAGTTTAATCATTAGTCTCCTCAATCATATTTATTTACTTTTCTTGTCTTTTAATTATTAATTACTACTCTATTCTATTAATCCATTCGTATAACACACTAAGTCCCTGAGAACAAATCTGACTTATCATTAAAACTTGCGTACGGCGTGTGATACTTGCAGTGAGTAACATGTTTAGTCTATGGTGTTAGTGAATCGTTTATCCATCTTTTATTATCATATTTTTATCACACCTTAGGCCACACCACAAACTTACTGGTGGTCCTTTGTGTGTTCTAAAATAAATGCAATAAATAATCGAACCACAACCGCAAGTGTACGGTTGTCCCAAGTAATATAGTTGATAAAACAGATTCGTTCCAAGGACGGGATGGTTGACTACAATGCTTATCTAATAATGATTAATTGCACTTATGAAAGCAAAAAAATATAATATGGTTGTTTGGTTTTTGTATTAATGCTAAGTAATAAAAGACTAAATGGAAAATGTAATTAAAAACTAAGACGCAAGTAAAATGATTTAAAACGCAATATGAGAAGTAGCACTTGAGAACGCAAGGATCCTCCCAATCCTATTTCCTAACTTATGTTGTTTAAGGGCTAAATTGGTCAATTACAATGGTCGGGATTCTAAATTCCTTATACCCGTCAGGGTGGACTATAAGGCGATCCTAGAGTGTCACTAGTCCCGTCAGGGTAAATATGATCCACCTTTGGATGTTTAAGTTTTATTACCTCATTGGCCCTAGAATTAGCTAACTTCGTCAGAATCAATAGCTTCTATCCTAGATTGAATAAATGGTTCTGTATCTAAACCCTCCGCTAGGATGATCCAATTGCCACTAATTGGAATAGCCTAGATACTAACACCTGTTCCTAGTTCATGACGCTAAAAACAGTGAATATTCTCAATTTATCGAAAAGAGTAAAAGCCCCAATCTAATTTAATTTAACAGAAACCCAAATTCAACATTCGAAATTCAATAAGAGTGGGATTCACCCATTAATTGTTCTCAAGCACTAATAAATGTTTAGCTCATATTAAAAAGAAAAACTAAATAAAATGTAAAGGAATTCATATTTGCTTACAAAACTAAAGATAAAAGAACCTAATTTTCGGAATAGGAATGACTACGAACGGAGATATAGACCCTCTCCAGCTCTTGTAACTTCTTCTTTCTTCCTTCTGTTGCTTCTCTCTGGTGTTTAATCTTGTAGAATGTGAATTGTTGTGAAAATAGAAGTCAAAGGCTCATTTTATAAGTGTAAAAACGGATTAGGGCTTGGACCTAAGAATAAAACACTAATTAAATGTCCAAGCCCAAATTCTAAGCCCAAAATCCCGTAACTGCTGATACACCTTCACTAAAACGGCTTTTCCCGCTTCGTTATGACTCCGATTGACCTCATTCCAGTTGCTAAAGTTCCGTAACTTGATAAGGAATGTTTTCTCTTCAAAGGTCAGCGGCTAAATCATCTCTTAAGCACCTCGAAATCAGCAATCTATGGCCTGGAAAATAGATTTTCAGCTCTAAAAATAATATCTTCGGGATTTATCTTCAGGTCTTGACTCCATATCATGATCTTTGACTTTCTCCTCGGATTCCTCTTCTAGCTAACATCTAAAGCCTGTAAACTTTACACTAAAAATACCAATATTACGCGCAAAAACTTAATAAATTAAAAATGCTAGAAATAAAAGAGGAAAATCATATTATTGCATATTTAGTCCAAAAGTCTATCAAATTGATTAAATAAACACCAAAAATGATGTCTTCTAAGGGTAAAAAATAAGAACAATTAAGGAGACATCACTTACCCACTCAATCCTCTAATATCCTTGTAGCATACCATCTTGATGCCGACTCTAGAGAACCTCAATATGGACAAGTAGAACAAGCAAAATAAATTACACCAAGTTCATCTCCACCACTACATACGCATTTCATCACCATTTTGGTAGGCGTCGAACAAGCGTGCATATAAACCACTACCCATTTTTCAAAAGATCGACAAGTACTAACTCGACTGTCACCCACCTCAGCAGGTATCTTGACAACAACACCCACATATAGAGGAATTATGGACCCACATGTCCATAATATGTTCCCTTGGTGTTAGAAGTATGCCTGACCACCAAACCAGTATACCCTCGGTATCCTTCCTCAGTTGTTGTCTCATCAACTGCTTTGGTTTGATGTAGAAATGTGTAAGTATGATACCAATTGAGATGGACCAATATTTTAGATGCCTCCCGACACCCCACTCCCCCGAGGTTTAGAAAGGGTTCACGCCTTACTATTGGGTTGATAGCACAATCACACTTCATATAACTGAATCGAGACTAAAAAATAATTATAAACACATGTATCAAGGATATCAACTGTCATTTATGCACATGATTAAAAAGTTCTCTCTTGTGGCTTAGGACCCAAACTTGTACCTCGAGTGAGAGAGAAATATCAACACGTGACAATATGCCATTAGGGCACATAGAAAAACCATCGACATTCCTAACCCACTTATCCAAAACTCGTGTGCATCTAAACAAAGACGAACCACGTGAAAGGAAATGATGCAATTACCCCCAAAAAATGAATCTCAACGCTAGAAGGAGAGGTTGATGACTTAGGACCCAACTTGTACCTCGAGCAAGGGAGAAATTTCGGCACGTGACACAATACATCATTAGTCCATATAAAAGAAGTCATCACCATTCCTAACCTCCTTATCCAAACCTCTTGTGTGCGTCTAAACAAAGACGAACACACATGAAAGGATATGATGCAATTACCCCTAAAAAATGAATCTTAACGCTAGAAGGAGGGGTCGAACCTCCGACCTTGTGGTTAACAGCCACACGCTCTAACCAACTGAGCTATTCCAGCTTACATTCAAGTTCAGTAAATTTATAAATATATCCTAATACTAACGTCACATGAATTTATTTACAAATTTAAACATATCTCCTACCTTAAAAATATATGATATACGATTATTTTATTTCGCGCCTTTCTTTTGAGAAAGAAATTTTTTTCCGTATTTTTAGGTAAAAGACCAAGCCAGTAATTTTGATGTGAGCCACATTTCGAAAATGAAAATTGGCTTTTGTGTTCAGTGAGGATATCGAGATTGGCTTAGCGTTCAGTGTACCAAACCCTGGGTATAAGGTCGACGGGATATAATTGGTTAGTTTGCATAGTAAAAAGTACTTATAATGCAATTACCCCAAAATTTAGATTTTTATACTAAAAGAAGGGTTGAACCTCCAGCCTTATGGTTTGTAGCATACACTCTAACAAACTAAGAAAATCCACCTTCATTACATATTTCTAATTAACATAGACATAACCAACTCTAATTACGTGTGTCACATGGATAGATTACAGGGTCAATGTCAAACATATTTGTTGCCTTTATACATGATGTATTTGATACACTTTGAAACAATGAAGATATAGTTGGATATTTTGCATGCTTCAAGCGCAATCACTCCAATTTTTTGCATTATAATGAGGGGTTGTACCTCTTGCCTTGTGTTTAACAACCAGGTGCTCTAACCAACATAGTTATTACACCTTCATGACCTACTTCTACTCAATTAATAGATGTAGACAACTTTAACTATGTGTGTCATATGTAACAAATTGTCAAACTTAAAGTTGAACATATTTTTGCCTTTACACACAAGGTATTTGATTTATTTTTTAATCAATGAAGATATAGTTTTCTATGTTGCATACTATGAGGACCAATAATTTAAAACCCCCAAAAAATATTAACATTAAAAAAAGAGGTTGAACTTCTAATATCGTAGTTAACAACCACAATTTCTAACCAACTTAACTATTTAACTTCATTAATTAGTCATAACAAATTGATATAAATAGCTAACTTATGTATCTTACTTTTCAGAGTTGAACGTATTTGTTGTCTTTAAATATGATGTATGTGGTATATTTGAAACAGGGAAATTATATCTAAATTTTGCATACTACATTTACCAATAGCGCAATTACCATAAATTAAAAGTCAAACTATGTATTTGGTACATTTTGAAAAAATGAAGATATATTTGTCTATTCAGCATAATATAAGAACCATGCAATTATTTAAAAAAAACAAAGTTGAATTTGAAATAAGGGATTGAACCTCTCACCTTATGGCTGGCAACTACACACTCTAACCAACTAAGCTATTCAACTTATTCATATATACTTAACAAATTAATAGATATAACTAATTCACTAAGATATAGTTCACTATATTGCTACCTTTACATGATGTCTTTAGTATGATATGAGACAATGAAAAATTATTTAGTTATTTTTCATACTATAATGACCAATAAATGATATTATACATAAAAAAATATGAAGATATATATGGCTATTTTGCACACTACTAAGGACCAATGGTGCAATTATCCCAAAAGAATATAATTAACATTAGAAGAGGCTAAACATCCAGTATATTAGTCAGAAGGGGATCTCGATGGGTCTTACAAAATGGTAAGAGTGTTTTGTTTTGCCTTGATGTATGGGTGGGGGAGTCACCCTTTTGTGGAGGCAGCATTGCAACCTGTTGTCGATGAGATAATTCATAAACGATTGATTATTTCGTGAAGGAGGTTGGTGCTTGGGATTGGGGTGTTTTCCAAGACTTATTGCTGAATTCAAAACTTATGGAACTTGCAACGAAAATCCAGGGAAACAAGACGAAGTCATATATTTTTTATCATGGGAAAAGGAAGCAAATAGTCTTTGGTCGGTGAAAATATCGCTAATTGAGGATAATGTGGCAGAGGTAGAAATGAGATTAGATTAGGGAAAGTTTGGAAACTAATATGTGCCCATAATAATAGAGTCATACTTTGCAGAACTTTAAATGGAAATCTACCTACAAGATCAAATCTAAGTAAAAAGGGTATTGAAGTGTTGGCATTTTGTCCGTGTTGTGGAAGTATTTTTAGACCACCCAACACATCTTCCAAATTGCTTTAAGGTAAATCAAGATTGTTCTTATGTCAACAAGGGAAACAATAGAGCATTACTAGACAACAAGATTCAGATCCATTAACGGGCTTCTCTAACAGAACATAGGGGTATAGTATTCATACCCTGAATTTGGAACGAACGAGTTGATGCATTTTTATCTACATCAAAATGAAAATCTCCCAGGCTCTGAGGCTACTTCAGACCCGGTTTGACCAGCCTCTGACATCCCAATCTCATAGTGGTGGATGTCAAACAATTCAAATAAGTGACATTTTATCAGAATACCTTGGAATGTAATGTTTGAAACACTAATATGGGAAGTTTGGGTGGTGTGAAATCGGCGTGTTTTCGAGGAGAATGGGAAATTTCCAAATGGTGCAAGATATTTAATAAGGCTAAACACATATAGATTGAATACACTCGTGCTAAGGGAACCTCCCCAAAGAAAATGACAAGCCACCAAGAACATATTGGATGGATTGGCTAGTATAAGCCACCGTAGGAATAATCGAGGCAGTGTAGCAAGTCTAATTTGAGACATGGAAGGAAGATGGGTTGGTGGATTCTTGGTTAAGTGTGTGTTTGATTCACCATTGATTAAATAATTGATATCATTACATGAGGGACTGCTTTTGACCGAGGAGCTTAAAGTTGATATTCTATGCGCATGGGTGGATTCGAAAGAAGACGCTAAATTTTGGAGCATACAGAAAGAGGATGGGCCTGAGAACTGTTTGTATCCAGGCCATAAACCATACGTGACATTTTGAAAAGAAGAATATTTGAAGTCAAGAGTATATATATATATATATATATATATATATATATATATATATAGAGAGAGAGAGAGAGAGAGAGAGAGAGAGAGAGAGAGAGAGAGAGAAGTTGATGTATGCACGGACTAGTTGGCGATTGTGGGTGATTATCAAGCAGAGATGAAAGTAATACATAGAGATCCACCAAACAAAATTTGGTGACACGTAACATGGAATCGTTGTGTCTGAGTAACACCAAGATATATATATATATATATATATATATATATATATATATAACCATCATTTTGGATATGCTTAGATTGTTATTATATCTTTTTTTCTCGGCATATGAACCTCTAATGTATTAAAAAACTAAACTTATTGGTTTTGTCATCTGACTTTAACCAATTAATAGATATATCTAATTAATGAAGATATATTTGTACAATATCATAATAATTATATAAGGTAAAAATTGATACAAAAAGGGTCAAACCATCAATCTTGTGATTAATCGTCACATTCTTTAACCTTTATTTTTTGGTTGGGGTTTTTCATTAGAACAAACATGATTATGTATACTGCTATATACGACTTACCATATAGATAAGGTTCTAGCCTATTTCTAACATTGAAAAGTTGGACGTAACCTTCAAAAGGTTCCCTTCGTTGATATTTTCATCATTTAAAGTCCTTGGCTACATTGTCATCCACTTTATTCTCAGACCTTGTAATATGGTGGAATGAGGATCCTATCTAACCAAATGTTTAATGATTTGGTTGACATCGAACTTTTTTCTTTCATAATGTCTTGCCATCTTTTCCTTTCAAATATTCCACAAAGTAAACAAGATATAGGAGGAATTTACTTTTCTGTTACAACTAGCTTTTCCATAGGCTTATATATACATATATATATATATATATATATATATATATATATATATATATATATTGTCTGATGATTTATGTTCCATCAATTCCTATTTTTTATTTTTAGGTTTGTTAATTCTTTTTTTTTTGAATTTTTTTGTCAATTCCTTGTTTTCTTTAGATATGTCCGTCAATTTGTTGTCTGTCAATTCATCAATTCTAATTTAACATGGTAGCCCAAACCATTTTATTCTCATGGAAAGAAAGTAAAAAGTGTTCGACTGTTTCACTCATCTTGGTACAAATGGAACAATTTGGTTACGTTGAAAATTTTTTTGTGCTAGATTTTTTGTTGTTGGTAAATCATTATTACATCTTCTCCAAGAAAAAATGTGTACATATGTCAGAACATTTGTGCTACATATAAATTTCCATGTATTTGGGTATTTGTGTTCCACTAATGTTGACATTTGTGACTCTTTCGTAACATTCCATTAACCTGTGTATGATAGCCAGAACTTGTGTATGGTAGCCAGACTTCGTTGTATAGGCTCAATCTTTCGTGTTAGACCAAACAAATTTGTCTTCCATGTCAGGTTGCAAAATTCTAACATTTTTAGTCTCCACTCGTGCTGGTTATGGAAAAATATTGTATAGTATCTCATGGTTCTATATGTCTCTTTGCTCATTATTTAGTTCCACAACTGTGTTGATTTGACGCCTTGTTGGACGTTGTTGTGTAAAAGTAGCATCAATCAGCTTGTGCTTCCAAATGATGGTTAAATCTCCCATTCCCGCGGCGTATACTCTGTAATGCTTTAGGATTTTTCTTTCGTGTATGATACTTGCCTACGACCATGATAATGTCATAATGTTGTCTCCACAAAAGTTGTCTTTGACTAGTAGACTCCCTTTAAAACCTGCACCACTAGTGAATTAGGATTTTTCAATGCGCCACACTTGCATAGCTAGCAGAGCCTTATTCATTTTCCCAATCTCTAAATCCTAATCAATATATAGTTTTACTAATTGTTAGTTTTTCCAGTACTACCCAATGAATCATATTCCTATTCCTAAACCTCCACAAAAAATTAGCAATCATACTACATTCATTGTTTACAAAATTTCCTAGAAAAACTAAAAATAGACATCGCATAGGGTATAACTTATAAAACTGCTTTTACCAATACTTTCTTACCGCCCTACGTAAGTAAGTGTTGTTTCAATTCTTGAACTTTCGCGAAAATACGCTCCCCAATCCATTGCAAAGATTCCACATTTGATCGTTGATAACATAGATGTATGCCGAGATACTTCCCTAAGTTTCACCTTTGTTGTATATGGAGTATCTTTGTTATATATGTTTTGTACAATATCCTTTGATTCGATTTCCCAAATAATCGTAATATATATTAAGAACTTTTTTAAAAGTTTTCACTTCCTGATTCTGTAATGATATAAAAAAAATGAATCATCCACGAATATGTATCAACCGTGGACAATTACTAACAATTTGTATTCCGTATCTTTTAAATTCGTCAATTCTTTGTTCATCAATTTGTTTTTCATCAATTAATTTATGTTTACTTTGGTATTCGATAAGACTAATAAGTGTTTTTGTGACAAACTAAATAATAAATAAGAAAGGTGATAATGACTCCCTTAATTACTTGATTAACCTTTTTAAGGGAGAGTTGAGGCAGAGGTTTCCAATCGAAATCAATTGAGAACGTGCCTGTTGATGATGCAATTGTTAATCCACAAAGTTCGTTTATCACAGAAAATAAATTTGTGTAGGACATGAATGAAAAATCCTATTTAACCGAATCATAAGTTTTTACCATATTTATTCTGACGGATGCGTAATGATTATTATTTTTCTGTTTTATGCCTAAAAAATATGAGATTATCTGCACGATCATATCAGACCTCCTGCTTGATCAATTAGGTTTTTCCAGCATTATTGATAATCATTGTACAGTTGTAAAGTATTTGATTGATGTAGGAGGTAGATGGTTTGACTTGTTTGATTTCTATTGTTGCCTTCTTCTTTTTTTGTATATATTTAAGAGTAATTGTTCCATCTCTTCTAGTATTATTAAAGCGTATAGACTTAAATGCATAATTATTTATGATTAAAAAAAATGTACAATATATATGACTTATGAGGTAAATAAGACTCAAGAACTTGATAATATTAATAAGATTGTTTTTGTTACCACTAGTCGGTAGAATATAATTCCTATATTTCTTTTAAAGGAGATTAATAACTCTAAAAGTTATTTTGTTAATTTACAGGTCAATTGATACCAAAGACCATCTGAAGAAATATCTCCCACTGTCATATACTCTTAAGAAGGGGTGACTTCCAATTAATAAATATAAGTAATTAAACAGAACCACCAATCAAAATAATCGAAAGTGTTGGAACTATTTATAGGCGAGTTACAGTACCACCACAATTATTACGAGCAAAAAGAAGCATCTAGATTAGAGTATGGGCAAGGCCGACTCTAAAAATGAAAAGAAAAGATGCATGATGCATTAACTAAGAGAATCTGAAAACTAAATATCGAAGTAAATGAGCTCTCGAAATGCCGACCATGGAAGGGTCATAGGATTTTCATTTTCATTTACATTTATATGAGCAACTTCATTTTCGGCAGATATATTTTTATATAATGAAAAACGAAAATATATAGACTATCTAATTAATATTTAAGTAATACTAACTATACTAAAATAAAATATTATTTATATGATCCAATGTTATACCCTATACAAATTCTAGCAAGAACCATCTATGGTTTTCCACGAAAAAAGAGCCTTAGAATAAAAAGATGAGATAACTTGGGATTGAACTTCAAATCTGATCCATAACCGATCGATAAGACTTAGAGATATATCATGACAGAGTAATAAAATTTGGTAAACACAGAACCAACTTATGGCCAAGGGACATGTTAAAGGCCAATCAACAACTTGAAGTCAAGTCACATTAAAGTTTAACGAAAAAGTATGGCTCAATTTTCTTCACTTTTATGAGAGGATTTAAGTTACTTAACTCATGCCCAGGCCAATTATTCAAAATTAGGCAAACCAACAATCAGCTGGTCTATTATGATCACGTTAACCGTAGGATATAAAATATAAAATATGATTATTTATTTAAATAAAGTCAGATAAAATTATTTCAAAATTTTATAATTATAAAACAATATTTTAATCACTAAAACAAAATATAGGTACATTATAATTTTTTTTGGCAGTTTAGGCAACAATCAAACGACAGAAAGTAAAACAATCCAGCAAATTAGACTATTTCTAGTTTATTACCATTGATGATATAATTTTTGATGGCTCCAAGCCTATCTTTTTTTGCAATCACTTTATTTATTCAATTTTCTCGGAATATGTTTGAAAATTACTGGACCAAATTCTCTTGCCTTCTTCTTGATTTCCCGGGTAATTGGAAAGATTTTCCAACTTGTTGGTGACATATACCGAATACCTTGAATGATTTCAAAATTATCTGAAAAAACGGATTTTCCGTGTTTTTGCATTGAGATGTTGCTTCTAATACTGCTAAAACTTTCCCTTCCAGGCTTGAGTTACATAGCACGTTTTATATATAAACCAAATATCTTCCGAATCTCTGGATTTTTGAACAATTTCTAACCCTGTTTTCTCATAAGGAACATTGAATGGCGCATCACAAAAGAAAGAAATTTGAGATTCATTTTTTGTTTCGTCTCCATTCTCCATCCTAGTTTTCTGAGCAACTTCAGTGTTACCTATTGGTCAGTTTCTCCACTCATTCTCATGAAGTTCTCTCATTAATTTGTTTGTTGTAAAGATGATATTATCTCCGTCTACCACACTTTATTCATTAATAAAATTTATTTTAGTCTTCCAAATATTTCACATATTAATTATTAAATAATCTGCAACAATTCTCTTATCCCTTCCACCTTTGCTATATGCTTCAACTATTGTAAGCATCCAATCTCCAGCATCAATAAATTCTCCTGAGTCAATTCTAATTTGATGAGATGAACCTGCCCAATATCTCGACAAAATATACAATTAATTAGTAAATATTTAGTAGAATCGTCTGTGCACCAAATACATTTATCAGAATCTACACATTTTCTTTTATAAAAAATTTGTTTCGTAGGAATACCATTGTTTCAAACTTTCCAAACATAGACACAAAATTTATTTGGGATATTAGAATTCTAAACAATTTTTAATAAATTGATTAAGAAGCTATCTAGAGTATTTGATGTTTGAGGACTATTTACTACATGTTCATCAATAAGAATTTTGTATGCTGACTTAGTGGAATATGAGCCATTTTTCGTGTATGGCCAAATGAATTTATCATTACTTCCCTTGTCCAAAACTTGAATTCTTTTAATATCAGGAATAATAGGACTAAGGAAAATATCATTCAATAACTCATTATTCCATTAATATGTACCTTGGTTTCACAAATAATTGACAGTCTTAAGCTTACAGTTTAGAGGTTTTACAATTTCTTTTGTATCAATCCATTTGTTCTCCCAAATATTAATGCTTTTGTCATCCCTAATCTGATGTATTCCAAATTTCTTTATGAAGTCTCTTCCCTCTATTAGACTCGCCCAACTCCAAGTCCTACTCTGTCTAAGTTTGACATTTAAGAAATCAGTCTTAGAGAAGTATATACCTTTGAGTAATCTAGTTCTTATTAGAAAGGGTTTATAAGTATTCACCAAGCTTGAGCAACTAATAGAGTTGTGCTCATTCTTTTAAAGTCTCTAAATCCAATACCACCAAGCAGTTTTCCAACTGCTAGTTTTTCCCAAGCTATCCAATGGTTTCCGTTCATTTCGCCTGAATTTCACCAAAAGTTAGATATAGCTGAAATAAGTTTATTACAAAATGAAATAGGAACTGAAAATTGACATAGCGTAATTCAAAATAGACTGAAAAACAAATTTAATGAGAACTTTATTCCCTCCATCTGAAAGAAGTTTGGCTTTCCAACCATCGGTTTTTTTTTTTAAATAATTTTTTAGCGATCCATTCTATAGACTCAACTTTAGATCTTTTATGGCATAGTGGTATCCTTAGGTATAGTCCCTAGTCATTTCTTTTTGATGTAGATATCTTTAGAGACTTGGATCCTAATGTCTTAGAGAGTTTATTTACTAAAAAAATGTTAGACTAGTTGAAGTTGATCTTTTGTCCTGATCCATCGCAATAAATTCTTAGATGATCCTTGAAAACTTGCATGTTAGAGTTTTCGATCGTAAGAAAGAAAAGAGAACCGTCTCCAAAAAGAAGATGAGAGAGGACTGGACAATTTCTATTGATTTGAATACCTTGAAGGTATCCGCTTTTAATATGGTAATCTAATATGGTAATCAATAATACTAATTAACCATTCAGTCATAATTGTAAATAAAAAAAGAGATAAAGGGTCACCTAGCCGAATACCTCTCCTACGATTAAAACTGTTTAATCTTTCACTGTTCAAATTTATTTGAAAAGAAACAGTAGTAATGCAGTATTTATCCAATTGATCTGAATCTCACTAAATCCAGAATTATGAAGAACGATAAGAATAAAATCTCAACGCACCTGACCGTAAGCTTTGGCCATGTCTATTTTAATAGATGTTATGCGTTTCTTGTTTTTCCTTATCCTACTCATAAAAAAAGAGATTTCTTGAGCAATCAAAATATTGTCTTGGATTGCTCTACCTTTGATAAATTTCGATTGAGTAGGTGAAAAAATTATATCCATAAGACCCTGTAACCTGTTAGAAAGAATATTTTCAATAATTTTATAGCCAAAATTAACACTAGAAATAGGTCTATAATCATAAAGATCCTCCTGAATATCTCATTTGGGAACAAGTTTTATCAAAGTATCATTAATTTTTTTCAGGGAAATATTGTCAAAAAAGAAGTCCTGAACCATAAGAAAGACATCATCCTTAATAGTGTCCCAAAATACTTTATAAAATTTACCATTCAGACCGTCCGGGACTAGCACCTTGTTGGGGGTCAGTTCTCTAACAGTCTTTTCTACTTCTTCTATAGGCGGCAATCTAGTCAAATTGTCATTCATCTCTGAAGTAAATTTAGTCTTAATATATTTTGAACCTTCTTCCAAATTATTATTACCAATACCTTGTCCATCAAACAAATCTTTATAAAAATTAAGGAAACATGTTTTAATTTTTGTTGCATATTCAATCCACCTGCCTTGAGAATCTCTAATTCTAAAAATCCTATTATAGTTACGCCTTTGAATAGTAGACATGTGAAAAAAAATTGTATTTTTATCTCCATACGTTAACAAGTTTTATCTGGATCTATCCACCCAGGATTTTTTCATACTTGCAAACTCAATTATTATTTGTTGTTTAATAATCTCCCCCCATTCAATGCGATTTGGGGTCGGGATTTGGTTGTTGAGTTCAATAAGTTTTCCTTGTAAATTTTTTATATGAGCTTTATGGTTCCTAAAAGTAACTCTGCTCCACTTTTTTAGATCATTAATGGTATTGTTAAGTTTATTCACATACCTTTGAATAGAAGGGTTAATCCCTGGTACTCCCCATGCCATGCTAACTATATCTTTGCATTCGGGATGATCAAGCCAAAACTACTCGAATTTGAATTGTTTGTGTC
Source organism: Nemophila menziesii (assembly GCA_029959085.1). Taxonomy (NCBI): domain Eukaryota; kingdom Viridiplantae; phylum Streptophyta; class Magnoliopsida; order Boraginales; family Hydrophyllaceae; genus Nemophila; species Nemophila menziesii. Next base: position 45,657,524 of record JARWIR010000003.1, on the reverse strand, counting down.
CTTGACTTTGGGTATGATCAAGTTGAAATATAAGCGGGGAATGGTCCGAACCTTAGCGGGGGGAATATAAACTTTTGCTTTAGGAAATTTGTTACAACATTCATAAGTTGCAAGAGCTCTATCAATTCTAGACTTGACCAATTTTTCTTTAGATCTCCTGTTGGACCATGTAAAAAAAACATTCGTAATATGGAATATCAAAAAGGCTATTATCAATACTTAAAAAATTTAAATTCGTTAATATGATTAAAATTAAACTGGATATGAGTTTAAATTTCATCAATATTAAGTACATTATTAAAGTCTCCCATGATTATACATAATTCGTAATATTCTTGCTCCAATTAGATATATCTTCCCATACTTTAACCATGTCATCAAATTTATTATGGGCATGGATGCAAATATAATTATAAGAACACAAAATTTTATTAATTGAAGAAGAAAGGACGAACAACAAAAGGAAATGACTAGATTGACACAGAGAACCAGTGAACCAAAAAATCCCTGGCATGAAAATCATAGCCGAATGGGTAAAAACAAAAGAGTTTTCATAATTGAAATTACTAACAAAACCACTCGAGTCCACACCACGAAGCATGGTCTCACAAAAGACTGCCACACTAGGCTTAAACCTCGCCAGAACTACCTTAGTATTCGACACTGTCAAGGGGGTCTGATCCCTTGACAGTTCCAAAATAAGAAACTCATATCGAATCGGCGACTATCATGGAGGGATGGCTGCTACCCTTCAAAGAATTAGTCGTAGCTTCTTCACAGTCACTAAACTTCCTGTCTTCTTCTTCCATGCCACAATCGGTGTCCTTTCCAACCCACTTCTCATTATTATCACCGCTATTCACCTCAAATTATTCTCATTCCTCCTCTGGTTCTTCTTGGGAGTCGAACTCTTCTCCTAAACTTCACCCCCCGTTAACTTTCACATCCTCAACATGATTTTCAGTAAACATGAATCCTTCCATACTACCATCCGTAATGTAAATAGAAGAATTAATATTTTGTCCCTCATTCTCGTTAATTCCAATTCTCTTCAAAATTTAAGTTTTAACCTGACCAACCCCAATAACCTTGTCGCCACAAACCTGCTTAATAAACTCGCGCCTTCTTTTTGCTTTCTCCTGGCTTTCTAATAGTCCATCCCCGCTCGAAGTAACATCCTCTCTTGGGTATTCTTTGCTAAAACCACTAGAATTGTCATTTTCCTCATTATTCATTTTAAACAAGTACAAATAACTTCTCCCATGTGCTCTAGCATAACCTGCACCTTTTCCTCCCATCTTCTGCATAATTTGCTTACTTGATTCTCCATATCTCTGATTGCGTCCCTCATGAACTATCCTTTCTCTAGATTCTCTAGACAATCTAATACCTCACAAATTCAAATCTTGGGATCCATTGCATAAATTCATCATGTTTTTAAATCCAAAATTGCCAACACCTACACCCCTCTCTCTTGCCTTGCTAACTTGTTACCCGACCCCAGCAAAACCTCAAGGAATTCAGTGTCTAAGACCATTAATTGGTTAAGCAGGAGGGAACTTGTAAATATTGTCTATGTTCCACATACCCTTCCTCCTCACATTAATAGATTCATAGTTCTTTTGCATTGGTTCATCGCATTTACCATATCTATGACCCAAACGAACACAACTGAAACAGAGAGACACAACATTCTCATACTGGAAAGTTATCTAAGCCACACCTTTCTCTCGCCAAACATAAACCCGGGTTGAAGAGCTCTCAACGTATCAAACTTTATGCGAAAATGTAGGATCTTAACCTCCTCATCATCTGCAATTGGGAAGTCTATAGATTTTATTTCTATGAAGCATTTCTCCAAGGCAAGTAAAGTATCGATATCATTTTGCACAAAAGTGAGTCCCTTCGCTTGCACCCAAATGGAGGAGAAGTCAAGATCCACTTCATGAAAAGGGATTACGTGTGGCCATTGAGTGAAGCTTACGTGCATTTTTAAGAATACACCTGGCCTTTGTTCCCACAACTTATTAAATTCATTCATATAAAAAATATCTAGATTAAGAGTGTTCCTTTTTTATCTCCTATAATCTAAAGTCTCCTTGCAACCCCTAGTTTTCTACGATGTGATTTCTAACCCAACAGTGGATACCTTCACCTTTCTGAAAACCTTAACGAAAAGGGAAGTTTCTTCCTTCAAATCATCAACAACTTTATCCTCGGACCCTAGGCTAAGAATTCACACCATCTTAATATTTTGTTTATTGAGAGGGGTGATATAGAGAGCATGTCTCTCTCGAGTGGTCATGAAGAAACGAAAATAATGACACACGGACTTGAACAGAAAAGAGATGACATGAATAAGACATGGATAAATAGATCTTATGTTAAACGAGGAAAGTTGTGATATTTAATACAACTATTTGATGGAGGGACACAGACAACACAGTTCTTAACTGATTAAGTACATGCAATAAGACTTAAATGAGCAAGTGTCTCTAAATACTGAAAGGGGAGCAATAAGATCCTATCATGAACAATAAGACTGTTCAGTTCTTGATTCTTTGTGTCAGATTTGAAGCAAATATTCCACGCTAATCTGTGAGAATGTAGTCTGTAGCACTCATTAATGTTATTTGACACTTGAATGTTGAAAAGCCCCTTCGTTTTCCTTTGTACTATAATTATACCATATTTATCCTACAACATTAAAAACCTTTCTACAAAACGAGGTAAGGTATGTTTAAAATAAATAGGAAATACCATTTGTCTCTTGATAAGAGAGATAACATTGATCTAAGGAAGTAATCAGCATGCATTCCTTTAAATACTGCGCATTTAGACTTGATCTTTGTGAAAATTCTCGAACAGGAGACCAGCTTAATCATTATACCTCTATGGATCTTTCTTCTATAGGTTAATGATATTGTTAATAATATCAACAAACTTTCTCTCAAGATCTTATTAGTTATATCAACAACTTTCAGTTTTTCCTTTTGCATATAATAATAAGCTTCCGATTTTATCTTATCTTTTAAACTCCAGGCTTGCATGTATTTTATCGAGTTTCTTTAAGAGATAAAACTTGTTCGAATATCCAATTAAACCAGATCCCTAAATAAGACCCATCTAAACTTAGACTCATAACTTAGCGATTTAATTTATATAATAAATAGGAAACAAAACGGCTAAATTAACAACTATGTGAGGTAAAAAAGGGTGAGAAAAACAAAATTTGGATGGATTAATAAGCTTTATTAGTGATTTAAGAGGGGTCTGAAGGTGGAGAGAGTTCAAGATACTTTCTGATTGTTGTCTCAACTTCTCGTCTTATATCTTTTTTAAATCAAGGTATTATTTTACATATTGTACAAATGTAAAAAAAATTACAAGCATATATAATTTAGTAATATAATAAAAAGGAGAAGAAGGAGAAATAGATAATGAAAACACAACAATTTTGCTTGTAAACATTTACCTAACACAACTAGCAAAACTTAGTAAGTGATGTAAATAAATACATGACAATCGTTTTCTCTACTTTCCAACTCAATGAAGGATCATGATGAGGGCCAATGTCCAAGAATTTATTCCTAATGTAGATTACTCTATTCACATTCTTGCATATATCCTTCTACAACGTCTCTTTTGTTATCTTAAGATTAGAGAGAATACAGAATTTCGTTCCTCAATATCAAGTAGATGGAGGTTCCAAGAAAAAGCCAAATACAATTGGATCGTAAGTCACTTGCATTCACTAATGATATCAAGTATTCGGTTCCATCCTACCATTTATAACGATGGAATTTAATAAAGAAAGAGCACATCCTATCTTACAAATTCTACTAGTGAAGCTACGATAAAAAAAAGATTATCCCGAATTTAACATCCAAAATGACAAAAGGTTCACAATGGGTTAGAATAGTGCCCCAAGAGAATACTCTATTTTTTTATGTCTACCCGTTCAAGGATGACTAATCACACAATAAAAATATGTTATGGGAATGATTTTAAACAACGCGGGTTTAAACCTAGGTACCTTATGAGAGGAAGACCGGGTGTGATCCAAAGTGTGCTTGGAAGAGAAACCCCCATTTGGACCAAATGACATCCTCTAAAGTGGAATGATACATACCGTCAAACCTAGAATGATGTTCAAGACGGTGAATAATCCAATACTCCTCATCATTTTCAACCTAAACATCATTACCAATAAGGATCTCCACCTTAATTAGATGCTCATGGGATTAGATAGAACAATTGGCGATTCATTAATTTCAATCCTTATTATCATGCCAAAAGAAGGTGTTAGCCCTATTAATGATCTCATGCTTGAAACAATTATGGATGAGGTAACGACAGAGAAAAGACATTTCCGAGTCCAACTTGTGTCCTTGACCACATAAACATATGCCAAATACATAATCTTTCAAGAAAATTTTATATCCCACGTAGCCTAAATTGAATCTTTGTTAGTGTAAGCCTCCAAAATAACTTGTAAAAATCCACAAGGTTGCTATCTAAAAATTTATGGATTCCAAACCTACCCTCATACAACGACTTATATAACCATCCCAATAAACCTTGGAACTTGTAACCTTTAAAAGAGAAGCAAGAAATTTAGCTTCAGTTTTACTTATAACCGCCTTAGGCAAAAGAAAAATCGAGGCCCAATAGGTGGCCATAAGAACAAGAATGGATTGGATGATGATAAAGAACAAAAATGTCACATTATCAACACACTTAAATTAAAGACTCAACCCGAGGACTCAATCGTAACAACAGAGATGTAAAAGTGTCGGCAGAAGTGAAGAGAGATCGAGTTAAGTATTTGAACAACGAGAAGTGTTTATAACCGCATACCGTACTCTCGACTACTGTCGAGGAGATTTATCTTGACTCTCCAAAGGCTTCGCTTGCTTCTCTGAGCCTTCCTGAAACTAGACACTATGTAAGAACCAAAGGAAGGTTCGCTTCTGATGACACTCTGACACTCAACTTAGCATAATTGATATCAGGGATTACTAAACTCGTGGAACTATGAATACTAAAGCCACTATATATTAACCACAACCATATTTAGAGATAGAGAGAGAAGAGAGAAAATGTCAACTTATGGGTTACTCAGAGTGTGTCGATCGTTCTGGAAAGAAGTGTATTTATAAAGGTCGAACATGCACGTGGAGCGCTATCAGGGTGCATAGTATATGGAGAGGACGTGTGTACACGATAATCCATAGGAAAAGATGGAGATATCGAGCAAGGACCAGGCGTCGCATTGAGGTCTTTTCCCTTGGAGGACTCGAGATATCTACATTGGAGAGAGTATGACACTCCTCTCCCTCGGCCATACATATGTATCCTTGGCATACTCCTCGACTAGGATCCTTCAATCCTCTTTATTCTTGATCAAGTAACGGAGTTATATTTTGGTTTATCAAATGAGTTGGAGCCTACCTGCAAAAGATAACCCCCGAATAGTCCAATGATCAAATTTTTTGATATACTTGCTCACAAGAGAGTCATATTTCAAGTTAAAAGACTGTTCGGAAACAAGAGGAACGCCAAGGTACCTTGTAAGTAAAGTAACTTACAAAATACAAAATTCGTGGAAAATTACCTCCGTGGATAGAGGAATGCAAACTCCGAAGAAGATATCACTCATATCCTTGTTGACTAAAAGTCCAGTGATGTCCTTGAAGAGACAAAAAACACCCATAACTCCCCTAATAAACTTCCTATTTCCCTTGAAAAAATATTAAAAGATCACTAGCTAAGCAAATGTGATTTAGTCTCATTTTGACACGTCTCGGGTAATAATGGAATTAATCAGTTTCATCAAGCTTGTTAAATAAATATGTCAAGGTCCCCATCCAAATCATAAAGAGATAAGGTGAGAGAGGGTCACTTTGGAAAATACCCTTAGCTTCATGGAAATAACCTTTAAGACTTCCATTAAATAACGATGGATCATCTTAGAGTCCTGAAGAGTCATTTAATTTAATCAATGAAAAATGGTGGAAAACAAAATACCCTCAAGGAAATCAAAATAAAGTATAGTGGATAATGTCAGACACATTTTTAAATCAATCTTCTAGGCACATCGACGAGAAATGTCGCGATAAGAGTATCCCATCATGATGTCTTTGGATATAAGAAAAAAAATCCAATAAGTCGCTCTTCTTTGCATGCCAGTTGATGTCAAGATATGATATATGAGAGGAAATCCTTGATCTGATTAACAATAATTTTTGAAATCCATTTCTAGATGGTTTTTTAACGAGATATAGGGTAATAGTCTTTTACCATAGTTAGATATTACCCCTTAGGTATTAAAGCCACGATCATTGAGTTGACTTCCTTAAGGAAATCCAAACTTTAAAATAAGAGTTATAGCATTGGTGAAATCATTTGCCCCAAAATATTCTGAGCTACTTTGTATAGAAATGGGAGGTGAGACTATTCAGATTCGGACTCTTGTTATCATCGAGAGCAAATAAAGTCTCTTTGATTTCCCACAGAGTGACAGTGGCACTCATATGAAATAGATTAGTGTCTGGGGTATCTTTGTCCGAAATCACTTAAATGATATCCCCAAGTTCTTATTCATAATAAATCATTAAAATAGTTCATTTGCGACCGTGGTGAAAGTTTTCAGATGACCATGAGTTTAGAATAGGAGATAGGACTTTGTGTCTACAAAGAAGATGGACCAAGCGATCAACCGTGAGGAGCTGTTGTAGAGGGGTGCTCCCTAGAATTCAAAATTATAAGAATACCCAAATTAATCTTATCAGAATTCTCCAAAAGTTTAGGAGGAGCACTGATAAAATTTGAAGATATCCAACCCCCTTCAAAATCCTCAATCTTAAGAAAAGAGTTTGGAGTCTAACCTAGAGAATTGGGACAATCAACCCACAATGAGATAGGTATTTCTCGATTTCTATTGAATTCGACGAAGAACTCGATTTTGAAGTTAGGAGAACAGAAGTTCGAGGAGGAGTTTCGACAGAATTCTCCGAAAAAGAAGAATGAGGCTTATTTGATCTAGGTTTGGGAAGAGGGGGAGAGATATTTCAATAGTGAGATTGGTTATGGATATATATTTGAAAATGTTGGCAACAAAGATACACGACGAGATTTAGTTCGATAGTTAGGGCGGTATCGTATTCTAAAGGGGCCTTTGAAAATGGTGTTGATTGAATCGAGTGGTGGAATTTTAGTGAAAGAAGTAAAGACGTTACTTTGATTTTTCTACTGGACTTATAATAACTTCTTTATTTTTATAATTTTCACTAGAAAACTCCACTTATATTTTCAAAAAATTATAATAGAAAATTCCTTAATAATATAAATATATTCATAGTTAAAGAAAGAACTGGCCACCAAACTACTGTTAGCAACATAGATGCTCCAAGACTTGCCCACAACTTTTTGTCTAACTTTGAAATATTTTTGTTAAGAAAAATAAACTAATCTTATTTGTATTATAAATTTAGTGAATGAAAGCAAAAGCTAATAATGGAGCAATTGTTTTGGATAAAATCTCCTGAATATGGTCCACTCAGGGGACATAACAATAGAAGCCCAGAATTCCACGTGGCCCTCTTATCATTTTATTTTAAGTATTTCAAGAAAAAAATATAAACAAAAAAAAATTATACCCCATGCTCATTCTATATATATTGAAGTCACAGACTAAGCTAACACAAAATTTCCATGGCTGCTAATTTTACTCCTGAGTTACAAAACTTGAAATCATTGTTTGATCAAAATATGGAAGCTGCTTTATACCAATTTCCACAGATGAATCCAAGTGATTTAGAGACTACTTCACACATGATGAATCTTCAGGGCTTATTTGGTCTATTTTCTCATGACAACAATTTCTTACCACCCGGGCCTGAATTTCCTGGAAATTTAGCCGACAGTTTTCCAGGTTTTTTCCCCGTTTCTTCTCATCCTGACAACAATTTGCATAAAGATAATAAGAGGAAATCAACGGAGACCCCTGAAACCAGTTCAGCTTACTCCTCTCCATCAGCTTCACAAAACACGACCAAAAGGAAAAATGTAAGAGCTCGATTAGTTTCATTTGCACTTTTCAAAGGTTGAAGTATTAATATTATTTCCAAGTTAAGGGATTATATTACTTTTCTATGTTAACAGAGTTCAGGAAAGGGAAAGAGACTGAAAAACAATGAAATTGACGAGAAACAATCGAATGATGTGGTACATGTTAGAGCTAGAAGAGGCCAGGCCACTGATAGTCATAGTTTAGCAGAAAGGGTAATTCCAAATGCAATATACTCAATTACCTTCTTCATCTAGTATTGTATAGACCTAACATGATCATTTGCTTTGCATCAGGTTAGAAGAGGAAAAATTAACGAGAGACTTAAGTGTTTGCAGAGTATTGTTCCAGGATGTTACAAGGTGAATAACATACTTCCATTGCTTATCTAATTAGCCTAATTATGTTCCAATTTAGCCTAATTCTTTTTTCAAATTATCGATCATATCACAGACAATGGGAATGTCTGGAATGCTAGATGAGATCATAAACTATGTTCAGTCCTTGCAGAATCAAGTCGAGGTTAGTTGAGACCATCATAGTAAAAGTCCGATTTAAAAAATTAAAAAATAGCATTGATTGTGAAGGCTAATTTTCAACGATATTGTTTTTGGATGCAGTTTCTTTCAATGAAGCTAACTGCAGCTAGCTCATATCATGACTTCAATTCAGAGACAGACCTCATAGATGCACTACAGGTGTTTTTCAATCCTGGTCACACGTGAAACGACTATTTAAAAATAATATTCGGAACTATTCCACCTTATACTAATTGAAATTTTATGTCGACAACATACTTCTATTTACAAATTTAATGGTGATCAGTATGTTTATATGTTGCAGAGAGCAAAGGCATATGAGTCAATGATGCAAAAAGTTGTAAAAGGAGAAGGATATGAAGAAGGATCAGCTTCTCAATCTCAAGTTGGTCAATTTGACCTCAGTTTTGTTAGTTACCCTCAATTGCCACACAACAGATAAAGGTGTTTGATTTGGATCGTGCATGTAATCTTTCCACTGGAGATATGTTAATGTTCTCCTTATCGTCCCAATTTTATACCCCATAGTCCCATACATAGCAAACATTAAAGCTTCTATACGTGTACTTGAACCACAAACAGGTGGAGTCAATTAAGCCAGAGTGCTTAAACTCATTTAATATATTGACTTGTTTTTAATTTAGTCATCATTATTTAGTGAGATAAGTCTTTATATTATTTTTAGTATTTGGTTGGGTGGTTGGTTATCAGACGACATGATGTATATCGGTTCATGATAAAATCAAATTAATCATCATTTAAAAGTATGCCCATAAATAAATGTTTATAGGATGAGTCAACAAACTAATTTGATTAGATTGATACTTATTTTATTTTATTTTTAATATAAAGAAAAGTCACTTTAAACTTGAAATCACTTTGATTCCAATAAAATTTGATCCTAAAATCTTTTGATCATTTAGTAATCTTTAAACCCTCGAGAATTGACTTGGGTTACGGGTGTGGTTCTGGCTGTATTGACCGCATTTTTTGGCGTAACTGGTTATTCCTTACCTCGGGACCAAATTGGTTATTGGGCAGTAAAAATTGTAACAGGTGTAACTGACGCTATTCCTGTAATAGGATCGCGTTTGGTAGAATTATAAGTATCTATATGATTATAAAATTTATAATAAAGTCTTATGTAAATTTTAAACAATCATGAATTCAACTATAGCTATGTATAAAAAAAAACTAATTTGATACTACTATTTTGACCATTAAATTAAAAAGGTCAAATATCTTATTAAATATTCTCAACAGATAATTTTATCACAATGTTTTTTTATGTTGGTAAAACATCACTAACTATATATATTTTAATTCGTATTAATCGAATAAAATTCACAAACTCATTCCTGAATATTTGAAGTCATTGTGCACCATATTTCTCCTAAAATCCTATTTGATTTTCTTCCCTACCCTACAATCTCACCATCTCCGTGTTACCCGTGTTCATCGATATTTACCGTTTGTAGTGAAACTTTAATCTAAAACAAAACTCGACACTAGTTTTAATCTAAATTTGATAATCTAAGGTGCACACCAATTATATTAAAATTTATATGTATTCATTTGTATAATGTGTATTTGTTCAGTTCTACGTGACCATATATTATATCTATTTCTTGATTTAAATTATGGTTACATATATGATAATATTTGAAATTATGATAATCAATATAAAATTTCAAACGGAAACTCATCATTGATATGTTTATATGATTGAGAGATAGATACACATTGCATTTTTTTTTCTTTCGTCAATTTTTTTCACAAACGATCTTTTAGAAGGTTTTGTTATAGACATATTTAAAACGTATAAGGATATTGTACTATATTTTCTTCACTAGTTGTTTATCCCAAAGGGTTTTTTCAGAAAAATTCTAACGAGATTTGTTCTTAAGGATTGACTATCCAGTGGGGGAGTGTTATAAATGATTTGATGTGGATATTAGTCCTTAGTCCACGAACTTATAGTTCATCTATCAAGTTCAAGAAGGTAAATGCTAGGGTTCTCTCTCTCTCTCTCTCTCTCTCTCTCTCTCTCTCTCTCTCTCTCTCTCTCTCTCTCTCTCTCTCTCTCTCTCTCTCTCTCTCTCTCCCTCCCTCCCCCCCCTCCCTCCCTCCCTCCCTCCCTCCCTCCCTCCCTCTCTAAATAATGCTCGAATTTTATTTAGTTTTTTTATAATGATATTGATATAACTAAAGGCAGAATCTCAAGATACAAATGAGTTTGTTTATTGAGTACTTGAAAAATAATAACATTGAATATCATTTTAAAAGAAATTATCCAAATTTCGCTCATGATATGGATTATGCAAGGCCAGTCTCGAAAAGAGGCCAAAGAAGCCATGACCATGGGCCCCTTTCTCCGTTCTTATATTTGTAGGATTCCTTAATTTTTTTATTTAAAATATATAGTAGCTATAAAGTTTATTTAATTAAATGGATTTAGTTTTGGTCTAATCCAAAACAAAATAATGGTGGTTATTTTTTACTTAAAAAATATTAATTTATTAAATTATAATTTGTTGACTAAATCAAGTCAAAACGTATATTTTGATTAAATAATTTTTAGTTATTTTTCTTATTATATTTTTTACTTTTTATTTTATCTTATTCGTACTTTTTTGAAAAAAAAAATTTAGAGTTCGATTCAAGCCCCAAAATATTAGGATCAACGCTAAAATTAGGGGTTTTTAAGTGGTCTAATTATATTAATTTTTATTTAATTTTATTTTTTATTCCTCTCTTTTACATTGGATCAATTAAAACCACATCTTTTATGATATTTGAATACATCATTGTGAATTAAAATATTGTAATTGTTTTTGTTAGTTTTTTTAATTGTATCGAGACAAAATTTGCTAAAACTAATAACATGTGTTTGGTTATTGAAAGACTAACAAATAAGAAGAGACGTGTTTCTAAAGAAGGAAACCCTTTTGAACAAAAAAAAAGTTACCATAATAACACGTCAACCGAAGAAGAATGGAAGATTGGGGTTGAGAAGTGCGCGTAACTATAATAAATCACTTTTGGCTAAACTTAGTTGGAAAAATTAGCGGAATGACCCATCCTTGTGGGTAAAGGCTTTTAAACAGAAGTACTTTAGAGACGGGTTCCTAGAAAGAGCGGTGCAACCTTCAGATTCTAGGATATGCAAAAACATATTATCTGGTCGAGAGGTTCTAGAAGGGAGAGTATCCGAATTGGTAAATGAGAATGAGAAAATATATAAGTGGAATCTGGAATCTTTGGGTGTTTTTCTAGTGAAATAGGCATACAATAGTTTGGTACCGGTGGAAATGGAAGCGAGCTTTAAGTGGGATCTCTCATTTGGTCTCTCAAGTGCCCGCAAAAAGTCAAGATATTGCTATGGCGTGCGATGTGGGATCGATTACCTACACGTGAAAATCTCGCACTGAGAGGGGTGGTAGATGATCTGGCCTGTCAAAGATGTGGAGTAGATGTTGGATCAGTTGGGCATCTTTTTCAAGGCTGCAGAGGGTATACTGATGTGTTTAAGAGTTGTACTAATGACGTGTTTAAGTTGAGGGAAGGACAACAGCTGTCGAGTATGGGGAATAGTTTTGTCGGTTTAGCTGCTCCTCGCGAGGAGCTGATTAGTAGACAGCAGGCAAGACAGGTTATCAGCTCGAGCAGGTCCCTTGGGCGCGAAGATCGGCAGCAACAACACTTGGATGTATTGCTGCAGCAAGGAGGCAAAACTACTATACTTGTTGTATTGAATCAGTGGGAACAAATGGGGGTCAGCTGCTGCAAATAGATGGTGGATAGAGGCTCTTTCAAACATAACAATGATTAAAGGTATTGACGGAAGATATGTTGTCGCAGCGTTTATTTGGCATGTTTGGGTCGATAAGAACACACAGATCTTTGATCAATCCGCGAGAAAGAAAAATACTAGCAAATTACGAGCAATGATTTGGAATACAGCAAGTGATTATGTGCTCGGGAATTGAGAGGGACGGCGGTTTAATTACATCGGCCAAAAGTGTTCTCGTTAAATGGGTTAAACCGGAGCAGTGAGTTGAATTAAATGTTGACAGGTTTTTTGATGTGAATAAATTCTCAGCTGGTGTACGAGGACTGTTTCTCAATTATACTGCAAAGTATGTAGGAGGCTTTGCGAGAATCTGTGTCGCACGAACACCTTTTGAAGAAGGATTTCTTGCTTTACACTTCGAGCTACGCATGGTGGTACATCAAGGCCACACTTTCCTGATCATCGAAAATGTCCGAGTGAGTTGCACACGCTAGTGAAGGACGGTGTGAACTCAAAAGGATTTTTGAATATTATAATAGGTTCTTGTCGCAATATTTAGCATCTAATGAGTGTTTTGAACTAGTTTGTAGCTTTCGTGAAGCAAATAGGTGTGAAAATTGGACGGCTAAATTAGGCGCGGGTAGCACGGAAGGGCCCTATCCCGTATAGAGCCTCCGGATAGTATATAGAGCTTACTTACAAAGGATCTCTGTAGTTAGACGGTACCTAGAACACACATAGTTAGTCAATAATTAATAGGAATATTTTTGCTTCCTGGTCATTTAGGCCACATGTGTAACAAAAAAAAGTTATACTAATTAAAATAAAAATATATAGAAAATGCGTTTTACCCAAACTTGAATCCCATTAAACTCCAATATACATATTATAGATAATAATCAAGTTATACAAATTTATATTTTTAATCGATTTTTTTAATAACCAAAGTTAGTACATAGTTGTGTATAGGGGCGGATGGGAGGGAAAGTTGGGGCTGGCTGCAGCCCACCCTAGTCTACCAGATAATATTATAATTTAACCTATTCTTTTAATAAAAACATAACTAAAAAAATTACATCAGAAAAATGGCCCTCCTAACTTAAAGTTTATAGATTAAATTTACTAAATACTAAAATTTATTGACATAATTGTAGCGCAAATACAATTGAAGATTTAATTTCTTGGTTAGTTTTGTGATTTTATAATTTATTATTTAAAATATTCACTAAAATTAAAAAAATATGAATATATTATGAATTTTTCAATAAACTAATTAAAAGATTTTTTAATGTTCTAAAGTAGAAAATTTGTCTGTATGAAGAAGGCTAATTGAACTGTACTTGCATCAAGGCTATTGCGGGTCATTTTTTGATATGGAAGAAGCAGCGGAATTTTTTGTATCGTGTGAAGCAGCCAGTAAGGGATTAGATTAGTGGACGATGGACAGTAATATAAGAAAAAAAATATTCGAACTGGTAGAAGAAGGCGGAGAACAGGTTATACAAGATGGATTTATCTAAGCAATGCACGTAGAGGAGATGGATTGATCTAAGACATACACGTGGAGATATCGAGATGGGTGGCGGTGGAGAGACTTGAACCCAGAACCTCAAGTACCTGGAGATCTGATACCATATTAACTTGCCAACTCAACTAAAAGTTCGAATTGGTAGAAGAAGGCGGAGAACAGGTTATAATAGATTTATACTCCAACAGTAGGAAAATTTAAATCAAATGAATATGGTCAACAATTGCGCCGTTTTAACCTAACTTGGTACGAGAAACATGGTACTTGGAATATAGTCTTCTGATTCATCATGCCCACAAAAAGATAATCTTGTCGTAAAATAAACTCTACACAATCAAATGATGCATTGGGGCGAATTCGGTAGCTTGCTCGAACTTCGTCAGATTGTCTAACAAATGCAATATCAACGTGATCATCTTGTCTCATTAAATTACTACACTTTAATACCGCTTCATTGTGGGCACTACATTCTTTCCCATCCTGGAGCCTAAATCACTCAAAGAGTGGTATTATTGTTGAGCGCTTTGTTGGAATAATTCATGTTCGAGATACTAGTGCAAAAACACTCAAGGCTAGCATTGATACTTTATTAGGATAGTTTGAACCTCTCCCGGGTGCATGGTCAAGAATATGATGGGGCAAGCAATATGCAAGGGAAATATAAAGGGGTAAAATCTTTGATCATGAAACAAAATGAGTCGGCTTATTACATTAATTATATTGCTCACCAACTTTAATTAGCTCTTGTTGGGATAGCACAAGAAGAAAACGAGGTTGGTTTATTTTTTACTAGTGCTTCTCAGTTAGTAAATATAGTTGCGGGGCCATGTAAAAGGGTTGACATTCTTAAAGAAAAACATTTTGATAAAGTTATTGAAGAATTTACAAGCGGTTATCTTGAGAATGGTCGAGTTTGAATCAAGAAACAAATCTTCAAAGAGCCGGAGATACACGTTGGGGTTCACATTATGGTCCATTGATTCGTCTAATTCAAATGTTTGATCCCATCATTGATGTACTTAATTTGATTGTTGATGAAGGTAATAGCAGGACGCAAGAAAATGATGCATATGGTATGCTTGATCGTATACAATATTTTGAGTTTGTTATTTTTTCACTTGATGAGAAATGTGTTGCGGGTAATAAATGACTTGTCTCAAGCATTGCAAAGAAAAGATCAAGATATTGTTAATGCCATGAAGATGGTCAAATTGTGCAAAGAAAATCTATAACACATGAGAGATACAAGTTGGGAATCTTTACTTCAAGAAGTAACTTTGTTTTGTGAGATATACAAGATCATCACACCAGATATGGATGATGATTCATACTTCGAGGACGACCTCATCGTAATTTCTCTTCCGAAAAATATAACATCACTATCGTATTGATCTATTTTGTGGGAATATTGATAAACAACTTCATGAACTCAATAGTCGTTTTGACGAGGTAAACACTGAATTGCTTACTTGTGTTGCTTGTTTGGATTCTGCTAATTCCTGTTTGAAATTCGATAAATCAAAACCGATTCTTCTTGCCGAATTTTATCCTCGTGACTTTTCATATGTGGAACTTGGTGCACTTGAATTTCAACTTGATAATTTTATTTCGAATATGAAGTCTGAAAATGTGTTCTTAAGAGTTAAAGGGATTAGAGATCTTGCGAAAAAAATGGTAGAATCTAAAAAGGATCAAGTATATCCTTTGATTTATAGGTTTTTGACGTTGGTTTTGATTTTTCCAATTGTTACAGCTAGTGTTGAAAGGTGTTTCTCGTCGATGAATATTGTAAAAAATCATTTTTGTAATCGAATAGGAGACGAAAGGAATGAATGATTGTTTAGTAACATATATTGAGAAGAAGATTTATGTCATGTCGATAGAAAAACACTTTTACAACGTCATCAAAAGATGTCTAATCGCCGAGAGTAGTTATAGTTTGGCAACTTTACTAATATTAAAAAAAAATCCATTATTTTATTCGAATAATTATTTGATAATTAATGTAGATTTTTTTAATTAACAGGTAATATCGGATGTAAATTTACATCATGTGATCATGTAATACATAGCTGATTACTTTATTTTTGTAGCTATAATACAAGTATCGTGAATATTAAGTATGAGTTTGTTTATGACTGGAAATATTTTTTCGAAACAAATAGCCAAACATTATATTAAGATGAATATGATTTGTTTTGCTCGTAGTTTTTTTTTTTTTTGCTATATTTCAATAATTTTGTTAGATATATAAAAATTTATTTGATGTAATTTATTTCCATAACTATAATAACTTTTTCTAACTCAAATCCTGGATTCGCCCTTGTTTGCTTACGTAGTGATACAATTTAGTGAGTTAGATTTCGAACAAAAGCTAAACCGTGCAGCAGCCAATTAATTTGTGATGTTGACTTTGAGATGGTGGAGGCCGGAGGGAGAACATAATGAGGACTGAGGAGGATGATAATGCAAATTTATCAAGAGCAAACAATAACACGGTTCCAACATATTCCAGTCCATTTTGGCGCATACTGTAATTGCACTTTACTTAATAGATTCCAGTCCATACCATACCATACCATTCTTTAAGATAGATAAAATTGATTTGATTGCAAGAACAGTAAGCTTCAAATTATGTCTGCTGATGAATGTCACTTGTCAAATTGGTGATTTTACCTTAACACGCTTTAGAACTGTAGAAGAAAATCCCATGACACTAAACACTTAGTAGTCATATTCTTTGTTAAAGAAAATAAATCAATCTGAAATTGTGATTCATATTTATGGTAGGGCACATGTTTGGTGGTTAGTCTGTCATAAATAGGTGGTGTTTTTGGACCCAAAAAAAAGGTGGTATATCATACCCAAGTACCGTTAAATGTAGATTTATATAGTGAAATGGTGTTCAGGTCTTTTCTTTTTTTTAAATATGGGTGTTTAGGCCAGTTTACGCGCACCATGACTATTTCTATAGAAAATATACACGTTTTCTTATGTATACTCGAACCTTGCACCTCCTAGATGAGAGACAAAAGTCTGGTCATTGAGCTAGTCTCAATGGTTGTGTTTAGACCTTCTTTTAACTATTACTAGAGGTAGATGGTTAAAAATATTGGTGGTTGAATAATGCTTTAAAAATTTTCCTGTTCGAAGAGTAGAAGTATTACTTTTTTTATTATTGTTAATATATGTGATTCCAAATTATTTTGATATCAATTAAATTTAAACCTAACATATTTTTAATCATTAAATTTCAATTTTTACCACATATACAAGGTTTTATTGGATATTATTTTTTTAATTTTTTACCCAAAAATAATCTTAAAGACACTCCTTACCGACCAAAATACACCTATTTAATTCACGCTTCTCATTGAACGTCACAAACAAAATATAACACTATATGCATATTTTTTCTTCAAAATCCTCTTACTTATTACACCTTTTTTTGTTTTTTCTCTATTATATATATGTTAATGATTTCACAATTTTTTTTTTTAAATCCTACAAAGTTTATTTCTCTCTCATCTATTCTCTCCACTCACAATAACATTTTCTCTTTCTCCTCTCATTCTTCTCTCAATTCTAAAGTTCACATCCCCCTTTCTTCTCTCCGTTGTCGAAACTCACACCCCTCTTGCTAAATCCATTTTCGAAACTTGTTGAAGATGGAACAAAAACGGTTTCACCAAAGCCATGGATCTGCTAGAGAATGGTTTGATCACCTCTATCTCGTTTTCAAATCTCGGTGAAGAACCATTGTTCGTGACACTTCGACAAAGAAGAATGGATTTGTTGGAACTCTTTAATGGAGCTCTCGATCGAAGCTTCGATATCCAAACTCGAAGGACTTATTCTTCTTAGCTCCGGGGAAGAAAAATAGATATGCTCGAAGACAGCAGCTTCACGAGCTGCTCCAAGACAGTAGCTTCACAAGTTGTTTGAAGACAAAGACAAAAACTTATTGCTAAGGTGAAGACGAAGACGAGTTCTAGCAGATCCATGGACGAGCTTCACAAAACCATGGCTTTGATCTGGTGAAGGACAAATCCGGCAAAATTCTGTGAAGATGTGGCTCGTGACAGCATGCTCGTGGCCTTTAGTAAATTACAGTAGCTTTGACGAGAACACGCAATTCTTTGCTGAGTGTATTGATTTTTCTTTTTCTTTTTATAAAGATTATGTTTTCTATTTTCTATTTTCTTTTTATGTTATTATGGATGAGAAGATTGTGTTTTTTCTTGTCTGAATATTGAATTATAGGATCTTGTTTATTATTCAAATGTAATTTTTTTATTAAAATATATATTATGAATTTTGTTGCTTATATTTATTTGTTCAATTTTACTTTTAAAAGTCTACTCAACAGTTTTCCATCGAGCACTCAGTGTATCTGAACCGTACTCATGGAATTCACTAAGCATACTCAGTGTTTTTCCCTGATACTCAGTAAAATACACTGATACTCAAATGATTTGTTTCCTAATACTCAGTGAATTTGTCTGAGTACTCAGAAAGATATCTGAGCACTCAGTAAAATCTTCGACGGTGGTCGGCGGTGGTCAGAGTTGGAAAAGTATCGATACTCAAAGAATTGATACTCATGACTCACTAATCTGGTGGTACGTGCGTAATGCCACTTATCGACACATGTGTGATATCCATAACAAGGTTGAGCCCTCAAAGGAGTGATACAATAATGCTCCCCGATGGGCGAGAATGGCCAAGTGCCTCGAATGCCTTGATTATGTTCTTGACCTATCAAATACGAGGATCTGTTTATTAAACAAACATACACACATAATGTATCCAAGACTTCTCACCTCAAGTTAAAGATCCTTAAATCCAAGAGGAAAACTGATAGGCCATTTTCATCACACACCTCTTCGCAATCAAGCCTTACTAAAAAAACTCCTTGGTCAACCCAAGAAGTCATAAAATCCTCGAGCACCTGATCATAGTTTGGTTAGCTAGTAGTAACTCCATATTTCAGTTGTCTCTATCACGAAATCATCATCCTATATTCTCATTTGTCTAAAGCACCTTCAGAGTACCTATATAGAATGTGGATAAGGCCACTACTTTACTAGGGTGCAAAGCCAATTGTCTTGACCTTTGGTCAACCATGCATCCATGTTATAACTATCAGTCGGTAATTAGACTATATAACCTTGTTTTTATAGTGATTAAGGTAACTAATTTCATTTATATCATTTTACACGACATTCTCTAAGCTTTCTTATATCTTATAATGATTTATATGGGAGGGGATTCTTTTTTAATATTCGCAAGTTATCAAGAGCATTGTTCCTGTGCT
This sequence comes from Nemophila menziesii, assembly GCA_029959085.1. Classification (NCBI taxonomy): domain Eukaryota; kingdom Viridiplantae; phylum Streptophyta; class Magnoliopsida; order Boraginales; family Hydrophyllaceae; genus Nemophila; species Nemophila menziesii. The sequence goes on along the minus strand of JARWIR010000003.1, from coordinate 45,638,276 downwards.
TGAAAATGTTACCACTGTAGATCATGTTTAAATAAAGTTTTTTTTCAATCGTGATGTGATTCCACCCCTACACCTCTACTATTAGAGTGTTTTTATATCACGTGTAGAAGGTGTCAGAGGCGTTGGATTGATGTGGTTACAATCTTCTTTTAGGAAGAGATTTTGGAAGTGGTTCTATATAATTTTTTAATTATTTTGGAGGTAGTTATTTTTTATTTTTGTGTTGATAATAGATTTTATTTTATTACTTTAGAATTCTTTTACACTTTTTTTTTTGTAAATAGGGACTTGGAGTCATTTTTTAATCTAGTAAAAGTCAATCCCAAGACTTTTTGGTCATTGCAGAGTATTCTAACCACTAGAGCAATCGATCTTGTAAACAGAAATTTGTATACTTGAATGTGTATAATAACTCTTAAAATATTTAATGGGTTGTAAACCGACGAACCAAAAACAAAACAATAATATAAAAGTAGACATTGATCATGATTATTTGCTAATTACAAATAAATTTTTCGTTATTTTACAAATAAATTGTTAACTTTTTTGATATTTTTAATCTTTTCGAGAAATAAATTTTAAAATGTAAGCACTTTGGATTAATATTCTAATATATTAAATTTATGATCCAAACTATTTTTTGCAAGATGAGACCTATTTAATTATTAATGATATTGTTTTTATTTTTATTTATAAATGTTATTAGTTAACCAATTCAATTATCAAGCATTAGATTTTCCTTTGTAATTAATTTTTATAATAATTTTGAGTAGTGATATTTGTCACCCCTTTTTGGTCCATCCTTGTATCACCTCTTATGTGTCATTAAATCAAGAAGAGAGAAAAAAGTAATTAAAAGGAGAAACACGCTGATGGGTGTTTATAACTTTTGCATAGGATGTGATATATGAGTGAACCAAAAAAATGTGACAAATATCATTACTCAATAACTTTTTCTTCTTTTTCTGTAAGGTTTTTTATTTTGAGTTTTCACGCATATCAGTGATTTTTTGTTATTTGTTTCTTATTTTTACTTTTTTTATGAGATTATTACCCAAGGGGTCTTGAAGACACCACCCCCAAGACCCAACAACATCGGGTGAATTCCTTCTTCTTACTAAAGGCCACAAACTGAATTTAACACTATAAGCCTAATTTCACAATTACCTTCTTACCCGTTTTTGTATTTTCCCCCCTGTATATACAAATTTTTATCCAAAAAAAATTAAGTCACTCTCCCTCTCTCCTCTCTTTCTCTCTCTTTTTCTCTTCTTTCCTTTCCGTCGAATCATCTTCTCAAAATAACCCTAGCTCCAGCTCCGCCATGGGGAAGCTCGATCTGGTGATGCTGCCGCCTATGCTGTAGATCTCCCTACCTAGGTGCGCCTAGGCGTCAACTCCCCCCTCAGCCGCTTACGCCTAGTAAATTCTAGGCGTTTTTTCCTAGCGCCTTAGTCACCGTTGAATAGACGTCTTGCCCGTCTAGGCACCGATTAATGGCAAAAAATGGACGCCTAGGCGCCGATTAATGGAAAAACATGTCCACATAGACCTTTTTGTTATTTTTCTTATTCTCGAGAATTCTTTAGTTGATATTATAATTCAATTTTTAGTATTTTTATATTTATTATAGTGTTGTTAGCTGTATTTTATGAGTTAACTAGTTAAAATTTCTATAATTATTATTATATATATTACTAAATATACAAAATTACACATTGAGATTCAAACCGTATATTTTCGCCTAGGCCCCGTTTAATCCCGCCTAGGCGCTAGGCCTCGATCGACTGCCTAGCGCCCAAAACCGAGATCTACAGCATAGGCCTGTCGCCCCTTCGCGAAGCAAGCTCGATACCCATGGATCTCGCAGTGCTTCCATAGAGCTAAAACGCATCTCAGGTGAAGTGGTGGTCTGAACTGGTGGTTCGAGGTGGTGGTGCGAGCGGCAGGTCACCGCCGTTCGTGGTTCGTTGTTCGTAGTGCGAGGTGGTGGTGGTGCTGCGTTCGTTAACAAGTCTTTACGAGTCTACTCTTCGAATTTTAGCCTTATTGATCCGTTTACAAGTCTGATAGTTGTTGAAGAGTAAGAACCCTAGCTCCAGCGGTTCGAGATCTGTGCCGTAACAACTCCGGCGAGTACAATTTTACAAGTTTACGAGACTACTCTTCGAATATCGCTCAATCTGTGCATGAAGACTCGTAGGAGATGGCAGTGACCCGGTGAAGAAGATGCGGCGTTCGATCTCGCCAGAGAAGAAGTGGCGTTCGATCTCGCCGGATAGGAGGCGTCCAGGGAGAACAAGTACAACCTCCATCAGCCTACATCTGCTCGTAAAGAAGATTGCATATATCTTTTCTGTTTCTGTTGATTTTTGGTCGAAAGGATGACAAAAATGAAGTGATAATCATTGTATATACCAGGTCATGGTATTGAGTATATGGAAATGGAAATTCACCAATTTGGATTCTCAATTTTTTTTTTGTGATCTATTCTCTGTGTTAGTGATCAATGAAAGTGAACTAATTGATTCTCATTTTTTTTGTGATCTATTCTCCTGTGAAGTGTTGTAATGGTTTTCTTATTTTCTTATTTTTAATTGTAATACTCAGCAACTTTAGACCCTTTCTTTGTTTTTTCCTTTTATTTTGCAATAGCTGTAAAAGAATGCATGCATTTCTTTTTTTAGGGCATTTAGATCCTATTATAATATCAATTTTCTTAAAATTCATTGTTAGCGATTACTGAATATTCTCATTGAATTTTTTTCGCATACTCAGTAAAATTACTGAGTATGCTCAGTAAACTTATTGAGCACACGAGCATACTCAGTAAAGATACCGAGCAAACGAGCATACTCAATATATTTATTCAATAAAAAAATCGAATACTTAGTAACTTTTTCCATGCTTAGTTTTCTATGCTCAGAACTTTTTTTATGCTCAATACTCTATGCTCACTAACTTTTTCCGGCGGTAGTCGGTAGTTATGGTCGAAGTTGAAAATTATTGATAGTTAATGAAGGAGAAGAGAGAAAAAATGATAAAGAAGGAGAAAAATTTATGAAAATGAAAAAGAGAAAAAAATTTGTTTTTGTTTTATATACATTATAATATTATAATATAAGGATAGTAATGTTACTTTATGACACTGAGATAGTTTGTAAAACCATGTAGGTAATTTATCCATTTTTTATCTATAATCTTAATTGTAACACAATATAAAATTATCTACTAAAAGAAATTATCTACCGACCTATTATTTTATAATGATAAGACTATTACAGTAACCTCATTTAATATCTTCCGATCAATTGGGTCATCATTGGACCCAAATTACTATCAATCAGCAACAACTTGTACAAAAATCCCTTTAATTACAAATATTTGATTAAGAAACATTGTCTTGAAACTAATTTCAAAACTGACCCACAAATTATATAGTTTTGTTGAAAGAAATAAGAATGTCAAATTCAATCATAAAATTAGTGAAATAAATAAGACGAGACAATCGTTCATGTCGACATAACCAGGTGGAACCCCAAAAGAAAAATAATACATACAGAAGATCTCATGGATGTTGCCAATTCATGAATTGAATGATTGCATTACGGAAAATTAAAATAAAGAATCAAAAGTATTTATTTTACAATAATTATTTGTTTTTGGTGAGAAAAATTGACATAGATGCAATGGATCATGGCGGATGGGCCACACTTTGCCCAAAAGAGGATGGGCAATGTGGGTTCTCCAGTTCATATAAATGATAAGAGCTTATGAACCTTGAAAGCTACTTTTATTTCTCTTATGTATCTCTATCTATTTCTTTGACCTCTTTTTGACTAATTCTTTCTTGCCCGTTTCTTGGAGCATGCATGAACAGGAGGATGAAGAGGGAGTATTTGGGTCCCATATTAAACCATATAAATTAGTTCATATTCCCTATAGTTAAAGGGTCTTCTAACATATTATTTGTCTAAAAAAAAAAGAGATTATTACCCAAAGGGTCTTGAAATCACTATACCGAGATCTAACAAGACAGCCTTTTTTGGCTCTTCTTACTAAAGGCCACAAACTAATTTTAACACTAGAACCTAATTTCCCAATTACTTTCCTACCCTTTTTTATTCTCTATATATACTATATATTATCATAATATCTTTTAAATCCTAAATTACATTTTCAGAAATATTTCTCTCTCTCTTTCTACCTCTCTCCTCACCTCTTACAATCAACGCCTCTCTTCTCCACTCCATAATATTCCTTCTTTCCATTGCTTCACTTGAAGCACGCAGCCACCAATCAACCGAAGAAGAGAGCGCAAAGAAGAAGACCGTTGGCATAAACTTCGATGAATACTGCAGTGAAGGTGGAGATTTGACCGATCCGAAATAGAGTTTCGATCTAGGTTTCCGCCATGGAAGGAAGAAATTGATCTGCTGCACAATAATCTCTAAGATCGGATTTGAAAGCCATGGATAAACGAAGTTGTTTTTGTGCTTATATTTGTGAAGAAGAAGCTTGGATCTCCGGTAGCAAGTCGATTCGAGATGCTCAGCAAGTTTATGTAGCAGATTTGTTCTTACTTCGTGTTTCTGTTTATTTTTTTGGTCTTTTGCGCTCAGAACTTTTGCACACGGAACTTTTTGCGCTCAACACTGTTGGCGATTAAAAATCTGGCGTTAATGGAACTTTTGCACTTAGACTCAGAACTTTTGCACTCAGACTCAGAACTTTTGCACTCAGACTCAGAACTTTTGCGCTCAACACTGTTGGCGATTAAAAATCTGGCGTTAATGGAACTTTTGCACTCAGACTCAGAACTTTTGCACTCAGACTCAGAACTTTTGCACTCAGACTCAGAACTTTTGCACTCAGACTCAGAATTTTTGCGCTCAACACTGTTGGCGATTAAAAATCTGGCGTTAATGGAACTTTTGCACTCATACTCAGAACTTTTGCACTCAGACTCAGAACTTTTGCACTCAGACTCAGAACTTTTGCACTCAGACTCAGAACTTTTTTCCAAACTCAGAACTATTTTCCAGACTCAGAACTTTTTTCCACGCTCAGAACTTTTTCCGGCGGTGGCCGGAGGCGGCCGGCGGTGATCGGTGGTTGTGGTCGGAGCTGGAAAATATTTGATAATTAATGAAAGAGGAGAGAGAAAAAATGATAAAGGAGGAGAGAGATTAATGGTAATGGAGGAGAGAGAGTAATGGTAGTGGAGGAGAGAGAAATAATCTATTTTTTTGTCTTATATGCACTAGAAGGGTAGTTATGACATTGGACATTTTATTAGCCTCTAAAAAGAAGAGAGGAATTGACTAGCTCCTAAGTGGCACATTGATTTTTCTCAAGTCTCCTTGGGTAATTGACCCTAAAAAAATTCTAACATATGGGATGTGTCATAGATACCATGTCTAGGCTTAAGGTGTTTTTTGTTTTTTAAGTGATGATTAATGAAGGCTGAATAAAATTTATTCCGTTAATAGACTGTGTTTGAATATATTAGATTATGTGTTGTTTATTTTTGAGGTGATAAGTTCTGAATGAATAAACATTTGAACTGAACTTAGTAGATTAAGAGATAAATTAAAAGATAGTGTCTGAAAAATTCAAACTTAATAAAATAAGTAAGAGCCATTATTATATTTAAATCGGTTAGAAAAAACAATTTGTCTTATTAATCCAGTGTCTTAATAATCCAGATTAATAACTTATTAAGTGTAAACAAACATCTCTTTAGTTGAAATCTTAATGAAACAACCCAATTAAAAGGCATATAGATCTGAATTGAGTAGGAAAAATAAATTGTCTTATTGATCCAATGTCTTACTAAACCAGATTAAGATTACGTTTAAGTGCAAACAAACATCCCCTTCCCCTAAGATCTTTTTAATTTGAACTTAATGAGATTTTAATCTAATTTATTAAGACATTAAATTAATAAGACAATTTGTTTTTTTACCAATTCAACTATATATGACTCTTTTAATTGGTCGGTTTCATTAAGACTAATGTAAAGTCTGATTCAATAATACACTATATCTTAACCGAAGAGTTTTATTTAACTTTTTATTCAGTATCAACATTTATAAACAATAAAACAAACATGACTTAAATAATAAAAATGATTATATTACTAATTTAATTAGAATTCCTTGTGAATATTTTGTTACGAATGAAAAATATATTTATCATTTACATATTAACGCAGAAACATCATATTACTATTTTTCCTTATAAATGAGATCATAAACCCGTGAGAGATAAATACAAATATCTCTCACATAAAGAGAGGTATAAATCACTCCCGACGTTGTTTATCCATATTTATTCTGTGACAAGTGGTTCAATAATCAGTCCAGCGATCAATATATGTTATCCTCCTTAATGTCGATAGGACCCTAGACGAGCTAGTCAATCCACACATACATTCACCTCTTTATATATGTTAATAATATTGAAGAAATGATTTATGGAAAGTACACATTGGATAGTGTCGTAGACCTATATCTCTACTCTTGTGGCTTAATAATGTGATTACCTCCCTAAATCTAGCTCAATATGAAAGTATGTCGCTCTCATTTAATCTGTAGATAAAATCCTCATGGAGTGTTATTAACTCTACAACCATCGATATTACATTCCTCGTATTAAAGGAAAAGTCAGTTATCCTGGCTCTTTCCATATTACTAATTAAACCTCCCACTTCTCATAATTTTGACTCGGTTCCACACTCTCGTTAACATTTTATTTCCAACCCTTTATGGTTTTCACCACCATGCCATATCTAATTTATCTTGGCAATGTAAGATCTCCCTTGAAACATATTGATGTCTCTCTTTTTATGATGGATAAATCCGATGAGATGTTATTTTGGGAGTTTATTGAGCCTAAGTGAGGGATTTTTCCCTATTAAATGTTATATTGCACTTTTACCCCTTGTTTTGAATATAATACTGTTTATAGAATATGAGTTTTGTCACCTGAGTAATCAAAGATCGATATCATATCTTTTGGGAATGTGAGATAAAAATGAGCTTTGTCTCACAACACTTTTCCAACATGGATTTAGTCTTCAGATCTACTCATGGAAAGAAGTAATCAACTACTTAACCATACACCATAGTTTAGCATTGAAAAAGAATCAACTGTTGAGGATTATAATAGCTGTGAGTGTGTATATGATATGGTGGGAAAGAAATGGAAGAATACATGGAGAGGCTCAACGAATGGTAGAGCAAATGATGACTAAAATATAGGGTATAGTCGTAGATAGTTGTAAAGCTGCTAGGGTTCTGACTGAAGAAATGGGGTGAGAAAGAAGTTAAAGTGTAGAAAAAAATAAAGTAACGAAACATAGTGGAAGTCTATTTGGCTGATGAAATGTACCTGATTGGAGTAGTATTTCCCATATGGCATTTTATGATTTCTTAAAATATAATAGTATAATATAATAGAAATGTTTTAAGGATTAATGCCCAAGAAACCCCTCAAGTTAGAATAATTCCCCCTCACCACAACCATCATTTTTTCTGCCCATAAAAGGACCATACATTTTATTCTTTCCCTTTCGCCCATAAAAAGAGCAATTTGAGTTCTGGGAAGCTTCCCATAACTCAAATTTTGAGTTATGGGAAGCTTTCCAAAACTCTGATTTTGAGTTTTGGGAGCAAACTCAAGATATCTTAGAAGAGTAAAAAAGACATTGCCTTTTACAGGATAGTGGACAAGCTGCAGGTTTTTATTGAGCATTAACCCATATTCTAATTAGGACTTAGATTTTTTTTGGCTAATTGTCTGTTTTTGTAATGGAGGTTGATATTAATAAAATTACTTGCCTAGCAAAAAAAAAGTAAATGTTTTTGTTTAGTTTTTGGATTTAAGAACTACAAAAACTGGATTTAAACTAATAATGAACTAAAGAAATCAAACTAAAAGTGTAGAATAATGGTGAGATGGCGTAACACGAGACACTTGTAATCCCCACTAATTATAACTAGAATTTAGTTGTAATTCTAAGGGCAAAACAAGACATCATTACTAATCAGTGTTCTGAAGTTACCCTAAGTTCCTCCAAAGTAATTAGGGGTCTACTATCTAATCCTAAAACCTCTCTCTCGAGTGATGCTACAAAATTATTTGACGCCAAAATTTCTAACCTTATGTGATTACATATTTAGTTTAGCTTTTCTGAGTCTTTAATTCCAAAAGGTATAATTAACCTAGTTCCACTTACAAGTTTCCTTCTCGGGCATAATTCAATAGCTAACAAACCCTATGCATATGACCATACTACAAGAATTTAAGCATGGATCACAAGAATAATTACAACAATAATATTCCACACTTTATTCAAAGTTAAATCTCAAAGTCATACAAAATAAATCCTAATCATGTATTAGGGTTCATAACCAAATATCCCAAGTTACTAAAGAGTTTAGTTCATGATGGAAATAATGAAAGCAATGTATGAATAAGACATACGTAAAGCTGAGAAATTAAAAGAAAGAAGAAATAAACTAATTATGGAAATAAAACTATTGTTCTTGAACTCCTTGCCCTTTGTCCCTTGCTTCACATGTTTGCGCTCACAACTCTAAAAAAAATGAATAAGTTGTTGACTGCTGAAAAACTAGTATATATATAGCCCCAGAAAACGTTTGGCACAAGTTGGGCGTACTTAAGTGAAACAAAAGTGACCCAATAGACTCTTTATAAATCTAGACAACTTTGGGTTTTCACATAATCACATATATAACTTCTGCATCTCAACTCCAATTTCCTCTTTGTCTCTTCTCAAGCACTCTAACTCCAAGGGCTACTTTGAAGAAAAGTTTTATGTTCAGAATCGTCGCTTATTATTCGTTGTGATTTTTCAAAGTTGATATAAAATTTTGCCAACACATTTTGTTGAACTTCTCGTGAATGTTTTGACTCATTTGCGACTTTATTCGGGGTTCTCCTTAGTTTTTCAACTTCTTGGAATCCTCTTGGGATCTTTATTATCCATTGTTCTAGTAGCTAAACAATTAACACACAAAAATCTCCTAAAAATGCTCCAAAATGTACAAATCCAAGAATAAGCAAATAACTCAAAACATGTGAAATAAAGCGATAAATTCCACATTAAAGCACAAAAATCCCAACAAGTGATATCTCAATAATATATTAATCTATCACAAAAGGCAATACATCAAGATCTTAACTCAAGGTTTTGTCGTCCCAACAAATTAAAACTAGGGTCTCAAGTCTAAAAAAATCATAAGGGCAAAACAATTAATAATCCCTAAAAACTATATATTAGAAGTCTTATTCAAGAAATAATCCACACATATACTATTCATACACATAATTAACATCTTAAAGTTTTGAGAGTGATCAACTTAGAAATGCAAAAAGGGATATTAAAATACTTAGCTCAAAGTGGCGGCTATAGCGTGTTCTTCGATCCTTCCACAACGTGTAATGGCCTACTAACCCACTTCATTTTAGCTTATTTGTCATTCGATCACACAACTAAGAATCGAAAGGGCTTTTAGGTTATCGTATGACTTAAGGTAGGTGTGGTATATAAATTTGGATAACGTAGCCCAGACAACAATCTGCCTAAAAACTCAATGCTCAAGAGGTGCTCACTCATTCCTTTTTTGATGTAAAGATTAGTATACCCAATTTCTCAATATAATTTCTTTTGATGTTCAAATAATTCACACTCTTTTCGATTTTCTTTCTTTTTTTTTGCAAGTCAAGCACGAGTCTTGTTTTGATGTAAGAATTCATGTTGACTTGTATTTTTTCATTTTTCTTTTTTCAATTTTGTTTTCTCTTCTTGAATCACGACAATTATCATATCAAAGGGCATCAATGTATATATATAACACCATACAAGCGTAACAACCGTCCAAATGTATCCCAAAACCATGACCACCCACCATCCCAAACTCAAGTTCAAGACGACTAACACAAGGATTTGTGACTCGAGAACGGATCATACGGTAAAGTGTTACATAATAAGGGGTATTGGCTTATACAAGAGCTAACAAAGAAAATGCTCCAAACTCAGAGGAGGACTAAGACAGATAATTCAATTTTTATTTGGCCATATAACTAAAGAGAACAAGTGGTTAACAAAAATCTTCCCTATTCATTTTCTAACTATGCGATCCTATTATTTATTCACATAAAAATTGCAAAGAAAATGGGGTTTCCACTAGGTTGAGCTCACGTTCTACACACCTACTCAAAACTCATTTAATTGCCAAACTTTTATATGCATTTTTCATTAATCAATCTTTCCACGCTAACATGTTTTCATATGCGCATTTCAAGATAAAATATGGAAAAATTTCAAAGCAAGTATTTATTTCTGTCGTTGAGTGTTTTTAAACGACATTACTAGTTCAACACCTAATTTGCTAATCTAATTTTTTTTTTGTCTAAATTTTTTGGGTTTTGTGTTTTTTGTTAAATCAAGTAAACACATAAAAAAGGGATGAAGAAAACTACATCCTTATTCCTAACTCAAAGATGATTTGTGTCCCCACGACTCGAAAAGACTCAAAAACAAGTAAATCTAGAAATCTACACTAACACATAATATACAAAATTAATGATAAGGAGGGATAGAGAACATATCTTTTGCAAGAATCTATCAATCTCAAGTTAGAGGTTGACTTTCTCAATCCATGTTTCTCTATCTGTGGTGTTTTGTGGCCTTATGGATTGATCCAAAGGCAAAGGATAATTTGAATTTGAGAAAAATCCTTTATTTTTCGTGTTACATTTTACTATTTTTGTTATAACTTTTTCATTTGATGTTCTAAGTAAACTGTGGTTGGCGAAATTGGAAAGATCTCATAAATTAATGTGGTCTAGATTCGATAATAATTTGATTCCGACATTCGAGCGAAAAATTATAAACCTTTGAAATTCCTAAAAGAAACTACAATAAACTATGCCAAAACAGAATTTTTCGATGCAACTCAGTGACTTTTAGGTTAATTTCGGATTTGATTTGCCCCTTACATCGTAAGATGCTGGACATGAAAGTTGTAAACAGTTTCTCCGGCTTTTCGCGGACTCTGGAATTAATGAATTTGGATCTCGTATACAGTTATGTTTTCCCAAAACAGTTTCTCGAAAAAAATTTAAGTTTTTTCATTTTTAGAGCGTGTTTGAGACTTTTATTGGGCACATAAAGAGTTTTTTCCTCCTAACCAAAACCACATAAAGGCAACAAGAATATATATTTTACTCCCACAAATAAATTCCTGCAGAATTTTTAAGAAGTAAAAGTTGCCAATAGGTCCCTGCAATTTTTTACTTGAAATCCTCTGCAAATCTTGAAACTCCGTAATGCTTTGATCAGTTTCGTCAAATGGTTCTGCTTCATCTGCAACATCTGCACCACCCCCTTGCAAGATTTCATTTACAAAATCTGCTGTAATTTCTCCACACAGTATCATCACAAATATAAACTTGACCAGTCTTTTCATAAACATATACATCCCCAATTTGATCATGTACAATTTACCTAGAGCAATCATGTTCCTCTACAACCACATCACTCAAACCTCTGTTTTTTTCTTTTTAAAATGGAAACTTGATCACCAATTGTTTTGTCAAGAAGTTCACGATCATCACAAACCTGAGAAAGAAGAGGAACTTGACTTCTCTTTGGTACCTGCATTTGAATGTAGTACTCTTTAAATTGAGGTGGGCAATGCCTAACACACTCCATCATATCCTCTTCATCACGCTCTATATAGAGTTTTTTCCATACTATCGAGCACACGCGTAGATCCCAACGTAAACAGCACACGCGTCCGCCACAATGGTTCATCAGAAGCAACATTGTTAAAGAATTTACATACTATCGAGCATGAAACAAGATCCTCGGAGCACAATAGAGTGAGGAAGCTTCTCGCTGATGTAAAATTGGAATTACTTTTATCTCAGAATGCTTTGAATTTGTCCATAGACAATCTAAAAGACACTAGAATCGAAGTACTGAGTAAAAGGTGAAACAGAGAGTTACGATGGCAGAATATCAAATTAACAGCGGATTGATTTGGCGGAGGGATTGATGGAGATAGATCTCTGAAATCGGTGTTTATGAGGTGGATAGGGTGAATTGGGTTGCAGAGAACGAAAGAAGAAGAAGAAGAAACAGTTTTTTTTTTTAATTTTGTTAGTTACAGCTTTGTTTCTCCCGTGATCACCGTTTCTCCCATGGTCAAGGTGTTGAAATCCGGTACACCGGATCTGGCAACACTGTTTTATGTCAAAATCGGTTGAGAAGTGCAGTCCATGGTTTAAGAAGATGTAAAAACCCAAAGATCTCCCATGGACAAAGAAGTGTCAAGAGGCTTTCGAGGAAATCAAAGAATCTCTAAGCACCCCACCAATGTTAACCAAGCCCGATCCTGGTGAGACTTTACTCATGTACCTTTCGGCTAATCAAGAGGCCATTGCCTCAGTTTTAATCCGCGAAGTAAAAAGAATACAAAGGCCACTATATTACTTAAGCAAGCAAATCCAAGGAGATAAGGTGTGTTATCCTCCGATCGAGAAGATTTCTCTAGCACTCATGCACTCGACTAGAAAATTAAAGCCTTATTTTGAAGCTCATTGGATAGAAGTGCTAACAGATTCTTCTGTAAGTCAAATCTTATCAAATCCCAAAGTTTCTTAGTGAAATGGACCATTGAATATGATATAATCTTTGAAGTTCGGGCTACAATAAAAGCACATGCATTGGCAAATGTTTTGGCTGAATTCACTATACCAAACGAACAGAACAAATGGAAGGAGATAACATGAGAAATTGGGTAATCGAAGTGGATGGGGCATCATAAAAAGAAGAAAGTGGTGCAGGACTATTACTCATCGATCCCGACAGGAAAATGCACAGCTTCGCTATAAAGATAATGTTCAAGTAACCTAACAATGAAGCTGAGTATGAGGCGTTTTAAGTAGGCTTAAAAACAATAATCATATTAGAAGCACAAAAAGTATTAATATATATAGATTTTCAATTGGTTACCGAGCAGATGAGTCGAGCACATATGGATCGTAATTAGAAGGTGTCATATGATGTCTCCATATTTGTGAAAGATTAATTAGTCATGAGACATCATTTTAGGTTTCGTATATGCTAAGCGAAGGGATTTTTCCCCGTTATTTGATATATTCTCGTTTCTTGCCTTATTTTGGAAATTTGTTACCTTTAGAGCAATTTAGGTGTAATTTGTGTGTTAAGTGTGAAACTATTAGGTATAATGACGATATAAGATGCCAAAGTATTGATAAAAAGTCAAATAAAGGAGATTGAATAAGGAAAGAAAGAGTAAAGGACTAAAGAAGTCGTTTTTAGAAAGTGCACGAGGTGTCAGCCAGATTTAGAAAGTGAATTGTTCGTAATGCTACGTGATATTGTCAAAGAATTTGAAGGACCCATTTTATATAAACCTATGGATTTGAGTTAGGAACGCGTGACCATTGACATTTCGTGATTTGGAGCTGTAACGAAGAAGTTATTAAGTTCGCAGTTGACGCGACTCAAACCCGTCCACTCTTGGAGGAAAACGTTTTTGGGTTAGGTTAGGTCATTTAAATGAAGCTCATGGCTCATGAAACTATTTTGTACCTATAAATATCAGTCTCAACATTAGAAACGGATCTTTGGTTGTTTTTTGTCATTTTTTCTTTGTTTTTATTCAGAATTTTATAAGAGAGAGAAGCTAGTTGACCTAGAGAAGGAAGCAACTGAAGTTGGAGTGTCACAACACCAATTCTACATTATCACATATTTATTCTTGGGGTAATTAACATTATATTTCTTGGCTTATATCTTGTTTCTAAGCTATCTATTCTTAGTTTTCGTATGCTCTAAATCTCTTTCTGGTCTATCCAATTACTCGTACGATAAGGGGGAAAAGCGTTATTTTAGGTTCTTTTTGGTTTGTGAAAATATCTTCTATTTTTCGTTTACAGGTATATTTTTAGAAAACAATTTTTATTTTATTTTTTAATAAATTCAAAAAATATGGTAAAAGTCGATTTCACATTTTCCTAAGTAGTCATTTTTCGTTTAATTTACTAGAAATCTGTTTTCATTTTCTCTAACCAAACACATTTTTATTAGTATTTTAAAAAATATAAAAAATAAAAACAAAAAATACCAAACTAGCCCTTACTTTTTAATTTACTTGTTTTTGGAAAAAGAAAGAAAAGAACTAAAAGAATAAAAAGAATACAAGAAAAAGAAAGGGCAACTACACTACCTAAGCAAGAGATAGATATTTTGACAAAAAAATAAGCAAAAGATAGATACGGTTCTTGGGTGTAAAGAAAACATACTAATCTTGAAAAATCGGTCTCCTACTTTTTCTTTATCAATAATCGGTCTCCTACTTCTCTCCCTCATTTATCCCACAACTGCCCTTTTCTTATATTCAATTCATATAATTAATATAACAACTAAGAACCAAAATACAAAAAATACACGAAAATTAAAGTGATAAAAAAAAATAAAAGAAAGAGGAAAGACATCTGCATACTATACTATAACTCTATTTTTGGAGGGCTTAAATCCTTTTTTTTCTTTCTATTTCAACTGCTGCTAGGGAAATGGGATTTTCTTGATATCAATTCAATACCGTCATCTCAGCTAATTCTACTGATTGGAAAAAGTATTGATCTTGGAGGGTTTAGTTCTTTCATTTTCAGGTAAGAACACCTTACTGAGCTCAGTTCTATCTTTGTTGAAGTTTTTTACTTTGAAAAGGTGTATTATGATTAATTCGTCAAAGGGTATTTTCAGACGCTACAACAATTGTATCAATCATTAATATATTTGGCTATTTACAATGTTTTAATTTACCATTTTATGTATTCTTAAAAATTTGCACTTCATGGTAAATTGAAAATATATGTAGTTGGCCGAACGTGAACTCGAGTGAGAACAGCAAATCCTAGCAATATTAAGTGAGATTCAAAGATTGAGCGTACTTTCACCATTAACGATTCGCCCTGTAATATTAGAAATAGTCAAAATTACCGGCGTTGTACATTAACCTGGGTATAGTTGCTAATTTTTGAAACACGGGGATACATAACACAGGGACCAATGGTGCAATTTCTCCTTAGAAAATTAGTCGTATATGAAATTGAAAGATAACGAGTCTTAAGTTGAAACGTTATTCTAGTTAATTAGTTGCTAAATATGTTACAATTTGATTCTTCAGGAAAAAATTCCAAATTTTGAACATGACTATGGCAAGTAAAACTCGAAATATATTTGAGGGTCTAGTGAAAGATGGATCATTTAAATGGTTGACCAAATCGAAAAGTCCATATGATGAAGAAATTGATGAAATAGGAAGCTCTCCTTCTGCTGGTAAAAACTGGTTACCCGAGCTCTCTCCTATAGCTAACATTGTTGTAAGAAGATGTTCCAAGTAAGCTTCTCATTTCTCTTATATAATTCTCGTGTCTTACACATACAAAGATTCTACCTAAACAATGAACAAAACTGATTTAGAATTCTCGGAATCTCCATGATTCAACTTCAAGAAAACTTTAACGAAGAAGCTTTCGAGTCTATAAAGCATCCTTCACGATATGCACGGAACTTTCTAGAATATTGTTGCTTTAGAGCTCTTGCTTTATCTATTCAAGTGGCGGGACATCTCGATGATAAAAAGTTTCGACGTTTAACTTTTGATATGATGGTTGCTTGGGAGTTTCCTTCTTCTGCTAGTCAACCATTACTTAATGTATACAATATATTTAATCATTTCAAAAAATATATATATTTGTAATTTAATTTGCTTTTATGTCACTTTAGGTGGATGATGATGTCAGCGTTAATGGAGAGGCATTTTCTCGAATCGCTCCAGCAATTCCGATTATCGCTAATGTGATCGTTAGTAATAATATATTCGAGGTTCTTACAGTTTCAACTAATGGACGCCTTCAATTCTCTGTTTATGATAAGTACCTTAATGCATTAGAAAGGTATGAGACACGTGTTTTTTTTTTCTGCCTCAGCTTCTGATCTTGAAATATATTTTATTTACAGAGCAGTTAAAAAATTCAAAGGACAATCTGATACATCTCTTCTTTCTACATTACGATCAGCACGAGGAGAGAAGATTCTAGAAGTAGATGGAACAGTCACAACTCAACCAGTTCTAGAACATGTTGGAATTTCCACGTGGCCTGGTAAGTACTTACAAAAGTTACGAAAATACCCCTTGACTTTTTGACTTTTTGACCTTTTGACTTTTTGACTTTTTGACTTTACAGGTCGATTAACTCTGACGGATCATGCACTATACTTTGAAGCTCTTCGTGTAGTTTCGTATGATAAAGCAAAGGTTTATGATCTATCTGATGATTTAAACCAGATTGTAAGACCTGAGTTAACAGGACCATGGGGTACCAGGCTTTTCGATAAAGCGGTTTTATATAAATCAATATCCTTGTGAGACATATTATCGTAATTTAAACTTTTTTATTCTCCTATTATGAAACTAGCTATATAATGAAGTAGCTTAAGAGCCTTATATGTATTTCTCGGAATGTGTTTTGAATTATTCTAGGATTTGTAATGTAGATCAGAACCAGTAATAATGGAGTTTCCCGAACTTAAAGGGCATACACGTCGTGATTATTGGTTAGCACTTATCCGTGAAGTACTTTACGTGAATCGGTTTATAAATAAGTACCAAATCAACGGAGCTGAAAAGGACGAAGCACTTTTAAGGGCTATTTTCGGAATTTTACGAGTACAGGCTTTAAAAGACATGAGTTCTACTCTTCCTTTACGATATGAAGATCTTCTGATGTTCAATGTTTGTGATCAACTCCCTGGAGGTGATTTAATCCTGGAGACTCTAGCGAATATGTCAAAAGCGAGGAAATTAGAACGTACTAACTCTAATAAAAGCGGGACCCACTTGCATTCTGTTGCGACTAATTTAGGGTTTGTATTTGGAACAACTTATGATGGATTAGTAGTGGGTGAGATTGCAGTTGGTGAAATGACATCTTTGGAAAAAGCAATTCAAGAATCGAGAAGTAATTATAAAAAAGTTGTGCATGCACAAAGTACTGTTGATGGGGTGAAAGTTGATGGACTAGACACTAATTTAGCGGTTATGAAGGAGTTACTATCTCCAGCTATACAACTCGGGAATACGCTTCTTTCTTTAGCGTATTGGGATGATTATTGGAAATCGAGTCTTTTTTGTTTGTTATTCACGTTTATTATTCTCAGGTGAATATGTTTTTATTGAGTATAATCTTTAACTTATCGGAAGAAGCTAATATTTAATTCGTGTATATATATTGCTTGGCAGGGGTTGGGTAGCCTATGCATTTGCATTAGTGCTTAGTTTTTTTGCGATTTTTATGATGCTAACTCGGTATTGTGGAAAAGCGGGACCCGCTGATGAATTGAAAGTAATAGCGCCACCTCCAATGAACACTATGGAGCAGCTTTTAGCGGTACAGAATGCGATATCTCAAGCTGAAGAGGCGGTTCAAGATGGAAACATAGTACTTCTTAAATTCCGTGGTTTATTACTATCTATATTCCCACAGGTATAGTTTTTAACGTTTTTTGTATATTTAGTGCGAAATGTATATAAATTTGTTTTTTTTATTAACAGGCTACGGATAAATGTGTTGGTGCGCTTGTTATAATGGCATTAATTTTGGTGTTTTTACCTGGTAAATATATAAGTGTTGTGGTATTTCTAGAAATATTTACTAGATTCTCGCCTATTAGACGAGTGAGTACAGAAAGATGGACAAGGAGATTAAGAGAGTGGTGGTTTAGCATACCAGCAGCTCCTGTTATTCTTGAAAGAGCTAAAGAAGATAAAAAGAAGAAATGAGATGATTTTTTTTTTTTTTTGTTTGTACATGTTGTGGATTGTGTATGTGTGTGTTGGGTATAATTTTTCAATGATGTTTCAAGTGTTGTAAATATTTGCTCATAATGGCTTCTTCTTTCTTATACTTATACTTATACTTCTTCACATTTTATATCTCAATTGTTGCTGATGTTATATTTTTTTTACTGTAGAGCTTTCTTATGTAATATGTATTTCTTTGTACTCTGCAATAAAATATCAGATGATATTTGAAATTTTGGTTGCGTTAAAACATAGTGACAATCAAGTCCTGCAACCTTCAAACTTTTTAGTATTGGTGTCTCCTAGTCTATGCTGTAGATATCGCCGCCTAGGCGCCGTCTAGGCGTCAACTCCCCCCTCAACCGCTTACGTCTAGTAAAAATGCTAGGCATTTTTGCCCAACGCCCTAGTCGCCGTGGAAGAGGCGCCTAGCCCGCCTAGGCACCGAATAATGGTAAAAACTTGCCGCCTAGGCCCTCCATTAAATTTATTTTACTCTCGGAAATTCTTGAATTGATATTATAACTCTTATTTTAGTATTTTTCATATTCAATATAGTGGTGTTAGATGAATTTTATGACTTAAATAGATAAAATTATCATAATTATACACGCGTATTACTAAATATATAAAATTACATAGTAGGATTCAAAACCGCGTAATCCCGCCTAGGCCCCGCGTAGTCCCTCCTAGGCGCTAGGCCCCAGTCGACCGCCTAGGCCGCGGAACCGAGATCTACAGCATAGCTCCTAGTGTATTTTAAAATAACACACCTAAAAAGGTAAGACACGTATCGTAAGTGTACGGGTCGTCCAAGTAATATCTGGTAAACGGGATTTCGATCTCAGGGACGAATTGGATATGACTTTCGACGTTATGTAATAAGTGTGAATAATTGTTATATGATGCAGGAAATAAATGATATAAAGATTTGTTTTGGTTTTTGATTAAGAACTAAGATGCAATTCAAATAAAATACTAAATTAACAAATGGAAATAAATAAGACGCAAGTAAATAGAAATGAGTAGACGTAAGGATTTAAACGCAGTACTTGAGTTTCGCAAGGGTTTCACTTAAATCTATTAAATCAATGTTTCTGTTTAAGGGATGAATCGAGATTAAGTATTAGTCGGGATTCTACAATCTCCTAACCCCCGTCAGGTGGACTTAGGAGCTATTCTTAGGTGTTACAAACCCTGTCAGGGCGATTATAATCCACCTTCGAATGGTCAAGTATTCTACCCAATTGGCTATGAGGTTAACTAATCCCGCCAGGGTCAATAATTTCTACCTTACGACTATTATTTAGTTACGTAATTAAACCCCCCGTCAAGGCGATCACTCCCCCACCAAAGTGAATAGCTTAATTACTAATTCCTATATTTGATTCATGACTTCAAAGACAGTATTTAATGGCAAGATAATAGTCAATACGAAATTACCCAATTCAATTTAAATTAATCAATCCCAAATTCAATAAACTTGGGTTCAACCCATTAATGCGATTCTCAAGCATATAAGGAATTTAGCTCATACTAATGTTAAAAACTACCAAATTAAAATAAAAAGTGTTCATAATGAATTACAGAAATAAGATAAACCTAATTAAAGGGTTGATAATTTTTGTTGTTGGAAGAAGGAATTCTCCAGGTTCAGCTTTCTTTCTCCTACTTCTCCAAGCGTTGCCTTTTTTTTCTCTAAATATGAATTGTGTCTATAAAAACTGAAGTCAAAAGCCTTTTTATAGTGGGAAAAACGGATTGGACTTTTAAAAAGAAGGATTAGGTTAATTAGAATAAAAGCCCAATCCCTTTAATGAAATCCCGTAACTGGTGACTAGCTGTTACTAAAACAGCTGTAACTTTTGCGTCCGGACTCGGAATCACTTCGTTCAAC
Source organism: Nemophila menziesii (assembly GCA_029959085.1). Taxonomy (NCBI): domain Eukaryota; kingdom Viridiplantae; phylum Streptophyta; class Magnoliopsida; order Boraginales; family Hydrophyllaceae; genus Nemophila; species Nemophila menziesii. The sequence goes on along the minus strand of JARWIR010000003.1, from coordinate 45,618,446 downwards.
TTGAAAAATTTTCCTGACTTCAAGCTCTATCTACCTCATTTTATGCTCCAAGGCTGAATAAGTGGCTAAGATGCTCAAAAACAGTGATTTGTGACAGAATTCCAGATTTCATTCTCCACTAATTACTTCTTCGAATCAATTATTCTCGCCTTTGACTTCAACGCTTAATCCAAGAATTTTATTTCCGTTTCTTCTCCTTGTCTTGATACTCCATCAAATCATAAACCTAAGAACTTTACACTAAAAATAAACGAATTAACGCATAAAATCTCTAAAACACAAATAATCCAAATCGAAGGGAAGAAATCGTAATATGACCAAATAAGCTTAAAAGTTTAGTAAATAAGTCAAATAATCACCTAATTTGATGTTTCCTAAGGGCATATAATTAGAACAAAAAGGGAGACATTACCGACCCAAATTGTAAATGAGAAAGAAAGGAATGAGAATTCTGATTATGTGTATATTCTTGACTCACCTAATTTATGGCATGATAAATTAGGACATGTTAATTTTGGTTCATTAATTAATTTAGTAAACACTGGCTTATTACCAAATGTGAACGTTAATTCTCAAAAGGAGTGAAGTATGTGTTGTGTCAAAATTAACCAAAATCTCATTTAAATATATAGAAAGGACTTTGGCACTTTTAGAGCAAATTTACAATGACATATGTGACTTAAAGTTTGTGTAAAATAGAGGTGGGGAAAAGTACTTAATAACTTTCATTGACAATTACACAAGGTATTGTCAAATATACATGCTTCGAAGTAAGGACGAGGCTTTAGAATCATTTAAGCAATACAAAACTGAACTTGAAAATCAACTAAGTAAAAGAATTATGAATATTAGATAATATAGGGGAGGAGAATATGTGTATTCTTTTGAAGAGTTTTGTGCCGAACATGGAATCACCCATCATACCAAGGCTTCATATTAACCTCAACAAAATGGTATTGCTCAACGCAAAAATCGCACATTGAAGGAAACAATTTACAACTTGTTGATTAATCGATGATACCACATAACTTGTGGGGAGATGCTTTACTCATAGAAAACCACATCCTTACCAAGGTACGAAAGAAGAAGATTAACAAAACTCCTTATGAAGTATGGAAAGGAAAACTACATTCCTTCAAATACTTAAAAGTGTGGGGATACTTGGAAAGGTAGCAATCCCAGCTTCCAAAGTGGTCAAGATAGGACCATAGACAATTGATTACATCTTTATTGGATATGCTCACAAAGTGCTTCATATTGGTTCTTGGTGCACAAGTCTTGTCACGATGATATTCACGTCAATACAATAATTAAATTTAGAAATGCACATTTCTTTGAAACAAACTTTTTGTACAAGACTACACAAGAATCTGGTTCCTTGAAAAGTAGACACGATGAAATTCAAGAACAGTAAGATCAAGAATCGTTACCAACTAAAGAGCAAGACCAAGAGTCATTACTGAACAAGGAAGAACCAAGAAGAAGTAAGAGGATGAGAATATCTACGTCCTTTGGTCCTGACTTCCTAGCTTATATGGTAGATGACAAACCACAAACATTCAAGGAGGATATGTCAAAGCCTGACGCCCCTAACTAGAAATAAGTAATAAATAGCGAGATAGATTCTATAATTCAAAACGATACATGTGAACTAGTGGAACTACCATGTGGGAGCAAACCCGTAGGATGCACATGGATATTCAGAAAGAAAATGTAAACATATGGATCTATTTAAAAATAAAATGCTCTCCTTGTTGTGAAAGGTTATGATCAAAGGGAAAGACTTGACTATTTTGACACATATTCTCCAGTCACGATAATATCATCATTCAATAGCTTCGATATACAAGCTCAAAATTTATCAAATGGATGTGAAAAAAGCTTTCCTAAACGGAGAACTAAACAAAGAGATGTACATGGAACAACATGATGATTACACTATTCTAGGTAAAGAGAAGCAAGTATTTAAGCTTGTTAATCTCTATATGGTCTAAAATAGGCACCAACGCAACGTCATGAATAATTTGACAAAGTCATGATCTCGAATGGTTTAAGGATAAATAAATATGACAAACGTTTTTATGTCAAACAAAATGATAAATGATAACCAGTGTATGCTTATATGTGGACGATATGTTGATCATTGGAAGTAATAATGATATGATTACCACCACCAAGAAGATCCTTTCGAACAAATATGTCATGAAAAATCTAGGCCTTGCAGATGTTATTCTAGGCATCAAGATTCTTATAACATATTAAGGAATAGTACTATTTTTGTCACACTATAATGAGAAAATATTAAATAAATTTAGTATTGGCAACATAAATATCGCTAAGACACATGTTGATGTAAGCTTACTTCTTTCTAAGAACAATGGTGATACGATCAACCAATTAGATTACTCTCGTGTTATAGGGAGTCTCATGTACCTAACAAACTGCACTATGCTAGATATTGCTCATGTAGTAAGCAAGCTAAGTAGGTTTACTGGTGTCGCCTAGGGTGTGATAAAAATATGATAAAATAAAGTCTAGAAAACTACGCACTCTCACCCTAGACAGGCACAGTACTGCAAGTATTACAGGACGTATGCAAGTTTTAGTTGATAAGTTGAGTTCGTTCTAAGGGACTTAAGTGTGTTAATCACGTGGGTAGGAATAACGAGTAAAAGTAAATAATTAAAGACAGAAAATAAAAGCAATAGATATTCGAAATTCAGAATTAAAACTAATTAAAACTAGGAAAATAAAGACAATAAAAATAAAATACTAAGAATATGAGATGAGAGATATAGCTTAGGTTTTGCTAGTATGCATTAATCCTTCTAATTCTTTCTATTAGATCTAGTTTATAAGGGAGAATATTAGCTCTTGTATACTTAGTCAGGATTCTAAATTCCCATTCCTTAGACCTTGAGAGCGACTAAGGGGGCTACGGCACAACCAAGACGTGGTTTCAAATAGGGTTATCAAGCGCTACCAAGGCCCTAAGCAAACACTTCAATCAATTGGTGATATGGTGATTAAAACAAACCCTAATGACTATCTAGTTAGAATCATGTTTTGTCAGAACTAATATCGACACTAGACGTTATGTGGTGGTTCAATAGTTAAACACCCAGCTAAGGTGACCATCTAACTACTATTAAACAATTCTAAATTGATCAGTTCTAGGAAAGACAATAAATCGAAACACATAATCAAATATAAAGATAAGTAGCTAATATCAGATTAAAACATGTAATTCCCAAAGAAACTTAGATAGAAGAATTAGAATTCATAGATTATACATGATGCAAAACCCAAGCTATGGGAGGTTTAGTTCATACCTGATGGAAATAAACTAAAAGAAATTACAAAAGACATCATCTTGCTCTCTACAATGACTAAGAATTAATTCTAAGGTTTTTTACTAAGCAAGGATGATTTACAAGTGATATAAGGGTGTATTTATAGGTGTTTAGAAGACCTAATTCGTTTTCTTGAGGGAGAAGCAAAGTAGTAGACTCCAAGCCCAACTCAAATTCGTATGGAAATAAAGATAAATTCTGGTGATTTGTTTTGAGCATATCTTCTTCGTTATTGGTCGGTTTTTGCTCCATAATATACCAAAAGAATCCTCAGAGAATTATCTATGTCCCTATGAAAGGAAATTACCAAAATAGGCTTATTTCTTGGAGTAATCACCACTTATTTAGACGTGTGCTGCATAATTTAGATTTAGGCAGCTTTTCCTTTTCCATATTTTTAGCCTTTGTTTCCTTATCTCCAATTACCATGCAAATCTCTTTCCATAAGTTGTAGTCTTTGACTTGGACTCTAATTAATCTCCATAATTATCTTTAAAGCTTCACACTAAATAAACAATTAAACCCAATATGCTCTAAAAATAATAATTCACTAAATCAAGACTCAAAATAGGAAAGTGCACTATTTCTCAAGAAAATCGACTATTATGACTTCTAAATCACTAAAAATGATGTCTCATCTTATCATAAATCTATCACAAATGAGGAGACATCATTTACAAACAATATATGTAAGAACCCTTGGATTGTTATTGTAAGAGTGCTAAGGTATCTTAAATACACTATAAATGAATGAATTCTATACAAAGGAGCTACAACTGTATTTGAAGGATATATCAATGCAAACCAGATATCAGACTCCACAAACTCAAAATCCATAAGTGGATTTCTCTACATGTAAAGAGGAGCAGTTGAGTCTTGGAAGTCACTAAGAAACCGTGCATAGCCAGATCCACCATGGAATATGAGTTTATAGATTTATACAAAACTGTCGAGGAAGCTAAGTGGCTTTACAACTTCTTAAAGGATATTTCAAATTGGCCAAAACTTGTGCCACTATCTGCATACACTGTGATAGTCAAAGTGACAATTTAGGACACTAAATGAGATGTATAACGGTAATTCTAGACATATACGTCTTAGACACAATATTGTTAGACAACAACTCTCACACTGAGTTATCACAATTGATTACGTTCGATGAAAGGACAACCTAACAGATCTACTGAAAAAAGGTCTACAAAGAGAGAAAGTACACGTATTGTCAAGGGGAATGGGTCTTAAGACTATAAATATAATTTTCCATGATGGGAACCCTACCTAGTAGAGTGGAGATACCACGATCTAGGTTCAAAGGGAAAACTGCAGCGCGGTGCAACGCACTGTGGGGAAACCTCCCTAAACATTCCTAGTACAAAGTAGATAGTACTACCTATAATAGTGAAGGATAAGTTAAACTTGTAATAATTCTTATATCTTAGGTAACATAAGATAGCGTGATGCAGAATACTCTCGACAAGAGACCACCTATAGGAATAACATGGGTTAGGCTCGATGAACAATCTATAGCCTCCATGTTAAACTAAGTGAAGAACCTCCCCTTCGTGCATGTAAAAGATAATATAATATTGAATTTGAACTGTGTTGATTGTTTGTATGATAAGTATATAGGTAATTTAGTTTGTAAATATTATTACATGAAACTTTCTAAGTAGTTGCTTTGAGATTATTATTCATATTCTTCTATCTTCTTTCTATTTGTGTTTAATTGACTTAGATGTTTTTTGAGACTTCCCTATGTTCTTATTTTTTATTGTATCAGGACGATACAACTTTGAGTTGGGGGGTCTTGATGTCTCCATATTTGTGATATATTAATCTAGTTTAGAGACATCATTTTGGGTTCTTTTCGTTAATTGATAAGGGATTCCCCCGTTATTAGATAATTTCTTAATTCATGGCTTGATTTGGAGATTTATTACTTTTGTAGTGTTATTGGTATAATGGATTTTCCCCGTTATCAGATAATTTCTTAATTCATTCTTTGATTTGGAGATTTATCACTTTTGTATCGTTTTTGGTATAATTTGTGTGTTAAGTAAAAGGAAATAATTAGAGGCCAAATCAATGCCAAGGAGTTAAGGAAATAAGATCCAAGGTGAAATCTAGAGTTAAAAGGAAATAAAGTTGAATTAGGAAAGAAAAAACCTGCCAAAATTCTGTAAAGACGTCCAGTGTTTTGAAGACTGAAGAAAATCTATTAAGAATCTGGTCGAGATATTTTATAAAAAGATAGAAGGATATATGACCAAATCATTGAGCAGTGTTTATCCTGTCCTATATTTTAGGAAACAAATTTCAATTGGAAAAGGAGTCCAATAACTTTCCTTGCACTCCAAGATTTCGACCTAGGGTTAGCTAACACCTATATATACATCTACTTATCATTGGAAACGTGTCCTTGCTTGTCCTCGCTCAGTTATTAATCAATATTACACTTAGAGATCCATAGAAGCAAGTTGACAAGTATGTATCTATCTTTTAGTTTATATCTTTCTAGTATGAACTGATTCTCCCATAGCTTGGGTTTTGCACATGTATAATCTTTAAAAATTCTATTTCTTTATTTTATGTTGTTTGGGATTAACCTTTAAATTGATTAAGCTTTTTATCTATTTCATATGTTTGTTTTATGTGCTTTCATTTATTAACCGTAGTCCTTGCTAGTGTACGAGTTCAGGATTACCCCATTAATAGTATTTGTATGGTCACCCGGAAGCGGTGTTCAACTATTGAAACACCACATAAACGTCTAGTGTGCGGTAGTGATCCTGGCGGGCTTGCCTAACTAGATAGTCACTTGAGATTAAATACTGATCATTGCGCAGGGTCCCCATACAAAATTCCCTGGTAATTGTTAGGTTGCCACCCTAAGTCCACTCGGAAGGGGGTTAGGAGGAATTTAAAATCCTGACTACTTCTCTCTAAGAGATTAAATCACCCTTCTAAGTAGAATTTAGATTTAGAAGAATAAGTGCATACTAGCAAACCTAAGCTATATCCCTCATCTCCGTTCTATTTAGTTTTATTTATTCGCTTTAGTAGTTTATTAGTTATTCTCTCCAAATATTTATCTATTTAATTATTCTTCTTTTAGTTTGAACAACCAATCTCTACTACGCTTTCTTTCCTAAACACGATTCTACGCTAACAGGCTTAATCCCTACGAACGAATGTTACTTACTAACTAAACTTGCAAACGATATGTAACACTTGCAGTGAGTTTCTCGTGGTAGTTAAGGGTGTGTGTTCTTATTATTTATCTCGTTCTCCTTCTTTTTTTCCTTCTTGCTCTTTATTAATCAACAACACATTTCCTACATTTCTATTACTACTTCCAATCCCTCTACTGCTGTGCAAAGTCCGTGAATTGGCAACGTCAAACTCTTCCTTGGGAAACACATTTGCATGACAAATGTTGACAGGTGTTTTTAGGAGTGGCATGCGGAGGAGTACTAGACCCAACATGGTGGCCATCAGAGGTTTCATCTATGATTTTTATGCATCGCATTTTCTTTTGAGTACCCCAGTTAAGGTCAGAAGGGAACTTGAAATTGTAAAGAGACCTTGACAGTGGTGACCTTTCTTCATTTTGATTTTCTTTCGCAATAGGGGTTGCCATAATCGAATTACGAAATATCTCTATTGCTAAATCTCTAACAATCTTGAGTAATATACTCTATAGACTTGAGTATAAGTTGTATATAAATGATAAAATTACGTAAAAATATTCATTAGTTTAGGTGGAATACACACACATACATACACACTCGCACACTTATATATGTACGTATATTTTCTCAAAATAAAAGTATCGTAAAGATCAAGGAGTAAGTGTAACCTTGTATCTTAGTGCTTCTGTCATATTTATTATATGTTATAAGTAATACATTTCTTAAAATGTAGGGAAAGTGGTTAGCTCACATACAGAAGAGACAAAGAGGTGTATATATCACCTATTGTAGGAGATATTTGTTTCATTCGTTGTGATATTAAGAGTACCTACCAGAGAGCTCAAAATGTGTAAAGGTTATTGCATACCTATTAAATTGACAATGAGTTAGTTATTACACCTACTGGTGCCAGGTGATAGGGGAGAATTTTATTGGATAAAATTCTAGAATTCCTAAGGTTAATATATCTTAGATTATGGAGTAAGCATTAAGAGAAACCACTATACATCATGTGTCCGTTCCTCTATCCTTTAAACTCTTTATATTTGTGTATTATTAATTTTTTGAGAAATTGTCCAGGATAACTATAAATGCATTGAAAATTGATTAGAATATCTTGCTTGCTTCTTGCGTTTGCATTCAAAGGTGAATTATCTTCAATAATGGATGGCTAATTTTGATTTCACAATCATTAGTTGTAGATTCTATTCACTTTAGGATAGGATAGTATAGACCCTCCATAAAGGGACCTACAATATCAAATCAGTGATTTTTACTTAACTCTTTCTAAATCTCTCGCAATCTTGAGTACTTCTCTGAACACTTCAGTTTTAGTTATATGTGATTTATAGAGTTAGCTAAAATAATTTATGATTGTAGGTGGATTTTAGTTGTTTATTATTATACATTAAAATAAAATTTATGAGTGAGTTTGACTTGAAATGGTGGTTAAAATTCTTTGTCTCACTCTACATTAATTTCTTGAGAAAAATAGAGGAAGCAGAAAAGGGAGCAAGAGAGTATGTGTTGTATAGGTATAAATAATGAAGGATTTATGATCTAATTATTTCTGTTGGGTCCTAATTAAATTTGTTCCCATCTTTTTTCTATATATTTAATTTTTTTTTAAAGTTTCAAGGAAGGAAAAAGGTTATTAATAATTTTCCTTAACTATTAATCCTTCTTAATTATTTATTACGTAAAACCAGTGTAAAGATTTATCAAGCGTAATGGCGAATATGGAGTAGATCAAACACTGACTATTTAGACGGGGCATATTTCAATTGGTTTGAGTAGTATTATATGAGCATGAAGAACAAGACAATATTATAATAATACATATAAATTTCGAAACCATATTATAATTCCAACATTCAATACCTAAATTTATTTGAATCCCAATCAAAATGTAGAGAATAGTGATTGCTCGTCTCATACATAAACAAAAACATAAATATAAAAACGAAAATTTATTTTAATACTTCAAAATAACAAGTATAGAAGGTAACAAAACAAACTTAAATCTCCTTAAAACAACTTAACACGAAACATCAACCCACAAGTCAAACCATCATTCCACAAGGATCCATCACTCCAGCCATCTCAACCTTTCCCTTTTTATATCTACCAAAAAAATACAATTATCAACAAAACTTTAAAAAATAATATAAGTGTAAATTACACCATTAGTCTCTGTGTTATAAAAAATCATAAAACATAATTTAATGTTTTTGAAATTGAAAAATACGTCCTAGAATTACATTAAAAATAGCAAAAACACCCTTGTGGAATGGATATATGTTAAATTAGATTATATTTCCAAATTATAGGTTAATTCATCTAATATAGGGACAAAACCTTTATTTTAAAAACAGAATATCGAAGTGAATAAAAAATTGATATAAAGTTCTAGTCCTTTTTTACCTTTTTCTTATCTCCATTCTTTGTAACTTTATAATCATCTACCGTAACCTCTCTCAACCGTGATCCAGGAGTTAAATTCTGCAGAAATCAAATTAAATAAAATAAATTTAAAATTTAGCTAAAAAATGAACAAAAATGTAAGTTTTGAAGTTACATTAACAGTTTTTTGAACATTCTTAGGCCTTTTAATAGCCTTTCTGGGTGGTTTAGCTCCAGTCAAAATAAGAAAATCCAATTCAATTTCTTCCTTAGTCAAAGACAACGATAACGGAGCCCTTCGTTCGCCTTCTTTTTCTTTTCCGTGCTCTTTATGAATCGACGACACCTTTCCTACATTTCCATTATTACTTCCAATCCCTCTACTACTGCGCAAAGTCCGTGAATTGGCAACATTAAACTCTTTCTTGGGAGACACATTTGCAAGACAAATGTTGACAGGTGTTTTTGGAGTGGCAGGCAGAGGAGTACTAGACCCAATATGGTGGCCATCAGAGGTTTCATCCTTGATTTTCATGCATCGCATATTCTTTTGAGTACCCCATTTGAGGTCAGAAGAGAACTTGAAATTATGAAGAGGCCTTGACAGTGGTGACCTCTCTTCATTTTGATTTACTTTCGCAAGAGGGCTTGACATAATCGTATGACAAAATATCTCTATCACTAAATCTCTAACAATTTTGAGCAATATACTCTATACACTTGAGTATTAGTTGTATATAAATGATAAAATTAGGTAAAAACATTAATTAGTTTAGGTGGATTTTTTAAAATTATTTATTATTCCTTTACCTTTAATTTATGGTTGTGTTTGACTTAAAATGGTGGTTGGATATTTTAGTCTCTCCCTACATTAATTTCTTGAGATAGAAAATTAATGAAGCAAATATGGGCTAAGATACAATATATTGTTTATGTTATGAATCTCGTTTAGAAATGGTTTCTATATTTATTAGGGTACTTAATAAATGAGGAGGTTTTGACATAAATTTTTATTTTGGATCATAATTAAATTTGTTTCTATAATTTGTCTATATATTTAATTATTAAATATTTTTATTTTAAAGAAAAAGGTCATTGACACTTTTACTTAACTGTAAATTCTTTTCAATTGATTGTTAGGTAAAATTGTGTACGAGAAGGTTTTAAAATTGATTAGCAACCGTGTACATAATTCAAATATGTGAAAAGGTAGGGTACACCGTACACTGAGACATTTTTTTATAATTCTTTTGTCATGTGACACAATGTAGTAGTGTGTAAAGTTTAATACAAAAGTGTTAATTTTCTCAATTTGTGTTGCCGCTCTAAATTTGTAAGGATAATATTCTACAAAAGATGATTTTTAAGGTAATGAGGTAATTTTTTTGTCAAAGCGCAATATATATCACGAATTATCTGTATCACAAATTAAAATCGAGAAAAAGCATCCCAAGAGACATACTTGACACTTTGAACGCTTCTTATTCCGGTCACATTTTGATATTCCTTTCTTTGACACTATCTGATGTTGTCTCATATTTGAAATACTCTCTTGAACATTTAATACGTAGTGGTTGAATTGAAATCAAATTCGCAGAATTTTCAAATCCAAATGACGGTATCTAAAGAGATGGAGAAGAATGGTTTCTAAGAGAGGGAGAAGGGTTAATTGAGAAGAAGAACAGTCGTATATTTTATTATTACTTATTTTTTTCTTTATATACTAAAGGGCGCAACCGCACGTTTAAAAGTGAGGTGCCACCTCTCCTCATTCTCTCTCTCTCTCTCTCTCTCTCTCTCTCTCTCTCTCTCTCTCACACTCTCTCTCTCTCACTCTCTCTCTCTATCTCTCTCTCTCTCTATCTATCTATCTATCTATCTATCTATCTATCTCTCTCTCTCTCTCTCTCTCTCTCTCTCTCTCTCTCTCTCTCTCTATATATATATATATATATATATATATATATATATTAAAAGATAGTGAAGAAATTACATGGTGAGGGTTTGCAGTGAGTGTAGATAAATGGTACAAGTTTCACCCAACACGTAATATCTTCTACAAAATTTTAAAATTACTCTATTTCTACTCCAACTTTTTTTAAGGCAATAAACCCAAATTTCACTGTGGATATAGTTATCCACATTAATTTAGAAGATTTTAAAAATACAAATACACCTCCCAAAGTGATAACATATCCACGATGGAATTTGTTTTATTTGAATCGTATATCCAATTCATTTTGATATAGACATCAAATATAGTTGGATATCTTGTGTATCTCAAATATATAAGAACTATCATAATATATCTCTAGTGTTTTTACCTTGTTTCCTAGATCAAGCAATATATGATTAGAAAAGAAATGATGAATGGAATCCCAATGAGAAAAAGTATAAGAAAAAACAAATCATGAAGATGCAATAGCTACGATAAAAAGAATCCATGATATTTTATCATTGCAAAAAAATCAAGAAGAGATACCTAAAAGATATGAAGAAATCACATCAAGCAAATAACAGGGAAGATATACAAAGCTTATGCAAATAAAAAGGATAAGAGTTGAAGGAAGAAGAGAAATTAGCTGAAGTTTCAGAAATCTTGCAAAATACTAGGTCCATTTTTGAGAACTATGGCAGAACATGCACCCGTAAAGCAAAGTTGTAGATCACCGACACCCATCAAGTAGAAATATGACCGTTGGATTTTTGTCAAATAAGAACGTTTGAACTAAATACAAGTGGGAAAATCAGTATCTAACACATTTTACAAGTGGACTCCCACTGAGGAAGAAGAATGACAATGTGAACCCTTTAATGCAAGTAATTTGAATTTAAATACATATATATTTATATATATAAATTCATTCTTCATCAAACACATCTTTCCCAACTACAAGATATGATCTATATCTTAGGATCTTAGGAGAGAGAGAGAGAGAGAGAGAGAGAGAGAGAGAGAGAGAGAGAGAGAGAGAGAGAGAGAGAGAGAGAGAGAGAGAGAGAGAGAGAGAGAGAGAGAGAGAGAGAGAGAGAGAGAGAGAGAGAGAGAGAGAGAGATTTCAATGCATCTCATGTCATTGTATACATATTTTAAATAGGATAATCCTAACACACATACATACATACTCGCTCACTTATATATGTACGTATATTTTCTCAATAGAAGTATCGTAAAGATCGAGTAAGTGTAACCTTGTATCTTAGTGGTTTTGTCATATTTATTATATATTATAACTAATACATTTCTTAAATATAGGGAAAGTGGTTAGCTCACAAATAGAAGAGATAAAGAGATGTATATTTCACCTATTGTAGGAGATATTTGTTTCATTTGTTGTGATATTAAGAGGACATTTTAGAGAGATCAAAATGTTTAAAGGTGATTGCATACCTATTAAATTGGAAATGAGTTAGTTATTACACCTACTAGTGCAAGGTGATAGGGGAGAATTTTAGTGGAAAATTCTAGAATTCCTAAAGTTAATATATCTTAGGTTGTGGAGTAAGCATTGAGAGAGATCACTATACATCATGTGTCAATTCCTCTATCCATTAAACTCTTTATATTTTTGTATTATTAATTTTTTGCAAAATTGTCCAGGATAACTATAAATGCATGAAAATTGATCAGAATATCTTGCTTTGCTTCTTGCCTTTGCATTCAAAGGTGAATTATCTTCAATAATGAATGGCTAATTTTGATTTCACAAGCATTAGTTGTAAATTTTATTCACTTTAGGATATGATAGCTCTCCATAAAGGGACCTACATAACAAACCATTCATTTTTATTTAACTCTCTCTAAATCCCAAGCAATCTTGAGTACTTCTCTGAATACTTATGTTTTAGTTATATGTGATTAATAGAATTAGCTAAAATAATTTACGACTGTAGGTGGATTTTGGTTCTTTATTATTATACATTGAAATTTAATTTATGAGTGACTTTGACTTGAAATGGTCGTTAAAACTCTTATTATGTCTCTGCATTAATTTCTTGAGAAAAAATGGAGGAAGCAGAAATGGGAGCAAGAGAGTATGTGTTGTATATGTACAAATAAATGAAGGATTTATGATCTAACTTTTTCTTTTGGGTCCTAATTAAATTTTTTCCCATCTTTTTTCTATTTATTTAATTGTTTTAAAAAGTTTCAAGGAAGGAAAAAGGTTATTAATAATTTTCCTTAACTATTAATTCTTCTTAATTAATTATTACGTAAAACCAATGTAAAGATTTATCAAGCGTAGTGTCGAGTATGGAGTGGATCAAACACTGACTATTTAGACAAAGCATACTTCAATTGGTTTGAGTAAATATTATATGAGCATGAGGAACAAGACAATATTACAATTATACATATCAATTTCTAAACCGTATTATAATTCCAACATTCAATACCTAAATTTATTTTAATCCCTATCAAAATGTAGAAAATACTTATTGCTCGTCTCATACAAAAACAATAACATAAATATAAAAACGAAAATTTATTTTAATACTTCAAAATAACAAGTCTAAAACAAAGCAAAACATACTTAAATATCCTTAAAACAACTTAACACAAAACATTAACTCACAAGTCAAACCATCATTCCACAAAAAACCATCACTCCAGTCATCCCAACCTTTCCCTTTTTATATCTACAAAAAAAAAGACGATTATCAACAAAATAAAAAAAAATATAAGTGATAATTTCACCATTTAGTCTCCGTGTTATAAAAGATCATAAAATGTAATTCAATGTTTTTAAAATTGGAAAATACGCCCTAGAATTATATTAAAAATAGCAAATACACCCTTGTGGAAGGGGTACATGTATAAAATTAGATTATATTTCCAATTTAAATTTTATTTCCTCTAATATAGGGACACACAATGCAATTAACCCTTGATTTTAAAAACAATATATCGAAGTGAATAACAAATTGATCTGAAGTTCCAATCCATTTTTACCTTTTTCTTATCTCCGTTCTCTTTAACTTTGTAATCGTCTATCGTAACCTCCATCAACCGTGATCCAGGAGTTAAATTCTGCAGAAATAAAAAAAAATTAAATTGAAATTTAGCTAAGAATGAACAATAATGTAAGTTTTGAAGTTACATTAACAATTTTCTGAACATTCTTAGGCCTTTTAATAGCATTTCTGGTTGGTTTAACTCCACTCAAAATAAGGAAATCCAATTCAATTTCTTCCTTAGTCAAAGATAGTGAGAACGTATCCTTTTGTTCTCCTTCTTTTTTTTCCTCGTGGTCTTTATGAATCGACGACGCCTTTCCTACATTTCCATTACTACTTCCGATCCCTCTACTGCTGCGCAAAGTCCGTGAATTGGAAACGTTAATATCTTTCTTAGGTGACTCATTTGCATGACAAATGTTGACATGTGTTTTTGGAGTGGCATGCAGAGGAGTACTAGACCCAACATGGTGGCCATTAGAGGTTTCATCCTTGATTTTTATGCATCGCATATTCTTTTGAGTACCCCAGTTGAGGTCAGAAGGGAACTTGAAATTGTGAAGAGACTTTGACAGTGGTGACCTCTCTTCATTTTGATTTTCTTTCACAAGAGTGCTTGCCATAATCGAATCACGAAATATCTCTATCACTAAATCTTTAACAATTTTGAGTTATATACTCTATATACTTCCGTAAGAGCCGTATATAAATGATAAAATTAGGTAAGAATATTAATTAGTTTAGGTGGATTTTTTGTAATTATCTATTATTCCTTTACCTTTAATTTATGGTTGGGTTTGACTTAAAATGGTGGTTGAATCTTTTTGTTTCTTCATACATTAATTTCTTGAGAGAGAAAATTAATGAAGGAAAAATATATTGAGATACAATATATTGTGTATGTTATACATCTCGTTTAGAAATAGCTTCTATTTTTATTAGGGTATTTAATAATGGATAATTAATTCAAAAGGTCCACAACTAACAAACTTTCTTCCTAAAGTCCAACCCACTTTATTAAAAATTCATGTATATAATACCTTTTTATGGGATGACACAATATACTGGGTTGTCCAATACAATTCACTGGGTTATCCGACACAATTCATTGAGTTGTCCAACACAATTCATTAGGCTATCAGACATAATTTATGGGCTTTCTGACACAATTCATGGGATGCTCGACACAATTCATAAGATGTGAAACTATATTATCTTCAAAACTTGTATCAAATGAATATTTAGTTTAAAAAAAATTCAAAAAATGCAAAACCAAATTTAAGCAATTACGTCAGATATATATTTACAGCAAAAGAATTCAAAAAATACATGACCAAATTCTAACACTTGCGTAAAATGAATATATTGCAAAATAATTCAGAAAAAATTATAAAGAGCTGTTCTCAATGAATAACTTCTCATACTATAAAAGGCTTCCAATGGTCATAAATTGTCCATAATAGGATTTGTATAAAAATATATTAAACATCACAACTGTAATAATCAAATTAATATTTTGCAAAAAATACAGTAAAAGTGCACATCACTTCTCATACGGTAAAATGCTTCCATTTGTCATAAAATAGACAATGTGGGATTTGTAATAAAATGCATTTAAAAACGCATCACTTCTCATATGGTAAAAGGCTTTCCATTGGTCATAAAATGACCATTGTACGGTTTGTATAATTATAAACTAAATTGAGCACATCACTTATCATATGATAAAAGGCTTCCATTGGTCATAAACATCATGACTTTAATTATTTTTAAATCAGATAATTTTACAACATTGTAAAATTGATAAGATTAGGTTAAAAATAATTCAATTTTCTAAAGTTTCAATGGTAAAGATTATTTTTTTACCTTAACTTAGATCTTCGATGGTCGATGGCGTAGCCAAGCCAAGATGAAGATGGTAGAGAATGATCAACGAGTGGTGGCGGTTTCTTGAGCAGGAGAACGGCTTTGGGAAGAGATTTCCGATTTTGTTTTCTACGCGAGTGTGAAGAAAAGACTATTAAGGTTTATCTTTATTTGTTTTTAACGGTTTTAGTTGTATATTTATTTTATGTTAAGTTTTATTATTTTATATTATAAGGTTATATTGGGTATAATATATGACTAAAATAATATTTTGCACCTTATTCATCCAAACTTTTGGGTTAATCTTCTTAAAACATGATTTGTTGGGTTATGGACCTAATTAGAAATTATCTCAATTAATAAATGAAGAGGTTTTGACATAAATTTTTATTTTAGATCATAATTAAATTTGTTTCTATATTTTCTCTATATATTTAAATATTTAATATTTTTTATTTTTTATTTTAAAGAAAAAGGCCAATGATACTTCTTAACCGTAAATTCTTTTCAATTGATTGTTAGGTAAAATTATGTACGAGAAGGTTTTAAAAATAATTAGAAACCGTGTATATATTTCAAATGTGTGAAAAGGTAGGGTACACCGTACACTGATTTATTTTATAATTCTTTTGTCATGTGACACAATGTAGTAGTGTGTAAACTTTAATACAAAAGTGTTAATTTTCTCAATTTGTGTTGCCGCTCTAAATTTTTAAGGATAATATTCTACAAAAAAAGATTTTTAAGGTAATGAGGTTTTTTTTTGTCAAAGCGCAATATATATATATATATATATATATCAAAAGATAGTGAGGAAATTACATGGTGAGGGTTCGCAGTGAGTGCAGATAAATGGTACAAGTTTCACCCAACACGTAATATCTTCTACAAAACTTCAAAATTACTCTATTTCTACTCCAACTTTTTTTAAGGTAATAAACTTAAATTTCACTATGGATATAGTCATCCACATTAATTTAGAATATTTTAAAAATACAAATGCACCTCCCAACGTGATAACATATCCACTGTGGAATTTGTTTTATTTGAATCGTTAATCCAATTTGCTTTGATATAGACCTGAAATATAGTTCGATGTCTTGTGTATCTCAAAAATCTAAAAACTATCATAATATATGTCTAGTGATTTACCTTATTTCCAATATCAAGCAAGATATGTTTAGAAGAGAAATGATAAAGGGAATTCAAATGAGAAAAAGGAGAAGAAAGGAGAAATCATGAAGATGCAATAGCTACGATAAAAAGAATCCATGATATTTTAT